>VDFB02256409.1:0-379416 GCA_007258455.2 Sequoia sempervirens | reverse complement strand
TTTCATAGCTCATCAAAATGTCTCCATTTTTGGCACTTTATGGATATCATCCTCCTTCCATCACATCATCACTAAAGGTGTCACCAAGAGTTCAAGTAGTAGAAGACCACTTTCTTCATCAACAACAAGTACTTTCAGACTCCAAGAATTTAGCCATGGCAACAAAACCTAATGAAACAACAGTACTCAAATATGAAAGAAGTTTTGAAGTTGGGGATTGGGTCTTCTTGCGACTACAGCCTTATAAGAAAATCTCACTAAAGCAGCAAAGAAAGAATAATAAGTTGTCACCAAAGTATTATGGTCCATACCAAATCATGCAGAAGATTGGTAGTGTTGCCTACAAGCTTGAGTTGCCACCTACAACAAAGATACATCCAGTTTTTCATGTTTCCTGTTTGAAGAAGGTAATTGGGCATAATATTTCCACTCAAACAACACTTCCTGAGCTGGATGAAGAAGGGAGAATCATTTTGGAACCAGAGTGCATTCGTCAAACACGCACAAAGAAGCTAAGGAATAGAACTATCACTGAGTATCTCATCCAATGGAAGAATTTACCAGTTGAAGATGCCACATGGGAAGATGGGGAGTTCATTCAAAAGTTTCCAAACTTGATTAGCATTGAGGACAATGCTTCTTTGAAGAAGGGGGGCATGCTACGCCCTTAATATTATTGTACATCTAGTTATGAATAGTCAGCTTGTGGTTATCTTAACTCTCTATTAAGTCATATTATCATTAGTATATTGTTATTTAGTTGTTTAGGTCGGCCTAATTTTTATATAGGTGTGTCTAAGTCGGCCTAGGCGATATCTTTGGCATAAATAGGTATATATAGGAGGTTGTGAGTCTTATTTCATCATCAAGTTGTGAAGTGTGTTCTCATTAGAGATATTTGGAGGTTTGCCCCCTCGAAGTGGCTTGTTATTCTCAGTTATTATCAAGTATTTTCAGCATATTTCATATCATATTCTTCCATTATGCAAGTTATTTCATAACAAATTCCTTTGTTGTGTCAAAGTTTTAGGCCCCTTACTTTCTCAAGTACCATTTCCCTATCACCCGTGATCCTCAAAACTCTGAACATTTATCATAAGTCATTTGTGCATTAGAGTTTTAGACCTTCACTTCCCTATGTACCATTTCCTTTTTCTCCCTAAACCTCATTCCTTTTCCTTTCCTTGTCACCTTTAACTCCCTCACCAAATGCACTAAGTTATCTTTCTTGAAGTTGAACTTTTGACCTTCCTCTTACTCAATTATCTATCATGAGGCATTCTTAAATTCTAGTTCTAAACTTCTCTTCAATGTTTTATCCCTTGAGGATTTTGTGCTAGAACCATCAACCCCTAAATATTTTAAATTCATGTGCCTTTCACTATTCAAACCCATCTACCTACCTATACATCCCAAGTCATCGTAAATGACCTAATAAGGCTCTACAACTATCAAATCATATTTTTTAGCACTTAGAAATCATTCTTTCTTCTAAAGGTATGGATTCAAAGGGAATATATTAGGAAAGTGTCCCATAATATATATTTAATACAATAGTTATGGTTTTAAGTCCAATGATATTCATGCCATCCTCTAACCACTCTTTCAAAAAAATCTTGAGTTTTTCCTTAGCTAATGCTCTATATCTAGAGGCATCGTAAATAAAAGAATAATTTACAAGTTTAGAGAATGTTCCTCCATACGTACCCTAGTACTTTGGACATGGTAGGTGGGTTTTCACATGATTTTGGGCATGAACCTCAAGGGGTTAATAATTTTAACCAAATAATGATGTGATTCCTCATGTCATCCATGATTTCATCATTATAAGGTTCCCACATGCAAACTAGGCACCTAATATGTGAATATAATATTCCAAATCACTTTCTATCTAAGAGTTTGGTCATTTTTACTCTCCACATGACTACAAGCCAAAGGAGATTCTAGAGTTTCAACCTCTATAAATTTGACTGACATTAGAGTAGCAAATATTTATAAATCACATTGAGATTCATATTATGAATTATTCTTGTAAATGAATATCTCCATGGTTATAGTTTTATATATTTTGGGAAGTTCTAGATTAGGGTTTCCCCTCACCACATTTACTATTGTAATTATAATCAAAGATTAGATGAATGATACAATATTTCAATTCATTACAAGCTTTGTAACATTATTTTCTTCATTACATATAAATTTCTATGGTCTAGGAAGGATAACTAAGTATGTTCATTTATTTAAGATTATTATTTGTGGTGTATATGTATGAACAACTCATATTCTTTCTAATTTTGATTTATTGTTCCTCATGGTGTACTTGGACATTATGACCCAATGAATGGGCACTAGTCTTGGAAGTTATGATCCACCATATACCTAAACTAAAAATATCATTAACCATTAGACTAGGAGTAGGTTTTATAAACCAAATAATGATCTTAAGTGAACCCGAATAGCTAAATCATAGAAGGATCATGTCTAATATGTATGCACCTTGTCATTGTGTATGTAATTTTAAATAAAGTTTTCTTAATAGATGATAATAAGGTTTTGATCTATTAGTACATGTTTTTAAAGGTGATATATTGGCTTAATAAAGGTAAGGTTGTCTTGACCTAGCGACAGATATAGGGGTCAAGTGTACATTGGGTATAGCTATTAATTGTTATTACATTTTATTTGATATGAAAACCCATTTAGGATAATTTTGGGAATACTCTCTCAATTTTAGTTGAGCTCAAATTCAGAATGTTTTATCCACCTTAGAAATTGGTCCAAAGTTGCTCTACCTAGTCATGAGGTTGAGGCTTTGCCCTAATTTTGACACCCCTAGTACTCAAGAAGAGTCCTACCTTTAAGGGATCATAATTTTGAGCACCAAAAGAATGGCATCATTGTCAAGGAAAATTATCCATTATTGGGTTGTAGTAAAATGATGATATCTTAAAAACATTTCTAACAAAAATTTCTAGCAATATATTATGTTTGGGTGAGTGTGATTGCTCATTAGCTCATGCCTAATAAATGGTTCCATTGTCAAGGATGATTTAATTATAGAAACATCTTGAAGACCTCAACAACTCACAACAAGGAAATTAACATTTTCTAGTACTTCAAATTTTTAGCTACTAGGAAAAAAATTGTCTCTTCTTAAGTGAAGAGTTGTGACTCTAGTTCAGTCAACCCAAAATTAGTTTGAAAATCAAAAGGCTTTGTGATGGAGAGAAGAATGGAAATAAATTACTAGCAAGAGGAAGATTAAACTTCTATGAATGCACAAATACATTCATCTTGGGAAGCTCTAAATAGTGGTAATTCATTTAAATCTATCTATCGTATTTTAAAATTTAGTACTTTAGGCAGAGATTTTTCATTTTTTGATTCAAGAGATCAACACCTATTTAATTCTAAATTTTCTAGTAGTAGAATTGTATACACCTAAAAATGGTGTGGATAATCTAATTAATTAAATATGATTTATTTGATTAATTAACCTTTAATTCTTCTACTATTAAATAAATAGAAATATTTATTTATATAGTTCATCTTTTAAATTCTTTAATCTCTATTCTATTATTTCATCTTAATTAAATAAACGAATTTCACTTTGTTTTATTTAATTATCATAATCAAATTCATCTACTATTGAATAAATAGAAATATTTATTTATATAGTTCACATTTATATTCTTATGATTATTCGCTCTTAATTAAATAATCAAAAACTTCAATAGTTTGTATTTAATTATCATTATCCTTCTTTTATTAAATAAACAATATCAAAAACATTTGTTTATTTTAATAATTTTTATTTCTTCCTAAATTTGAAATAAATCCAAATATTCAAATTTATGCAAATATTTCTACAGCTAATCATATTCATCTACTAAATTAGATATGATATGTCAAATTTAATTCATCTCAACCTTCACGGGTAAATTTGGAGACAAATTGGAGACAAACTTACAGGTGAACTTCTTCATCTTCTTCCATTGATTCTTCCTATCATCTGGCCAAATGTTTTTGTGGGGAGGAATAATCTTCATAATCAACTCAGACTTCTTCATCCTTCACCACTCAATCCTCAAGATCAAATCCAGACTTGCTTTGCTGCCCCTTCACAAATGTGTTGTCGAGAATCTATAAATACAGCCTTCTTCTACAAGAAAAGGATCCCAACTTTGTGCAATCTTACTCTGCAGAAATACCACTTGAGCAATCAAGCATCTTAGCAATAGCTTTATCATTTAGCAATAACAATCATAGCATTTTAGAATCAATATCATGGATGC
Source organism: Sequoia sempervirens (assembly GCA_007258455.2). Lineage (NCBI taxonomy): Eukaryota > Viridiplantae > Streptophyta > Pinopsida > Cupressales > Cupressaceae > Sequoia > Sequoia sempervirens. The sequence goes on along the minus strand of VDFB02256409.1, from coordinate 375,121 downwards.
ATCATAGTTTACTATAGCTTCCTTTTATCAAGTTTCATGTCAATTTAGATCACAGTAGCTGCATCATTATCATTTGATATCATCATATAGGATTAGATTATTGCATTTAGCAGCATCTCATTCTCTAGATTGGCATTTTAATAGTCACAATGCTTACCAAATTTGAGAGCCCAGTGACTTAATAAATCTTTGGAGATAAAGAACAACATGACGCTTTCAAGAGTTTTCCTGTGTTAATTAGATTAATTATTGTTGATTCGCTTGATCTAATGTCTTATTAAGAACTGTTGTTTGTTATTTTACTCATTACTTATTCCACACTTACATTTTGGTGCCCACCATGGGGCCTCTAACCCTATATTTTATATCTCTTTTTGAAAAGTGTCTGTGCAAGCTTCTAACGTGTTTCTTTTAGCACAATTGAGAGATTTTATAGTGCATCCACCAGATACTTTAGCACATCAGACGACTATTTTGGCACATCCACCAGAAACGTCAGCGCATTTGAAGACTGTTCCAGTGCATTTGACTAAACTTCCAGCACACTGACTTTTTTGTAGTGAATATAATCAATTCTATGGTGCATAAGATAAATTATGTAGTGCATATGATCAATTTTGTAGCACATATGACCTATGTTCTAGCGCATCTATAATTTGTCTAAATTGTTGTCTAGATCCGATGTGACCACGGTGAATGGTTTCATTGTTTCTTTTAGATTAAAAAGAGCCAATCCTAGGGTAGTTATTGGATTAAAATACACCAATCCTAGACTAGTCATCATACATTGCTATCTCGGTTAAAATAAACATCATATCTTTTGTGAAGCAATATCTTCACATAGAATGGAAAATTGTCATTTGGGCTTTAAAAACTGAACATTGTCTGTTGTGATTGTACTGTGATAGGCCTATGCTCTCCCCTTAACTGGGTGATCAAAATTTCAAACTCATCTTTTAATTTCATGCACTTTATGCTTTGTTAAATCCTTTAGAATTCCTAACATAGTGGGAAAAAGTACTCACCCTATAGGAATGACCTAAGTGGGAACAACCAAAGCCAGGTTTTCCAACCCACTATAAAATAAAATTAAATATGGGGAAACCCACATTTACCAGAAGTGTGCAATATAACCATCCCAAAAATCTTTGTTCTAAAGATTGGGAGGTCTTCTGAGGGAGTTTATCATTTGCCGCTCCAAACAGATACCCTATCTACGAACCTTAGTTTAGAATCCAACTGAAGTAAGTTTTTGAACATTATAATACTCACGGTGCAAGGGGAGGGAAGAATTTTCCCCCAAGACACTAACCATATAATTTCCAAGGACTGTTTGCTCAAGGGATCAAGAAATATAACTTTGAGTACACGCCTGGAAAAGACAAAAACATGGGTGCCCTCTAGGGGGTGACATGGTTGTGTGAGTCAATGCAATTTTAAGATGTGGGCTATTGAGTATTATGATCACCTTTTGACCTTAAGAGTGAGTTTTCTTGAAGTGTATTCTTTGTAAAATACTAGTGGGAATCAAGGAGGATCATGTTTGATTCTTGAACATACACTTATTGTTTAGATTCTAGGACTTAAAAAAAAAATTACAACTGCTTGCTGTGTTTTCAAAATCATTAATTCAGATAAGATCATCTAGAAAAACACAAAAATTTTGACAAATCAACCTATGAAATTTATGTTAAGGGATTGGAAATCAACAACATTTGTCAAGAAATCCCTTGCAAAAAGAATCAAGAAACCAAAGAAGCAACTTCGCTACAAAAAACTTTTGGAAAGGAGACACTTGTTATATCAAAGTAGGAAAATCTTACTTGAACTTCAAACTTTCATCCATAGATATCATGACTTTGCTAGAGGACATATTGATGATTTTGCTTTAGAGCCTTTATATTCACAAGCTTATTTCCAATGAAGAGATCTTTCACAAAAGCATAATCATAGTCAACCCATTCGTCATTCTTTCATCCCACAACCAACAATACAATATTCCAACAACCCAAATCAATTGTTACAATAGAGAAAAAATTGGAAACATTAGGCTTTTTTTTTATCTTTTTTGCAGAAGACCATTTTTCAAAAAATTATGCATGAAAAGCCACTTTTTGAAGGTATCATCCCTTTAGATCATCAAATTCAAAGATTTACCAACAAGATACCCTATCAAAAAAATCCATGATTCAGAAAATTACACCTCGAAATCAAACCTTTTACTGAGAGGAAAACCAGAACAAGTGAACAACACTATGAACAATTCCAGAATAGCACATACACCCAGTATTTTAGCGCACCTGCTGTCCAAATAGCGCATACAACCACTATTTCAACACATCTAACTAATCCTACAGTGCATCTACAGTTTGTCACCAAAATTTACCAGTGTCAGAATTTACCAGTATCTTGGCACATCCACAGTTTGTTTTAGCACATATATCATGTCTGACAACACATTCACCATATCTTTTAGCACATTCATAGTTTTTTTAGTGCATCTGCCTTCTATAATAGCGCATCCACATAACCAGAAAATACAGAGCTATTTGAAACTACTAACAGACTTTTGACATCAAAACTCGAATCTTTGTTAGAACAGAAACATTTTTTCAGTCCAAATAGTGTCTTAAACCTAAAAAAAATAGGATTTTTGCAAGTCAAAATTTATCAAATTAAACCAAGATCTTGTAACCTTAAATCATTAGACACAAATTCTAGATTATTACATTGAGTTTCTTTATCAGGATTTTGTCATCCTACAATCATGAAATGAAAAAAAAAATAAGATTTTTAACTTATTCACATCAATAGAATTTATCATTCTATTCGAATTAAGTTAAAATCCTTGGCACTCATCCAAAAAGATAAAAGTTTAGTGAGAATAACAAACACTTGTATGCCAATTTTGACAAGGTTACAAAGACAAAAACTTAGAGAAAAGGAATTGAAACATCAAACACAATGGTTGAAGAAAATCCCTTTCACAAATTTCACCAAAAAGATACAAATGAAATAACCCAAGAGGACATCCAAACAGCACAACAAGATCCCAATTTCCATAAATTTATGGAAAAAGTCTTAGAATAAGATATGGAAAAATACCTTTTAATGCTAGTTGAATTAGGTGCAAAACTTCCAAAAGATTTTTATATCAATCGATTAAAAGAAGCACTTGTGAGAACTGAAATTGCATCACAAAACACAGATCAAGTGGTAGCACTAACACATCAAATGAAAAAATTTCAACTTCAAGATATGCAAAAAGGAACCACGAAAAGGTACTCATTACAAGACATTTGCCCTTATCCCTTTGATCCAAGTGTGGACATGATACAATTTCCTAGACATTGTGAATTCCCAAAATATGACAAGTACAATGGTAAAACAGATCCAATTAACCATGTGAGGGAATTCAAAACCATGAGTTTAGAACTTGCACAAGAGGAAACTTATCTAATGAGGTTATTTCCAAGGAGCTTAGGAGGTCAATGTATGGATTGGTTCTCTAAACTACAACCAGGGATTCAAACTTTTGAAGAACTGGTCAATAGATTTATCTCACAAATTTCCTTTAATATTCAACATGAGGTAACAATAAAAGACCTTTACAACATGAAACAAAAGAAGGATGAAACATTCCTCTGATTTCTACAATGATGGCGACAATTGTTTGCTAGATATCCTCATTTTATACCTAAAGAAGAAAAGATGGAACTATTCATTGACAACCTAACTGATGACATGAGCTATAGGCTTGAACTATCATGCCCACCTACATTTGAGAAATTCATTGAAAATGGGCTCAAGATTGAAGAAGCCTTGGTCAAAAGAGGGGTAATAAAACATTACAATGAAGGATCAAACAATGCAAATTCATCAAATCACTATGGCAATAATGATAAACCTAAGTTTTGACAAAAGAATAGAAATGTTGGAAACAATGAGACTACAAATGACACACAAAACGCGAAACCAACATTTAATTTGACAACAACTACTACAAAGACCAATCAAAATAATGACCAAAACATAAATCAAAGTGTCAATCAAAACAACAATCTGAACAATGGAGAATCTAAACCACAATCATATCAAAGACCATCAAATCGACAAAGATTCACACCATTGGGACAAACACTAGAATCAACAATGAGAGAACTTATTGCAAATGGACTTATCACCTTACCTGAAGCAAGAAATTGGGAACCAAAAGTAAAACCATCTTGGTGGAATGATGTTGACTATTGTAACTTTCATAAAAAGAAGGACATAAAACAAATGATTGTATGCAGTTGAAAAATCTAGTACAAGATTTGATTGACAGCAAGAAAGTATTCATAGAAGAACATCAAACGAACAATGATCACAGTGCATTTAAAAATCCTTTACCAGATTATGAAAATGGAGAATCTTCCTCTGCAAACAGTAAAGGTAAAAATGTGAACTACATTTATGACAACACTATTCATTATATTTCTGAGGTTGAGAAGAATGGAATCACAGATAATCAAATTGACAATGTTGGAATCAATGACATCGTATCACTAAACATGATCCTAAACATAGACACATCCAACAATCAAATCAATGTCATAAAAATCAGGGAAAAGCAAGACTACTAACCGGTCAACATGACAAGGGGGAAATGCAAGGTAATATTGAAAGGAGTTGCATCTAAAACCACTACTCCCCCTTCAAATCAATACAACATAGTCAACCAACTATAGAAAATACCAGCACAGATATCAATATTAGAACTCCTTAAAATCTCACCATCCCATAAGGATGTTTTGGAAGAAGCTCTTGTGGCCACCACAGTACCCAATAATCTGGATGTCTATCAATTTCAAGCTATGGTGGGACATTTAACCATGCCTCATTGTCTATCATTCTCTAAACAAGACGATGTATCACTTAATCATCCACATAATGCAACACTTCATATAGAAGTCTTAATCCATAAACACTATGTTAAACGTGTCCTAATAGATGGTGGAGCCGGTTTAAACATTTGCACTTTCAGGGTGATTCCATGCACTAGGTTATTCTGATAATCTATTAATTCCAAAGGAAGATCACAAAAGGAAGCCTACTGACAAGAGAATCCCTAAAGGGGTTGATCATGTTGCCTATTCAAGTGGGACCAATTTTCAAGAATATAGTTTTCCAAGTGTTAGAAAAAGAGTATGACATATAATATACTCTTGGGATGTCCATGGATTCATGAAATGTAGGCAGTTCCTTCAACTCCATCATCAATGCTTAAAGTTTCACGTCAATGGACAAGAAGTCATTATTTCAGTTGATTACAATAATCTCCAAATTGTAACACGCTTAAAACATTCAAGACACTTTGTGCCCCATAATAGGAGGTAAGCACTTCTAATTCATCCAACAGTGAAAAGAAACTAAATGTTATATCTAAATGGGTTGAGAAAAAGGCCAATCAAAAGATACAAGTGTTGTTGACTCCACTTTATTAAACAATGAAGTCAATTGAATTCTCTATCATACAATTTCAAGAAAGATCCAGTTAAAAACAAGGCATGGGAGAATATTCATTGGAAATCTTTATGCTTTCATGTTGCTACCATCTCCAAGGGCATATGGATAACCATCAACATAACACAACAATCATCAACCCTACCACAGTTTTGATGATAGATTTGTGAGGAGGTACTTAGAAGAAAATTAAAGATAAGGCATTCTCAATTGGCTCATCAAAGATGAAAAACATCTAGAATTTTGGGAGAACACAGGGGTCAGATAGGCTGGAAATAGTTGAGAATGGTTGGTATGGCAGAAAGGACTATTTGAAAGGGAAAAGAATTGGATCTTGCCATTCAAGAGCCAATAATGGAAATGTGCCACCAAAGAATATCAGTCAACTAAGATCTCTACAAGGGAGGCTACAATCAATTAGGAGATTTATCTCCCAATTAGCAGACAAAAGTCATCCATTTAATCACTTGCTACATAAAAATGTCTTATTCAAATGGGATCAAGGGTGTGAAACAACTTTCAATCAAATAAAACAATATCTAATGTCACCACCCATACTCATGCCACCTACATAAGATAGACCTTTATTACTACACATTGTAACAACAGAGATTTCTTTGGGGGCTTTATTAGCACAGGAATATCCTGTAGGAAAGGAACAAGCTATTTATTATATCAGTAGGACTCTAAATGGTTATGAGATAAATTACACCTTCATCAAGAAAGCTTGTTTGGTGGTGGTATTTGCTACCCAGCAGTTGCGGCATTACATGTTGACTCACACAGTTAGGCTCATAACAAAGATTGATCCGTTAAAATATCTACTCAGTAAAGCTTCCCTCATAGGTAGACTAGCCAAGTGGGTCATGATCTTAAGTGAATTTGACATTTAGTATGTATATCGAAGAGCCATCAAGGGCCAGGTAATAGCAAATCAGTTAGCCGAGGCTCCATTATTAGATGATCATCCAATGAACATTGAGTTTCCTGATGTAGACATTCTTACTATGACCACACAACCATGGTTACTTTATTTTGATGGGTCATTCATGCAACGTGGATTAGGTGCAAGAATTCTATTTGTTACACCTCAAGGATATACCATCCCAAAGTCATATAGACTTATGTTTCCATGCACAAATAATGTGGTGAAATATGAGGCATTAATCATTGGCATCAAAGTAGCAGTTGAGTGGAAGATCATAGAGCTACAAGTATATGGAGATTCACAACTAGTCATTTATCAAGTAAATGATGAATATCAAACCAAAGATGAGAAGTTGATGCCATATAAGAACATGGTGGATGATCTCAAAAAGTACTTTTGGAGATCAAATTTGAATAGATTCCAAGGGTAGAAACAAATGCTGATGCAATGGAAACAATTGCTTCTCTATTGCAATTCCAGAAAAGTGAGGTCATTATGAGTTTATGGTAGAATAAGTGTCTAATCCTGCATATGAAAATCCTAAATCTCAAACCATATGCAAGATAGTTGGCATTGAATCCTCAATCTATGGAAAGACCTATGCTTACCAAAAAAATATCCTTCCTCCCGATCTTTCCAGAAACTAGAAAATGCAACTTCATTCGCCAAACCACACGACATACCTTAATTGTCGACATACTTTACCGTCGAGGTCTAGATGGTACTCTTCTCTGGTGTCTAGAACATAACAAATCTGAGACATCCTTACATGATGTTCATGAAGGTATTTGTGGAACTCATTCAAGTGGACTAACTCTAGTGAAGAAACTCCTTCGTTTGGGGTATTACTGGCCAAATATGGAGGAGTCTTATCAATTTGTTAAAGAATTTTAGAAAAAGTCATCCATGTACGAAATCCATCTGCACTGGGAATAACATTCACTACATGGCCTTTTTGTTGGGGACTAGACCCTAGTAAAAAGATTAATTATCAATGGGACACAAATTCATAATCACAACAACAAAATACTTTACAAAGTGGATAGAAGTGTTTCCCTTAACAACAATCACTAGAAAACAAATTTCTCTTCTTTCATAGTGAATGCTTCATTCTCATTCATTGTCACCAAATCAAATGGTAGACCTTTTAAAAATCAAGATGTGCAAGAACAATGTGTGAGACCTTTTAAAATTCCACATTGCAAGAACATGTGTGAGAGGTATTCATCATCAGGACATTTGTTTTTCAACAGCTCAAGTACTATGCCCCAAGGAAATGGCCAATTCTAAAGGCTCTCCAACAAAACAATTTTGAAAATTGAAAGTTGGACGATTAATTTGGTACATTGTTCAATTCAAAATTTCATATGGGCATACCGAACAAGCATCAAACCTAAAAGTGCACATATCCTTGGCATATATATGTGATAGAAACATCAACCAAAATAATACTTAGATATACACATCATATATTCTATTATCATTATCATCCAACATACAACATGCATCGATACATCATTACTATTCACATAATCACAATTTTAACATCATAGATAGAACATCATAAATCATAGCATATCATCATGATCATTAAATTGCATCCATAACAGTATCATATAGATCATCACATGACATATAGAACATAGGGAAATTAAATGCATCCATCATAAAACCATATAGAACACATATAAATGATCAATCCGCCGCATATCATATAGATCTCAAAAATCATAATGTCAAGTATACAATGATGTCTTGAAATAAAGAGATACAACATCAAAAATGGTTGTAAATCAAAAAACTGGAGTATACATCATGTCTCATATATCATGGAATCACATCATGGAGCTATGTGTGCTAGCTCCAGATGGTGTGGCATCTCTGGGCCAATACCTCCCCACCATACGTACCAAGATCTCTCGGGTCTCCCCGTGGAGGCTGTGTCACACCCGCGCTAACAGTCCTAGACTGGCTCCTGACTGGGCATAACTAACTCTCTACTCAGAGGGAACAACATCATGGTATTCACGGTAAATCCTTCTCCTCTCTCCTGCAAACCCTACCATCCAACCAATCTTGCATAGATCAAATTAGTCCCATCTGCCTCTCTATAATTTCTTCGTGTCCTGTGCCTCTATGGGAGCTATCTCTCTTATGAGCAATTATGTAGCATCCTAATACTAAAAAGATCCTTAATAGCAGTTAGATTAGGCTTTGTATCTATACTGTTTGTCTATTGCTATGTTAAGAAAGCCCCATGCTATAATATCATTCCCCTGACCCACTGTGCACTTGCTTGACACTCCTTCACCACCACCATTCCATCATCACTCCATCATCATCTCCCTCCATCCCCCCTCATCATCACTACTACCCTCCTCCTCACAAGGTAATGGCACTAGCTCATCAAGAATGGTAATCTGTGGAAAGGGATGTAGAGCCAACTACTTTGCATAATCTAATGTAATAGGTTCCTCGGTAATATCAGGACGAACCTCCCAGACTAAAGGTTGTAGACCTTGGTAGTCCTAAACAACAACATCATATGAAAGACAGGGTCCCCAATCTGTAGAATCTATCTGACAACAACCATAATGGGAAACACCCTGGAGCATGCCATGTACAATACCATACTGCCTGAGCACCCTCCTAAACAAAAATCTCTCCAAAACCCAACGAGTCTAACCAATTAGTAACATCGACTGAGAGAGATATAGCAACTGAATATTGTCGTCATCCCAGTGCTCGCAATCTAGATAAGGCCGCCATGTGACAACCTCGACATCATCCAACACTCTCCTCCAATGCTCCAACTTACCCAGCCTAGGCTGAGTAAGATGACCTACGTAAATGTACACATATGGCCTCATGGGAGACTGTTGTCTCACCATCACTACACACGTAACAACTATATGCTCCCATGCCCACACCTATAGTAATGTAACCCCTGTGGACAAATTGTGACCTCAAAGGTAGACAACTGAATGAAAATCGTGATAAAGATGAGCAAGCATACACATGCCCGATGCATATCTGGTACCATGCACAATCATACTCTCCAACACACAACCCCAACCAATAGAAAGTCCCTTTGACCTACGATCAAGACAAAGGAGCCCTCCAATAAAACCAACAAGAACAGAAGGCAGGGTGGCATAGGCATCCACCATCTCATGCCATGGAATCTCATACCCACAAATAGTATCATCTTGAAATACTCTGTGGAGAGCATCAGTCTTGCCTTGCTCTGAAGAATCATAAACTACAATGTCACCAACAACGAGAATCCTCAAAATATGCCATACATCCTCAGGAGTCACTGTCATCTCGCCAGTAGGAAGGTGGAAGGTATTATGCTCGCTATGCCACCTCTCTGCTAGGGCTGTCAGGAGACCCCGATTAATCCTAATCTGGGGCATAGATAAAAGAGACGACAAACCACAATGTGTAATGACTATAGTATCAGGTTGCGCTAGCTATGGTATCAAATCAAAAGTCCTAGGGAACCACTCTTGAATTTGCAGGTTCGTCAATGACTCCTATCATCACAAAATATTCAAAGTCAGTACTCTTTATCAAATCATCAAACATCAATCAGCCTATCAAATCTAAATGACTCTAGTGAAATTTTGATCAAATCTCATAAGCAAGCATCATTGAACCTCACCTATCATGAGGTCAATCATCAATCTTAAAATTGTACCTCACCTATCATGAGGTCAATTAATCAAATCAACCTCACCTATCATGAGGTTTATCAATCAAATTATAATTATTCATCACCTATTATGAGAATAATCATCATCAATAAATCATCAGACCTTGCCTATCATGAGGTTGAACATAATCTAGTTTATTGAGATCATCAATCATATCAAATCAATGGGTGACACGATTGAAATTGAGAAAATCAAGGATAAAATTGACAAAATACATCACTCTGACTTGAATGCGCTAAAACAGTGTTTTTATGCGCCACAATATTCAATGCACCATTAAAACACCTTAATGCGCAAAAACAGGCAATCAATGCGCTAAAACATTGGATGCACCATTTTAGGAGATCAACATGCCACTTTAGACAGTCAAAGCGCTATAACATCGAATGCGCCATTTCATCTAACCTATGCACTAAAAAATCTTACCTATGTGCTAAACTAATCTATGTGCTACTTTAGCCTACTTATGTGCAATACTATCTGACCTATGCGCTAAAACTCAGATACATTATTTCATCCTATTAATGCACTAAAATAGATTATCTATGCGTTATTCTAGTCTATGAGCTAAAATAACAAATCTATGCGCTACTCCGAGCTTTAGATGTGCTAAAAGAATTCAAAAACTTAAAATCTGAATTACAAGCAAGAAAAAATGAAAAACATGAAAAACGAGGAGGTTCATGGGTACGTACCAGAGGTCCATAGGTAGTCGGGCAGTTGTGTCAATGCACGTGCTTGAAATGGTGAGTGTGGTAGGGAATTGACATTTTGCTCCACAAAGCTCCAAATCACTCTCTCTCAAATTTCAAAACTCAATTTGCACAAATGAATTCTAAATCACCCTTTTAGCTTTTTAATAGAGTGATTAAAGGTGATTTTTATGGCATTTATTTAATTTCTTTTCAAAGGAGGTTAATTCAAATTTCATCACAGGGGCATCTTTCAAACTGTTTGTCGGGAGATAAATTATTTCATCATCAAATCATCATAAAAACATGAAAAAAATAAAATAAAATAAAAAATTCATCAATTTATCTCCCGAGGGGGCATATATCCATCATTACAGCAAAATCAACATTTGGGGCTATTGAAATTTTTTCATCGGTACTAGTAGTAGCAACAAAATTTTCTTTGAAGCAATGCGTAAACTCATCACTTCAAAGAGGGGAAAAATGTATACACCTAAAAATGGTTTGGATAATCTAATTAATTAAATACGATTTATTTGATTAATTGATGCCTTTAATTCCTCTACTATTAAATAAATAGAAATATTTATTTATATAGTTCACATTTAATTATCTTCCATCTTAATCACATCATTTCATCTAAATTAAATAAACAAGTTTCATACTTTGTTTTATTTAATTATCATATTTCTTCCATATTTATTTAATAAACATAGACTTCTATAGTTTGTTTTATTAAATTAAATATCTTATTTTCCTAAATTGAATGAATCTAAATATTCAATTAAAATATATTCTACAGCTAATCATATCCACCTACCAAATTAGATATGAAATGTCTAATTTAATTCATCTCAACCTTCACGGGCAGATTTGGAGACAAATTTGTAGGCAATCCTCTTCATCTTTCTTCAATGATTCTTCCTATCTTTTGGATGAGTGTTTTTCTAGGGAGGAACAATCCCCATGATCAACTCAGGCTTCTTCATCCTTCACCATTCAATCCTTCAGATCAAATCCAGACCCTTACTTTGTTGCCCCTTCACAAATGTGTTATCGTGAAACTATAAATACAACCTCATTCTATAGGAAATGGATCCAACTTTGTGCAAACTTACTCTATAGAAATACCAATTGAGCAATCAAGCATCTTAGCAATAGCATTATCATTTAACAATAGCAATCATAGCATTTTAGAATCAATATCATGGCTACATCATAGTTTACTGTAGCTTCTTTTATCAAGTTTCATGTCAATTTAGATTACAGTAGCTTCATCATATCATTTAGCAATCATCATATAGGATTAGATTATTGCATTTAGCAGCATCTCATTCTCTAGATTGTCATTTTAACAGTCACAATGCTTACAAAATCTGAGAGCCCTGTGACTTAATAAATCTTTGGAGATAGAGAGGAATATGACGCTTTCAAGAGTTTTCCTGTGTTAATTAGATTAATTATTGTTGATTCTCTTGATATGATGTCTTATTAAGAAGTGTTGTTTGTTATTTTACTCATTACTTATTCCACACTTACATTAACATCAATTACAACCATTAGTGTTGGCATCAATGACAACACACAACCATCATCGTTGACATCAATGACAACAACTGCCAACAGAGACATCCAACTTAGAGAGTGTCTTCTTGGATCCTCATGGAAGTTAAAGAGTCACAATGTCTTAAATAGATGTATGGGATGGTGAGAATATTGCATGTTTGAACCTCATTTATATTCATTTCCCCCTCAATGAAGTTCCCATATGTGGAGTTATCTTGATGAGAGAATTTTGCATACTTGCCATTATGATATGGTTTTAGTGATGGGAGTTATTTGACCTCCTTGGTTCTTTATTTGACATGCTTGAAGGATGGTGTTGATTTTGTGAAGAATTTTGAAAATGAGTCTTTGTCTCTTGCATATTCTTGAATGCCTTGATTCCTCAATAAATAGTGTCATATTATGAAGGAATTACATGTGGCATTCTTGATGCTTCTTGAAACTTCCAAGTCTAGGTGTCATGCTTGAGAAATAGTTATAAAAAGAGAAGAGAAGGATGATTTGGGTTTGGAATCTATATCATTTTGTTTAAATTTAAAGGTTGGAGATTTCATTTGTATTTTAAAAGTGAAGTGTGAAGTTTTATGATGTATTGATTTGATCTAGTCTTAGCTCATGGGTTGGTAGATTCTATTAGTTGTTGTTTATGTTCTAGGTTTTGTCTTGTGATATTTTAAGAGGTTGTGTATCAATTTTATGGGATATTGTATACATATTTCACAAGAAACTTTTATGTAATCTTGTGCTCTTATTGTAATAAAAATATACAATTTTCTACATGTTCAATGTCCATGGCTTGTCTATAAAATCAAAAAGTTTGAGATAAATAAATTTATAATTGATTTATGTTTAAAAAAATTAAAAATTAGAGTCTTGAAAGGGTGACAATCGTATTATACAAGTAAAAAAACATGGATATTAAATTCCCCAAAAAATTAGTATAAGATTCTAGATGCAAAGGCCCTATTTAGGTGCCTAGTTTATTATGTTTCCTAAACATGTTTGTGCTTTAAGAGTAAGTCTTCAAAATTAGAGAATCATTGAACCCATTGGAGAGTTTTATGAATTATTTAGCAGGGTAAATGTTATCATTTAGCTAGCTTGCACCCTTGATTGCATCACTTCAGGGAGCCATCCATGGGCTTTAGTGGTGTTTCATTTAATTCTCCTCCCTACTTATTTGATGTTTATAATATATTTTATTCTAGATATCCACTAGTTGTGGCCCACACCATGCAACATAGAAGAAGTGTTTATCCTTCTATAATATCACCTTTTCCTGGTTGTATTAAATGTTATATTTGATTCACCTACATACAACCCTCCTAGTTTCTAGATGGCATATACTTCACAAGATTATCATGTAGTTGTGAATACTTATCAAAAATATCTTTGGGATCTAATGCATACATTTTAGATATATAAAGAGGTTTTAAATAAGTATTTAGAAATTTTCACCATGGCATCAAATATCAAACTTCCATAGGTCATCACTATTTTAGTGCCCATTTATCTTCATGATTTTAATATTCCATTTATGCACTATGAGTTTCTTAGCATTATAATTATTTAAGAGCATTTATAATTATATATTATAATTAATTTAGGCAACACAACATCAAATGAACTCTTGTAGATAATGGACTTAATTTAAACATTTGTAGATAAATATATTTGGATTGAACGAATGTCACTCAATAAATTTATAAAAATTAGATGTTTGTATTAAAGTATTTGATAATGTGGATGGGAATCACTCTAAGTTATGAGTTTTACACTTATGTTTGGACCACTCACCATTGATACTTTATTCCATGTAATGCCTAAGAAGTTAGCATAAAATATCATTTTGGTGTGTCCTTGGATAAATGTCACAAGAGTAGTCCCATCTACACTTTATTGATTTTTAAAGTTCATAAAGATAATAGGTATATGCTACATGTAGATGATAATGCTTATTTTTTCCAATTGGTTGAAGCACATGAAAATATCATTCAGCCTTCTAAACTATTTACGTAGACATCGGCCAAGGAATAGTGCCCTCCTTTATTGAAACTCAATGATGATATTAAGGATAATTGGGACCCTCTAGATTTTACACTTTCTATAGGGGAATTTAAGTGAATGCTAATGATTTTAATATTTTTCCTCTATACATGGCTTCTCATACATATGAACAATTGACATCATCCTTTTATGAATATAGTAGTGAAGACATTCTTAAGGTTGCATGTTCTTGTGACAGGATCTTAGATGAATTCTAATTATGATTATGAAAAGAAGAAAAATAGGGGATTCCACCAAAATGAGATTGATGAACTCAATTAGGAGGGCCTATTCTTCCCCAATTCATTAGGAAATGAGACCCACATAATGAAAGAACTATCAACCTTGAGGTGAGTCAAGTCAAAGTGTGAATCTGTAAATTTCATTTTTTTGCAAGGATGGGGGTCCTGATTAAACAAAACTTTGGGGAGAAAGATTGAAAATAACAAACTAACTCTAAAAAATGCAATCTACAACTTGAATCTTGAAGATTAAACTCAATAAGTTAATGGAATCAGAAATCAAACTGTAGATCTGAGAGAGGGAAGAAGGTATGTACCAGTCACCAAAAGTGTTTTTCAAAAGCTATCTGAGGACTCATTCGCCCTATGGAAAATGGGTCTTGGCTAGGGCTCTGTAAAAGTGGTTTATGGGTTCTCTTCTCCTGTGTCTGCACCCCCAAATCCCTGAATTTTACAGTCGTACAATCAAAAATAAATCTTGTAGGTGAGTTTCTGTGAAATTGCAACAATGATGACAACAAATACAACTTTGACTTCTTCAATATTTCTCTTCAAGAGATCTTCCACCTAAATATGCAAACACAAATTGAGAGAGAATTTTTTTGTTGTTGTTGGTGAATGAGGGTTTGCCTTGGTCAAACCCCGTTTTGGTAACTAAACATTGAAATGAAACAATGAAACATGAAGGAATGATGAACGAACAAAGTAATGTCACAACTCACCAAACCCTTGAATGAACCTTGGAATGTAGATCTGCAAATAGCATGAAATGGCTTCAATGGATGTGGATCTTGATCTTGAAACTTGATTTGATACAATGCCTTGAATGCCTTGAATGCCTCAAAATTCTCTTCATCTCATAAACTTTATATAGGAATTCTCTCTTGAAAATTCTAGCTTGCTTGAAAGTCTTAGGATGCTTAGATGAAACTTAGTGAAATGACATATTATTTATAAGTATGTAACATTAATTTCCCGAAACTCAAATAACACAAGCCGACATGTGAATATAGATTTGAAATCATTAAAATACCACCAAAAACATAATTAAAATTTAG
Source organism: Sequoia sempervirens (assembly GCA_007258455.2). NCBI lineage: Eukaryota > Viridiplantae > Streptophyta > Pinopsida > Cupressales > Cupressaceae > Sequoia > Sequoia sempervirens. Next base: position 359,365 of record VDFB02256409.1, on the reverse strand, counting down.
GTCCTAGTTCTAAGTGAGGACCCATTCACCCTTGGGTGAATGGGTCCTAGGTCACTTACCTAGGACACACATTGCTCAATGATAAGTGTTATATTATGGTATTAATGAATGTCAGGTTTCCTCTTTGGAAATTACAATTAATTAGGCTTGGATTTGAATTAAAGGGGCCAATTCAAGAAAATTAACCTCAATTAATTAATGAAGTCCTAGATAAGTGTGAAAGTGTAAAGATACACTTTACAACACCACATTAAGGCACAATTAGGTCCATTTTAATTAATAGGGCCCTAAACTTAATGTGAATATGTAAAATACATATTACAACATTAAATTAAGGCATAATTTAGTTCATTTTATTATTAATTCCCAAATTAAGTGTGAAAAAGGGATACTTTTTCTTACATTACATTTAGCCCCCACTTTAGTGAGAGGATGACCCCACATCAAACTCACACTAAAGTAGACATTCAAGACACATATGTATGCAACAATGAAAAAGATACTCAATCATACAACATCAAAGCCTAGAAGAAAGGGAGGCAGATCAAGCTTTGACTCTCCAATGCGATGTTGAACATGTCTCGGTTGTTTATCTAGGAATGTTCACAAGTAGAACTCGATGTCTAGTATGCAAACAACATACACGCTCACACAGGCTAATGGAACCTCAGGTTGTCCACTAGGTGAGCCCCCAAGAAAGTGGCTTAGTGAGAAAGTCATGCTAGGTCTACAGGCTACCATTGTACTTACCATACCAAAGCTATTCTTCTAACAACTCTAATAGGAGGCCACACATACTTTGGCTTCAAGCTTCATAGGGCCTAATAATAAATTTTATTCTACGCACACTATGAACAAGGGGAAGGATCTATTAGCAAGCAAGGTTTGTTATGCTTGGCGACCTTAAAAGGAGGGGTTTGAGCTTCACAAGGTTAACAAGTTGTATTATGCTAAACACTTATGAACAATAATGCAAGTAAGGTTTGCTCAAAGGGACCTTGCTTAGTTCATGTAAGGTCTCTTTTTAGGGATCACCGTGCCTAATATCTCCAAGAGAGGACAAGTCCAAGATAAGAGAATTGCAAATTAGGGAATGCAACGCATAACATCACCACTAAGAGAAAAGTTGTATGTTAAGAGATATCATGCTCTCGGAGGACATAAAACCCAATGACACCACCAAGAAAAGGAAGCATCACAAGAATAAAGAAAATCACACAATGAAACATGAGATTCAATGTATGCCCCCACTTTAAAGCAATTGCTAACACCATTGTTGTGAGCAATAGCTTTAAAGTAGCAAATATTCAATGCTAACCATAAAGAAGACATGAGAGCTTATTTGAAAAGCCCTGTACCAAGTCATATGTTCCCAAATGAAACTACATCATGAAAGAGGGGAATGATTTGCCCCAAAAATGATAACACATAAGGGATCTACGGATTCGGGGTTAGTATATCTTTGCTACAATGTTGTTATAGAGCTCGAAAACATCATCATTAGACCCAAATACTCACAGAACTGGAAGAATGACACATAAAGGGTGAAAACAAAGAAAAGGATTTTAGGTGAACATGGAAAAGACCTAAATGTATCGATGCCTTGCATCATACCCAAAAGGAAAACACAAGACAAACAAAAAAAAAGGTTTACGACATATAGAAGAATGTAGATACAAATAGAGGAATGCACATGAAGAGAGAGATACATCAAACATAACAATATGGGGGATCACATTACGCACATGTAATCACACAAAAAAACATGCAAAAGAAAATAAAGCAAAATACTAGTAAGGCACATGCAATTCAACTTATAGTAGGTTGTCTACATCCCAATCTTGTTTAGTATATACAAAAGGCAAACAACTAGCCAAAGGGACAACATCAAGTGCTAAACTAGGACAAGGCTATCTAACCCCTTGCCCCCACTAAGTGTAGGACAAGGATGAGCCGAGATAAGTGATTAGAATGAGCTCCTTGCAATAAAGGAAATGATTTTCAATGAATGTTAAACATGGAATAGTGAGTATGTTATGATCCTATAGCTATTACATGGCAAGGAGCAAAGTGCATGCTTTAAGGGATTATCTCCATCATATCAAGTTGTTCAAGGATCCTCCTTAAAGCATGACATTCATTAGTAAGGTGCCCAAGAGTTCTATGGTATGTGAAATAGTTCATGTTCTTATGCTTGTTACCCTTACTAGGAGGTGGAAACGTAATCCATCCTTCATGAATGTGTTCCATTTTTTGTTCAATTTGTGTTTTAGTATGTAGGAATGACAACTTTTTGAGTTTGTAAGGTTTGGATTTCTTGCTTGTTTGAGGATCTCGTTGAGGTGGATTGGAAGGAGAAGGACCCAAAGTGATCCTATAATCCTTGTGAGACATTACTTCATCATTATGAGGGAGGAAATTTGTAACCTTGGAAGATGTAGAGGGATAAGGATTTTGATGTCCTAGTCCCTTAGTGTCTTCAATAGGAAGTTGTTCTAAGAGTTTGTGAATTTCATGCTCATTATTTATGTCACATCCTTGTTTAGTTAAAATCTTAAAGCCTTGGACATAAATTTCTTTTGGAAATAGGTGTGTTGGTCACTTTTTTAACATAAGATGGATAGGTGTGCACTTGATTAGAGGAGTTAGGTTCACTCATTGTTGGAGGTGTAGGATTAGTTTATGTCTTAATTTTACGATGTAAAATGTGAAACATTTCAAGTGGTGAGATGGTAGGGGGTGTTGGTTGTTGCATGGATGGGTAAAAGGATGAATTTTTCTTAAGATTGTTAAGGAAATCATTTATGAAATTTTTCATGCTATCATCATCTTCTCCAATGATGTCAACTTCACGAGGACACTCATTCGGAGTTGATTGAGCACGATTAGATTCAATTGTATTAGGATCATTGCCAAAAATAGAACTTGAAAAATCAACTAAAGATGTTAAAGATTTCCATAAATTACCAAGACACATGTCCATTGTTTGATATACAAGGGGATTTTTCAGATTTTTAGATTTATAACAAGGTAATTTTCTTATTACACTATGCAAAAACCTAAAAATGATGTCTTGTAAATGCAATTTTGAAATCACACAATACACTAAATTTATCAAATGAAGCTAAATATGATCAATTTCACTTAATAAAAAATCTGTAAATTGAAACAAAAAACTAAAAATAGCAAAATAGAATGCAAAAACAGATGTTTTAATACCCAAAAAATAAAAAAAGTGACCCTAACAGGGACTCATTCACCCAAGGGTGAAGGGTTCCTAGGTTAGGGTTTTTAAAAATGTTTTTGCAAATTTTTGAGTTGATTCAAGTGGTTTCTAGATTTTGATTAGAAGTAGTAAGTTACAATTTGAATTTTCTACGAAATTAAAGTTGAATGCAAATGCAAAATATGACAAAATGACAAACTAGGAGACCTAATTTGATGTGCAATTTTGTATCAATTTTCAAATTCAAGTGAATGATGATGCAATGCTATGTAAATGATTTGTAAAATGACTGATTTATTTGTATTTTTCAAATGTCAAGAGTGCAAAGTTGCAATCCTAAAACCCCTAAATAAAATGCAAAGTTAATACAAGTTATGCTACCCTAAATGAGACTCAATTCAATGCAAATGAATGCCAAATCTAGATCTAGGGTGAAAATGGACTCCAAAATCATAAAAATACAATGATAAAACTCGGTTTCACCAAAATGAAAAGAAGAAAAATAGGGAAGTCCACCAAAATGAGATTGATGAACTCAATTAGGGGGACCTATTCTTCTTCAATTCATTAGGAAATGAGATCCACACAATGAAAGGACTATCAACCTAAACGCGAGTCAAGTCAAAGTGTGAATCTACAAATTTCCTTTTTTTGCAAGGACAGGGGTCCTAATTAAACAAAATTTTGGGGAGAAAGATTAAAAATAACAAACTAAATCCAAAATGCAATTTGCAACTTGAATGTTGAAGATTAAACTCAATACTAATGGAACCAAAAATCAAAGTACAGATATGAGAGAGGGAAGAAGGTATGTACTAGTCACCAAAAGTGATTTTCTGAAGCTATCTAAGGATTCATTCACCCTATGGTGAATGGGTCTTGGCTAGGGCTCTGTAAAAATGGTTTTTGGGTTCTCTTCTCCTGTGTCTGCACTCCCAGATCCTTGATTTTCACCGTCAGTCAGTTAGAAATAAATCCTATAGGTGAGTTTCCATGAAATTTTTTTGCATCAATAATGACAACAAATGCAACTTTGACAACTTCTTCAATATTTCTCTCCAAGAGATCTTCTACCTAAATCTGCAAACACAAATCAAGATAGAAAAATGTTTCATTGTTGGTCAAACCCTGTTTTGGTAACTAAACCTTGAAATGAAATGAAATGATAAAACATGAAGGAATGATGAATGAACAAAGTAATTTCATTACTCACCAAACCCTTGAATGAACCTTGGAATGTAGATCTGTAACTAGCATGGAATGTCTTCAATGGATGTGGATCTTGATATTGAAACTTGATTTGATACAATACCTTGAATGCCTTGAAATGCTCTTGATCTCATAAAATTGCTATAGGAATTCTCTTGAAAGTCTTAGGATGCTTAGATGAAACTTAGTGAAATGACCTCTTATTTATAGGTATGTAACATTAATTTCCTAAAATTCAAATAACACAAGCCAACATGTGAATATAGATTTGAAATCATTAAAATACTGCCAAAAAAATAATTACAATTTAGGTCCTAAGTCTAAGCAAGGACCCATTCACCCTTGGGCGAATGGTTCATAGGTCACTTGCCTAGGACACACATTGCTCAATGATAAGTGTTATGTTTTTGATAAGGTAAGCAAGGTTTTGAAAGGACCAAGAATCTTTTACAAAGCTAAGAAAAGGACACTTCCAAACAGAAAAGTCATAAACTTTGCCAACAACAAAAAAATAGCACCAGCAGAAACACCGTAGTACTCAACAGGAACACCAACAATACTTGGTCACCAAATAACCAAGTGATAGAACACTTAGAACTAATAGCTGTCCAAAGTCAAAGACAACCAGCAGAAGTACCACCGTAACACAACCAACTCTTGGTCACCAAAAAGCTAGGAGCGACAAACTAACATTATTTTGACAAAAAGAGCCAAAAGGAACTAAATAGCAAACCACCAGAAGCAAACCAAGTTCTCAACACCAAGCATTGACCCCACCTCAATAGGAGACAATAAAGGGGAAAAGGACTAGGTAGGAAAGGCACCTGAAACTGCTCAAACTTCCTAAAACTCTTCACCTCAATAGAAGAGTACACCAGCAAAGAAGGGCATAAGACAATTGAAGGCCCACAGTAACACCACCAACCCCCTCTATCTAAATAAATATCTACCTCAATAAGAGATAGCTACACCTCCATAAGAGAAGCTAGAAAGGGTGCCAATTGACGAAGATCACAACTTTCAACTAGATCCACAAGCTCCACCTCAATAGAAGTCAAAAAATGAGGAAACATGAGCAAAGTGAGAATCGAACAAGCAAAAACCATATTAACTAACCACCAACCCACCTAGGTTGCATGACACAAAAAAACTTCCAAAGGAGCTCCAAAGCTAACCCCCATCGAACATAACTACAGTAGGGGACTAGCAGTACAAAAACACCAACATAGACCAAACTACACCACACAAGCGGTAAACCCCCATCTCCCCTGAAACAACAAAAAGGAGTCCACACAAACCTTCAGGCCCAACAATACAACAACTAAGCCAGCCAAAAAAGCCAACTGCCATTCACAAACATAGGTAAAGATTTGAACCATAACCAGACCCCCAAAGAGTCTAAGAGACTACCTCCTCTGTAGTAGCCAAATCTACAACTAACAAATTCATGGAAAAATTTCATAACCCAAAACAACAAAGGAGACCACCGAAGAGCAACACCTCCCCAAACCATCTAGACCACATAATGAAGATGAAACGAAGCATCACGCCAAGCGCGAACACCCACATCACTAGAGGAAAAATAGCAGCTTTCGTAACCTAGATAAGAATATGCAAAGACAATGACTTAGCATACTCCAACACCGAAGTCACTCCAGCTAGAGGCAACCTGACAACCAAACCTTGAGGAAAAGGAGCTCCACGAGACAAAAAAAAGGATAAGAATAGTCTAGAAAGCCCCCAAGAATCAAAGCCACAAGATAGCTAGGTCCAGGAGAGGCTCCAACAAAGCACCACCAGAACAAAAGGCCTCTAAACCAAAACAAAACACATACTCCAAATAGGGAGAAGTCTATGATTGCCCAAAAAGTAGAGAACACTAACAATGCAACAAAGGGAAGGGTCTCAGAGTGCAGTAAACTACTTACCAAATGTGTGACAGGAAGCATAGAGACACCTAGGCTAGAGACAGCCTAGGCCCGAAGGGCACACAACACCCCATCACCACCATAAACCAGAGCCACTACAAGAAATTAGTCAACAACACCAGAGAGCTCACCAGGGATAGAAACAAACATTCCCCAATGAACACCCACCACGCAACCATCGATTTGCAATCTCCAATCAGGATCCTCATCGTCATTAGACTCCCTAGCATCCACGCCCTTGAAAAAATTCAAATCACCCTCTCCAGACCATTTCCCTCTCGACAGAGCTATGGCTTTCTAAATCATGTTAGACAAATAAATGTAATGTTATGGCATTAATGAATGCTAGGTTTCCTCTTCAAAATTTGTAATTAATTAGGCTTGGATTTGAATTAAAGGGGCCAATTAAGGAAAATTAACCTCAATTAATTAATGAAGCCCTAGATAAGTGTGAAAGTGTAAAGGTACACTTTACAACACCACATTAAGGCATAATTAGGTCCATTTTAATTAACAGGGCCCTAATCTTAATGTGAATATGTAAAATACATATTACAACATTAAATTAAGGCATAATTTAGTTCATTTTATTATTAATTCCCAAATTAAGTGTGAAAAAGGGATACTTTTTCCTACACTACATATTATATCTATCATTTTAAAAGTTACATAACAATAGGAAAAAGGCTTCAAGATTTTACATAGACATGGTTATAAAGGAAAGTATTTAGATTTACATGAACAAAGTGTTTTATAAGCTATTGTATTACATAATAAAAAATAAAAATGGTTTCGGTTACCACCTTAATGTGGATAAAACTTCAAACACTACGCAAAGAATTCAATTATAAAATCAATATCTGTGGTATCTCATGTGATAGATTTTGTATTAAGGATAAAATCAAATTAGTTGTTGGGGGAACCATCAACATGAAAATGGATAAGATGGGGATATAAATAAAACACAAAATCGAGGAAAACTTATCCTTTTGTGAGAGACATAATTATTATGTATTTCTCCAAGAGTATAGCGAGTTATTTGCATGTTCATATCAAAAAATGCTTGGTGTATTAGTGATATAGTTATGCACAATATTATTCTCAATACATATGCTAAGCCAGTAAAACATAAGATTGAAAAGATGCACCCTAGGATTACTTTATTGATCAAAGAATAAATTAGGAATTTCTTAAAATTTTACACGTAGATTTGTAATATAGTATTACTAGAAAAACTAGTTGAACATATTTATATATGCATGAATTTCAAGGATCAAAAGAAAGAACTATAAAATATGACTTTCCATTAACAAATATTAATATGCCTGTAATTCTATTACCAAGATGATATGTTATCACTTATGGATGGATTTTTATTTTGTAATCAAATATTTATAAATCCCTATAATATTGTCAGAAAACTACTTTTACTACTATGTGGGGTATATTTTGTTATTTTGTTACACCTTTTAGAAAAAAATGCTAGTGTTGCATATCAAAAGGGTAATGAAATTGATTTCTATTATTTTTAATATAAATATCTTAAAAGATTATGTGGATGATATTTGGGCATATCTAAAAAATGAACAAATCATATTAGAGATGAGAACTATTTTTGAAATGTTGTGACCATATTGAGTTCAACCAAACCTTGAGAAATATATTTAATGTGGATATGGGTAATTATAGGGATTCATTGTCTTAAGGGAAGGTATTTAGCTACATCTTAAAAATATTGATATTATGGTTAATATGTTGTCACCTTGTAATCTTACACAATTTTACAACATATAGAAAAATATCTAGGGTATTCAATGTTTCATTGCACAATCGGTGGCTTAGACACGACCTATTAATGAGTTGTTAAAGAATGATACTAAAATTGAATAGAATCAAGATTGTCAAAATATGCCTAATTATATAAAATATTTTTTATGAATCCTACTATTCTTATGCACTATTCATTTATTGTTATTATACATTTTAGCTACAAAGACATCAATTTGGAGATTGTTAACAAAAAGTGGTGAAAACGGTAAGGGACTTGCAAATTATTATATCAACGACTTTCTACTTGACTACGAGACTTAGTATACCACTACAAAAAAATGCACTTGGCAGTAGTCTACTAAAAAAAGGTGACACTATATGCTACATTCAAAGACATCTATGATTGTTAAGGTTGATCCTTTATATTACATACTTTTGAAATCTATTATTTCTAATCACATAATACCACTATCCATGATAATTTTAGAATTTGATCTCTTAAAAGGTATATCAAGTTTTAAATAGCGGTATTAATATAGGTTCCTTGTAATTCTCATGTGACTATAGATAATCTTTTTTGGTTGAGCACATTTTATAGAAAAATAATTATTCTCCAAGGATATTATGATATGATGGATCTCAATGCATGATTTATTTCAAACTGGGGGTAATTCTTATCCCACTTTCTTGGGATCTTATAATGGATCTTTTTTGATAGAAATTTTTGTATACTAATAATATTGTATGGTATAAGGCATTAATTGTAGGGTTATAAGTTACTACTTCTTTTAGAGTTAAGACTTAATATTCATAGTGACTCACAATTGGTTGCTCACTTTGGATTATTGGTAATCATCCAGCCAAATATGTTAGATTGACACAATACCATGAGTTGGATTTATAGGTATTATATTGTTTTGATTCTTTTCCACAAAAAGATAATGGACATACAAATGCTATGGCTAGTGCAACATTAAATTAATAATGGGAATTATGGATAATAATATTTATTTTTTATTGATCAATCATCAATTATGAAAATAATTAATGTAAGATGATTACATACAAGTATGTGCCACACTAATACAAGAGGAATAGTTTCAAGTTATTTGTAGTTATTTAGACTACGGGTAATTTCCCTTAATTCATCTAAAAATTATTGCATTTGTATTCATATATTTTACACTAAATATTTAATTACTATGGGTGTACACTATAGATGTATGGATACAATGATTTATTGCTGAGATGCTTGAATAATCATGAGAAAGACATTGCTCTTTAATAGGTCCATTGGTGCATATTTCATAGTTGTGTGAGTAGTCAAATGTTGGTATAAAAATTATTGTACATGGTATGCTATATTGGTCTACGATGAAAAATATGCTCAATATTTTTATTTTTAAATGTTCATCCCATGCCAAACACATAATAATATAAAATATGCCCTTGATCATGAGCTCCAACTACTCACTTCTCCTAAGTTGTTTTCTTAATGGGGATAATATTTGGTAAGTGAGATTGCCTTTGCATCTTTAGATATTTATAATTTATCACTACTACGTATTATCTTACTAAGTTCATAGAGGCCATCCCTCTTAAATCTACTACAACTTCCAACATTTATGTAATTCTCATGTAAAATATTATTTTGAGTTTTTCTTTTCTTTCATATATCATTATTAACAAGGATGCATGTTTTAAGAATAAAGAACCATAGTTCTTGAATAATTTTCATGTACAACAATGCTTCTCATATCCATATTATTTATAGTGCAATGTGCAATTAAAAATTTCCAATAAAGCAATATAGAACATTTTAAGAAAAATAGTGGATAAACATGGTACCAATTGGCATACACGACTTGACCTTCCTTATGGGTATATCATATCAACATCCACACTCCTACAATATACACTTATTATTTAGTTTATCATATTGCAGTCATTATTCCTTTTGAGTTAGAGATTTCATAATTGCATTTATCCATTCAAGGTATTATTGATGGTAACACCTACATATATAACAATGACTACAAGATCTTGAGACATTGGATGAGCACCTATAAATACACATGATAATTTGAGATTCTATCAACAAAAAGTAAACAGGAAATGCAATAATCACATCGTAAAAATAGATTTTGAGATTGTCCAATTGGTTCTCCAATAAAATCTTACAAATTTAGATGCAATAGATTATTTAAGAGGCTTTTGTTTTGACCAAATTGGTTGAGATCATTATGAAATAGGAGCATTTAGATTATCTACTATTTATGGAAAACCACTTAAATATCTAGTCAATATCATGCACCTATGATAATATCATGTTTGGGACACTCATTGGCTTGCAGTTCACATGGGTTACAATTTTAGCAAGGTTACAATTTTAAACGGGTTACAATTACAATGGTGGATAGTTTTAGTTGGTTTGTAGTTTTTAATAGTTTTAAAGGGATATATAGTTTCCAAGGGTTTTATATTCAACAATAGGGTTATATTTAAATGGTTTCCAAGCTTAGTATGACCATAAATATTACACATTTTATGACCTTATTATTATATACTTGACCTTAGGTGATCTTATGCATGCATTTTCATTTGTATCTATCTTATTGATTACATTCTTACTGCCCTCCTAGATACATATGCTTACATAATTAATATTTTTTTATCTTTATGATTTCTTGTCACATGACGTTGTGCATGATATTATTACATTGTTATTAAGCTTTATATGATCACATATTCTAGATATTGCTTTTTCTTATCTCATCCAATTCATTGCTTCATTCACATGCAGCCAATTGGAGGGGCATCAAATATCACTAATATTCTTTGATGATTATGATCACAATCACCATCTCATGGTTATGACAGATCCTTTAGAGCCATATCTATCAACTTTTATATAAGACATTTCACAGCCATAATTCTTGTGCAAGCCTCTTCAAAACCATATTTATTAGTTTTGTAAGGGATCTATTATATCCATGTCACCTTTTTTGTTACATAAGCTCCTTCATAATCACATAGATTTTTTTGGTGTAAATCCTTCACAACAATGTTTATTAGTTTCTTATCACAATCATAACACTTTTGTAGTTGTTGGCTCCTTCGCAACATATATATCTCCATTTTTTATTTACTTTTGTTCATTGACAATGCAAAGTAGTATTTGTTAATGCTTCTCATGGAATTGTGAGTATTGATATGAAGCTTTTTTGTTTTGATACTACAGGGGTGTCCCTGCTACCTAGCCTAGCGGCCCAACATCCCTTACCTTGGGTACTTGGGGCGAGATTAGTCCCTTGTAGGTGAGATCCCCTGCCCACAAGAAGTCTCACCTCTTAAACCCAGGAGTGGAGTTGAACCCGAGACCAATGGGGAGCAAACCCACTGCCCAAGCCAACTCAACTACCCGTTCGGGCTGATATGAAGCATTTATTACAAGGAGCATGTGTGGGATCTTCATTTGTATCTATATCCCTTATACATGAATGTGCTTTCTACTTTCATGTTGACTACTTATTTACTTTAGCATACATGATTTATAGTAGTTCACATGCAAGTCAAAGTAGGATAAAAATGTAAGGGCAAAAAATGCATACCTAGCACCTTTCCCCTCAATTTGCACTTATTATTGACTATTTTTTCCATGTGTAATGATTGGTGTACATGTGACATGTTTCTATGTAAAAGTTAGAAAATTAACCTCACCATTGACCAAAATTTATTCCATGCATCCCAATAATCCAAACTTGATCTTTAATTTTCCCATCCCTTATCATGGGTCAAATTTGTAGGTGTAAATTTAAATCTGATTAAAATCCACAATAAAAATTTGAATCTAGTTTAAATTTTGACCTCCAAAATTACAAATTCAAATTATAACATTTTTAGGGAATTTCCCATCTTCATAAAAAAATTCCAAATAAATAGCTTAGTTGACACATTAACCTAGGCCCATACCAACCCCTTTTCAACAAGTTATTATTTGTTGGCTTGAGTGCAAAATGTTGAATCTTGCATGCTAGAGTGTTGTATAAAAGGAAAATCCCTGGAATTATTTTGAAGAATAAATGGAGGGAAAGGAATAATCTTTTATCAACATAATTTTGCATTACATCATCCTTATGTCATCATCTACATAAGTAAGAATAGATTAGGCATGCATGTTATTATTTGAAGTGTCTTCAAACTTGTCCAAATTGTTGAATTGATTTCAAGGGTTTGAATTAGGCAATACAAGGGGAGCAAGTTGCCTTCCATGTCTAGCACACCAAAATCTTTTTATATCCCATCATGTTTAGATAACTAAGGTGAATAAGATTTGGAAGATTAAAAATATCTGAGTTGAATTCCTAAACATAGTTTGAATTTACAAATCGAGAAATAATTTTTAGGTGTAAAGATAAATTTTCAAAGTAAAGTAAAATCAATTTATCATTATGACAAGTGTCATCTAAAATAATTCTTAACATAGGTTATGCCAATTTATCACAAAAAAAAAACTATTTATTTTCTTTTTTATTTTAATGTTTATTTATATGTATATAATTACTCTAATCTCAACTTTAATATATAAGTATTTGATTATCATTGCTCATCACATTTTATATTCTTACATAAGGATATGAATGGAAGTATTAATAATAATTAAAACATCAATGAAAATATATTGACATATTTAAAAAAAATATGACTTGATTATCGATTCGATTAAGAAGAGTGGAAGTCTTTGGTCATAGATAACATCACATTTGACAATTTGTCAATTAATCTTGAAGGCACATCATAGACTTTTATCATTTAGCCATTCCAACAATAATTTCAAGATATTACATAGACATTTTTAATAAAATATTTAAAATTTAAAAAACCTTAATGAAGTATAATTCTCAAGCTAATGATATTTGATCTTAAACTTAAGTTTTAATTATATTTAGAGAAAGTTCAATCTTGATAAAGTTGCATACATGAAAAATAATTTTTTAATCTAGTCAACTTAAGCTTGTTCAGAATAAGGGTACTTGGTTTTATTTAATTCTCCTTATCTAAAAGTTAACCTTATACAACAATCATTCCCATGGAAAGATGCTATTTGATGCAATAGCCAATCCAACTAATTAATTATAAAAGTAAGGAAAATTACTATTATATGTAAGGTGGAAAGGTTTGTTGAAATGGTCAAGTAATTATAAATTTTATTGTTGAGTATAAATAATATACTAAAATGTTATAGTTTAAGTGGTTGAACATAAATGATGAGGATGATGGTTTGTTTTTAGTTATACTATCTATCAATGTTCAAATAATTGAACAAAAAAATAAAATTTAATAGTAAAGTTATTGTTTATTGAAGTTATATATAAACAAGTTAAGTTTAAGTTAGTGGGAAAATCACTATTTATTTTTTAAATATAAAGACATAAACAATTTAAAATATATATTAATGTCTACAAATAGAACTATTAATATATAAACTAGTGATTGGGCTCAAGTTTATCAAGAGTTACCTAATGAATTATTGAATCCAGTACCCTTCTGATGGTTAGCACATGCGCTTGTTTGTGTCGTTATGTCACCCACGTTAAGAAGTGACAACAGGATGCAACTCTGTCATAAAAAGAAAACTCTTGTAGCCACTTACGGGTATTAAGTGGGCCTTTCTCACTAATGGGTGTTTTTAAAGTGACTTTATTCCTCCACTATGTCAGTGTTTAAGACTTTCTGCTTAACAGCTGTCTACTCCATAGTGCGGTAGGTAAGGGGACATGTGTCACAAATGTATGGAAGGATTCCAAAATTATTGTATCTTGCCATGAGGTAACAAGTTCAACCTCTCCTCTAAATTGTTGAGGACGCCTCATTTCTTGGCATCGGTGGTCTAGGATTAGAGTCTAGAGTCTAGAAAGAGTCTGTAAGTTATATCAGAATTATGCTTTCTCCTTCGCTTTGTGCGATCTGGATGATCAGAATCTGAATATATGTTCACATGTAATGTTGTCACTTTTTAATACTATTAATACTATCATTCCGCTTGTTTGGTATCAGAGGAATCTTACACTAACTTAAATAGATACTATAATTTTAAATACTATTAATACACTGAAAACTCAAGCCAGATTCCTTTTTTAATACTATCATTCCGCTTTTTTGAATAGTAACTTCGATCCCAGAGGATTATATAATATAGTTTATAGTTTATAATGTGTTGCCTAGGAATCTGGCTTGAGTGTTCACATGTAATGTTGTCACTTTTTAATACTATTAATACTATCATTCTACTTGTTTGGTATCAGAGGAATCTTACACTAACTATTAAGATTACTTATTTGGTATCAGAGGAATCTGGCTTGAGTTTTTAGTGTATTAATAGGATCTGAATTTTATTTTTGAAAATATTACTATTTATTGTTTTACTAATTCCTTTATTTTATTTTATTTCTTTAAAAAGAGTATAATAAATATTATATACTTATATGTTATTTTTTAATAGTCTATTTGTAGACATTAATATATATTTTAAATTGTTTATATCTTTATATTTAAAAAATAAACAGTAATTTTCCCACTAACTTAAACTTAACTTGTTTATATATAACTTCAATAAACAATAACTTTACTATTAAATTTTATTTTTTTGTTCAATTATTTGAACATTGATAGTATAACTAAAAACAAACCATCATCCTCATCATTTATGTTCAACCACTTAAACTATAACATTTTAGTATATTATTTATAATCAACAATAAAATTTATAATTACTTGACCATTTCAACAAACCTTTCCACCTTACATTTAATAGTAATTTTCCTTACTTTTATAATTAATTAGTTGGATTGGCTATTGCATCAAATAGCATCTTTCCATGGGAATGATTGCTGTATAAGGTTAACTTTTAGATAAGAGAATTAAATAAAACCAAGTACCCTTATTCTGAACAAGCTTAAATTGACTAGATTAAAAAATTATTTTTCCTGTATGCAACTTTGTCAAGATTGAACTTTCTCTAAGTATAATTAAAGCTTAAGTTTAAGATCAAATATCATTAGCTTGAGAATTATACTTCATTAAGGTTTTTTAATAATTTTAAATATTTTATTAAAAATGTTTATGTAATAGCTTGAAATTATTGTTGGAATGACTAAATGATAAAAGTCTATGATGTGCCTTTAAGATTAATTGACAAATTGTCAAATGTGATGTTATCTATGACAAAAGACTTCCACTCTTCCTAATTGAATCGATAATAAAGTCATATTTTTTTAAATATGTCTATATATTTTCATTGATGTTTTAATTATTATTAATACTTCCATTCATATCCTTATGTAAGAATATAAAATGTGATGTGCAATGATAATCAAATACTTATATATTAAAGTTGAGATTAGAGTAATTATATACATATAAATAAACATTAAAATAAAAAAGAAAATAAATATTTTTTTTTGATAAATTGGCATAACCTATGTTAAGAATTATGTTAGATGGCACTTGTCATAATGATAAATTGATTTTACTTTACTTTGCAAAATTATCTTTACACCTAAAAATTATTTCTCGATTTGTAAATTCAAACTATGTTTAGGAATTCAACTCAGATTTTTTTAATCTTCCAAATCTTATTCACCTCGACTATCTAAACATGATGGTATCAAGAGATATAAAAAGATTTTGGTGTGCTAGACATGGAAGGCAACTTGCTCCCCTTGTATTGCCTAATTCAAACCCTTGAAATCAATTCAACAATTTGGACAAGTTCGAAGACACTTCAAATAATAGCACGCATGCCTAATCTATTCTTACTTATGTAGATGATGACATAAGGATGATGTAATGCAGTATTATGTTGATAGAAGATTATTCCTTTCCCTCCATTTATTATTCAAAATAATTTCAAGGATTTTCCTTTTATACAACTCTAGCATGCAAGATTCAACATTTTGCACTCAAGCCAACAAATAATAACTTGTTGAAAAGGGGTTGGTATGGGCCTAGGCTAATGTGTCAACTAAGCTATTTATTTGGAAATCTTTTATGAAGATGGCAAATTCCCTAAAAATGTTGTAATTTGAATTTGTAAATTTGGAGGTCAAAATTTGAACTAGATTCAAATTTTTATTGTGGATTTTAATCAGATTTAAATTTACACCTACAAATTTGACCCATGATAAGGGATGGGAAAATTAAAGATCAAGTTTGGATTATTGGGATGCATGGAATAAATTTTGGTCAATGGTGAGGTTAATTTTCTAACTTTTACATAGAAACATGTCACATGTACACCAATCATTACACATGGAAAAAATAGTCAATAATAAGTGCAAATTGAGGGGAAAGGTGTTAGGTATGCATTTTTTTCCCTTACATTTTTATCCTACTTTGACAAGTGCATGTGAACTACTATAAATCATGTATGCTAAATTAAATAAGTAGTCAACATGAAAGTAGAAAGCACATTCATGTATAAGGGATATAGATACAAATGAAGATCCCACACATGCTCCTTGTAATAAATGCTTCATATCAGCCTGAACGGGTAGTTGAGTTGGCTTGGGCATTGGGTTTGCTCCCCATTGGTCTCGGGTTCAACTCCACTCCCAAGTTTAAGAGGTGAGACTTCTTGCAGGCGGGGGATCTCACCCGCAAGGGACTAGTCTCACCCCAAGTACCCAAGGTAAGGGATGTTGGGCCGCTGGGCTAGGTTGCAAGGACACCCCTGTAGTATCAAAAAAAAATGCTTCATATCAAATGAGAAGCACTAACAAATACTACTTGACACTTGTCAATGAACAAAAGTAAATAAAAAATGGAGATATATATGTTGTGAAGGAGCCAACAACAACAAAAGTGTTATGATTGTGATAAGAAACTAATAAACATTGTTGTGAAGGATTTACACCAAAAAAACTATGTGATTATGAAGGAGCTTATGTAACAAAAAAGGTGACATGGATACAATAAATCCCTTACAAAACTAATAAATATGGCTTTGAAGAAGCTTGCACAAGAATTATGGCTATGAAATGTCTTATATAAAAGTTGATAGATATGGCTCTAAAGGATCCATCATAACCATGAGATAGTGATTGTGATCATAATCATCAAAGAAAATTAGTGATATCTGATGCCCCTCCAATTGGCTGCATGTGAATGAAGCAATGAATTGGATGAGATAAGAAAAAGCAATATCTAGAATATGTGATCATATAAAGCTTAATAACAATGTAACAATATCATGCACAACGTCATATGACAAGAAATCACAAAGATAAAAAAATATTAATTATGTAAGCATATGTATCTAGGAGGGCAGTAAGAATGTAATCAATAAGATAGATACAAATGAAAATTCATGCATAAGATCACCTAAGGTCAAGTATATAATAATAAGGTCATAAAATGTGCAATATTGATGGTCATACAAGCTTGGAAACCATTTAAATATAATCCCTATTGTTGAATATAAAACCCTTGGAAACTATATATCCCTTTAAAAATATTAAAAACTACAAACCAACTAAAACTATCCACCATTGTAACTAATAACCCGTCTAAAATTGTAACCCATGTGAACTACAAACCAATGAGTGTCTCAAACATGATATTATCATAGGTGCATGATATTGACTAGATATTTAAGTGGTTTTCCATAAATAGTAGATAATCTAAATGCTCCTATTTCATAATCGTCCCAATCAATTTGGTAAAAAAAAAAGCCTCTTAAGTAATCTATTGCATCTAAATTTTTAAGATTTTATTGGAGAACCAATTGGACAATCTCAAAATCTATTTTTACGATGTGATTATTGCATTTCTTCTTTACTTTTTGTTGATAGAATCTCAAATTATCATGTGTATTTATAGGTGCTCATCCAGTGTCTCGAGATCTTGTAGTCATTGTTATATATGTAGGTGTTACCATCAATAATACCTTGAATGGATAAATGCAATTATGAAATCTCTAACTCAAAAGGAATAATGACTGCAATGTGATAAACTAAATAATAAGTGTATATTGTAGGAGTGTGGATGTTGATGTGATATACCCATAAGGAAGGTCAAGTCGTGTATGCAAGTTGGTACCATGTTTATCCATTATTTTTCTTAAAATGTTCTATATTACTTTATTGGCAATTTTTAATTACACATTGCACTATAAATAATATGGATACAAGAAGCATTGTTGTACATGAAAATTATTCAAGAACTATGGTTCTCTATTCTTAAAACATGCATCCTTGTTAATAATGATATATGAAAGAAAAGAAAAACTCAAAATAATATTTTACATGAGAATTACATAAATGTTGGAAGTTGTAGTAGATTTAAGAGGGATGGCCGTTGTGAACTTAGTAAGATAATATGTAGTAGTGATAAATTATAAATATCTAAAGATGCAAGGGCAATCTCACTTACCAAATATTATCCCCATTAAGAAAACAACTTAGGAGAAGTGAGTAGTTGGAGCTCATGATCAAGGGAATATTTTATATTATTGTGTGTTTGGCATGGGATGAACATTTAAAAATAAAAATAATGAGCATATTTGTCATCGTAGACCAATCTAGCATGCCATGTACAATAATTTTTATACCAACATTTGACTACTCACACAACTATGAAATATGCCCCAATGGACCTATTAAAGAGCAATGTCTTTCTCATGATTATTCAAGCATCTCAACAATAAATCATTGTATCCATACATCTATAGTGTACACCCATAGTAATTAAATATTTAGTGTAAAATTTATGAATACAAATGTAATAATTTTTAGATGAATTAAGGGAAATTACCCGTAGTCCAAATAACTAAAAATAACTTGAAACTATTCCTCTTGTATTAGTGTGGCACATACTTGTATGTAATCATCTTACATGAATTATTTTCATAATTGATGACTGATCAATAAAAAATAAAGATTATTATCCATAATTCCCATTATTAATTTAATGTTGCACTAGCCATAGCATTTGTATGTCTATTATCTTTTTTGGAAAAGAATCAAAATAATATGATACCTATAAATCCAACTCATGATATTGTGTCAATCTAACATATTTGGCTAGATGATTACCAATAATCAGAGTGAGCAACCAACTGTGAGTCACTATGAATATTAAGTCTTAACTCTCAAAGAAGTAGTAACTTGTAACCCTACAATTAATGCCTTATACCATACAATATTATTAGTAAACAAAAATTCTATCAAAAAAGATCCATTATAAGATCCCAAGAAAGTGGGATAAGAATTACCCCCAGCTTGAAATAAATCATGCATTGAGAGCCATCATATAATAATATCCTTGGAGAATAATTAATTTTCTATAAAACATGCTCAACCAAAAAAGATTATCTATAGTTGCATGAGAATTACAAGGAACCTATACTAATACCGCTATTTAAAACTTGATATACCTTTGAAGAGATCAAATTCTAAAATTATCATGGATAGTGGCATTATGTGATTAGAAATAGTAGATTTAGAAAGTATGTAATATAAAGGATCAACCTTAACAATCATAGATGTCTTTGAATGTAGCATATAGTGTCACCTTTTTTTTGAGTAGACCACTACCAAGTACATTTTTTTATAGTGGTATACTAAGTCTCGTAGTCAAGTAGAAAGTCGTTGATGTAATAATTTGCAAGTCCCTTACCGTTTTCACCACTTTTTGTTAACAATCTCCAAATTGATGTCTTTGTAGCTAAAATGTATAATAACAATAAATGAATAGTGCATAAGAATAGTAGGATTCATAAAAATTAGTTTATATAATTAGGCATATTTTGACAATCTTGATTCTATTCAATTTTAGTATCATTCTTTAACAACTTATTAATAGGTCGTGTCTAAGCCACCGATTGTGCAATGAAACATTGAATACCCTAGATATTTTTCTATATGTTGTACAATTGTGTAAGATTACAAGGTAACAACATATTAACCATAATATCAATATTTTTAACATGTAGCTAAATACCCTCCCTTAAGACAATGAATCCCTCTTATTGCCCATATCCACATTAAATATATTTCTCAAGGTTTGGTTGAACTCGATATGGTCACAACATTTCAAAAATAGTTCTCGTCTCTAATATGATTTGTTCATTTTTTAGATATGCCCAAATATCATCCACATAATCTTTTAAGATATTTATATTAAAAATTACAGAAATCAATTTCATTGCCCTTTTGATATGCAACACTAGCATTTTTTTGTAAAAGGTGTAACAAAATAACAAAATATACCCCACATAGTAGTAAAAGTAGTTTTGTGACAATATTATAGGGATTTATAAGTATTTGATTACAAAATAAAAATTCATCCATAAGTGATAACATATAATCTTGGTAATAGAATCTACAAGCATATTAATATTTGGTAATGGAAAGTCATCTTTATAGTTTTCTTTTGATCCTTGAAATTCACGTATATATAAATATGTTCAACTAGTTTTTCTAGTAATACTATATTACAAATCTATGTGTAACATTTTAAGAAATTCCTAATTTATTCTTTGACCAATAAAGTAATCCTAGGATGCATCTTTTCAATCTTATGTTTTACTGGCTTAGCATATGTATTGAGAATAATATTGTGCATAACTATATCACTGATACACCAAGCATTTTTTGATATGAACATGCAAATAACTCGCTATACTCTTGAAGAAATACATAATAATTATGTCTCTCACAAAAGGATAAGTTTTCCCCGATTTTGTGTTTTATTTATATCCCCATCTTATCCATTTTCATGTTGATGGTTCCCCCAACAACTAATTTGATTTTATCCTTAATACAGAATCTATCCCATGAGATACCATTGATTGCATAATTGAATTCTTTGCGTAGTGTTTGAAGTTTTATCCATATCAAGGTGGTAACCTAAACCATTTTATTTATTTATTATGTAATACAATAGCTTATAAAACACTTTGTTCATGTAAACCTAAATATTTTCCTTTATAACCATGTCTATGTAAAATCTTGAAGCCTTTTTCCTGTTGTTATATAACTTTTAAAATGATAGATATAATATGTAGTGTAGGAAAAAGTATCCCTTTTTCACACATAATTTGGGAATTAATAATAAAATGAACTAAGTTATGCCTTAATTTAATGTTGTAATATGTATTTTACATATTCGCATTAAGTTTAGGGCCCTATTAATTAAAATGGACCTAATTATGCCTTAATGTGGTGTTGTAAAGTGTACCTTTACACTTTCACACTTATCTAGGGCTTCATTAATTAATTGAGGTTAATTTGCCTTAATTGGCCCCTTTAATTCAAATCCAAGCCTAATTAATTACATTTTTTGAAGAGGAAACCTAGCATTCATTAATGCCATAACATAAAACTTATTTGTCTAACATGATTTATAAAGCCATGGCTATGTCGAGAGGGAAACGGTCTGGAGAGGGTGATTTGAATTTTTCTTAGGGCGTGGATGCTGGGGAGTCTGACGACGATGAGGATCCTAATTGGAGATTGCAGATTGATGGTTATGTGGTGGGTGTTCGTTGGGGAATGTTTTTTTCTGTCCCTCGTGACCTCTCTGGTGTTGTTGACCGACTGCTTGTGGTGGCTCTGGTTTATGGCGGTGATGGGGTGTTGTGTGCCCTTCGGGCCTAGGTTGTCTCTAGCCCAGGCATCTCTATGCTTCCTGCCACACATTTGGTAAGTAGTTTGTTGCACTATGAGACCCCTCCCTTTGTTGTAGTGTTAGCATTCTCTACTTTTTGGGCAATCATAGACTTCTCCCTATTTAGTATGTGTTTTGTTTTGGTTTAGAGGCCTTTTGGTTTGGTGGTGCTTTGTTGGAGCCTCTCCTAGACCTAGCTATCTTGTGGCTTTGATTCTTGGGGACTTTCTAGACTATTCTTATCCTTTGTTTTGTCTCGTGGAGCTCCTTTTCCTTAGGGTTTGGCTATCGAGTTGCCTCTAGCTGGGGTGACTTCGGTGTTGGAGTATGCTAAGTCATCATCTTTGCATATTCCTATATGGGTTACAAAAGCTCTTATTTTTCTTTCAGTGAGGTGGGTGTTCACACTTGGCACTACTTCATTTCATCTTCATTAGGTGGTCTGGATGCTTTGGGGAGGTGTTGCTCTTCGGTGGTCTCCTTTGTTGTTTTGGGTTATGAAAGTTTTCCATGAATTTGTTAGTTGCAGATTTGGCTACTGTAGAGGAGGTAGTCTCTCTGATTCTTTCGGGGTCTGGTTATGGTTCAGATCTCTTCCTATGTTTGTGAATGGTAGTTGGCTTTTTTGGCTGGCTTGGTTGTTGTATTGTTGGGCCTGAAGGTTTGTGTGGCCTCCTTTTGGTTGTTTCAGGGGAGACGGGGGTTTACCGCTTGTGTGGTGCAGTTTGGTCTATGTTGGTGTTTTTGTATTGCTAGTCCCTACTGCAGTTATGTTTGATGGGGGTTGGCTTTGGAGCTCCTTTGGAAGTTTTGTTGTGTCATGCAACCCAGGTGGGTTGGTGGTTAGTTAATATGGTTTTTGCTTGTTTGATTTTCGCTTTCCTCCTGTTTCTTCATTTTGTGACTTCTATTGAGGTGGAGCTTGTGGATCTGGTTGAAAGTTGTGATCTTCGTCAGTTGGAACCCTTTCTGGCTTCTCCTATGGAGGTGTAGCTATCTCTTATTGAGGTAGAGATTGATTTGGATAGAGGGGATTAGTGGTGTTACTGTGGGCCTTCAGCTGTCTTATGCTCTTCTTTGTTGGTGTACCCTTTTATTGAGGTGAAGAGTTTTAGGAAGTTTGAGCAGTTTCGGGTGCCTTTGTTGCCTGGTTCTTTTCCCCTTTATTGTCTCTTATTGAAGTGGGGTCAGTGCTTGGTGTTGAGAACTTGGTTTGCTTTTGGTGGTTTACTATTTAGTTCCTTTTGGCTCTTTTTGTCAAAATAATGTTAGTCTGTCGCTCCTAGCTTTTTGGTGACCAAGAACTAGCTGTGTGATGGTGGTACTTTCGCTAATTGTCTTCGAATTTGGACTACTATTAGTTCTAAGTGTTCTATCGCTTGGTTATTTGGTGACCGGGTGTTGTTGGTGTTCCTGTTGAGTACTGCAGTGTTTCTGTTGGTGCTATTTTTCTATTGTTGGAAAAGTTTGTGACTTTTCTGTTTGGAAGTGTCCTTTTCTTAGCTTTGTAAAAGGTTCTTGGTCCTTTCAAAACCATTCTTACCTTATCAAAAACATAACACTTATCATTGAGCAATGTGTGTCCTAGGTAAGTGACCTATGATCCATTCGCCCAAGGGTGAATGGGTCCTCGCTTAGACTTAGGACCTAAATTTTAATTATGTTTTTGGTGGTATTTTAATGATTTCAAATCTATATTCACATGTCGGCTTGTGTTATTTGAATTTTAGGAAATTAATGTTACATACCTATAAATAAGAGGTCATTTCACTAAGTTTCATCTAAGCTTGAGATGAAGAGCATTTCAAGGCATTCAAGGTATTGCATCAAATCAAGTTTCAAGATCAAGATCCACATCCATTCAAGCCATTCCATGCTAGTTACAGATCTACATTCCAAGGTTCATTCAAGGGTTTGGTGAGTTGTGACGTTACTTTGTTCATTCATCATTGCTTCATGTTTCTTTTTTCATTTCAAGGTTTAGCTACCAAAATGGCGTTTGACCAACAACAAAACATTTTTCTATCTTGATTTATGTTTGCAGATTTAGGTAGAAGATCTCTTGAAGAGAAATATTGAAGAAGTTGTCAAAGTTGCATTTGTTGTCATCATTGTCACAATTTCATGGAAACTCACCTACAGGATTTATTTCTAACTAACTGACAGTGAAAATCAAGGATCTAGGAGTCTAGAAATAGGAGAAGAGAACCCAAAAACCATTTTTACAGAGCCCTAGCCAACACTATTCACCATAGGGTGAATGACTCCTTAGATAGCTTTAGAAAAGCACTTTTGGTGACTAGTACATACCTTCTTCCCTCTCTCATATCTACAGTTTGATTTATGGTTCCATTATTATTGAGTTTAATCTTCAAGATTCAAGTTGCAGATTGCATTTTGGAGTTTGTTATTTTTAATCTTTCTCCCCAAAGTTTTGTTTAATTAGGACCCCTGTCCTTGCAAAAAAAGGAAATTTGTAGATTCACACTTTGACTTGACTCACCTTCAGGTTGATAGTCCTTTCATTGTGTGGGTCTCATTTCCTAATGAATTGAATAAGAATAGGTCCCCCTAATTGAGTTCATCAATCTCATTTTGGCGGACTCCCCTATTTTTCTTCTTTTCATTTTTGTGAAACCGAGTTTGATCATTGTATTTTTATGATTTTGGAGTCCATTTTCACCCTAGATCTAGATTTGGCATTCATTTGCATTGAATTGAGTCTCATTTAGGGTAGCATAACTTGTATTAACTTTGCATTTTATTTAGGGGTTTTAGGATTGCAACTTTGCACTCTTAACATTTGAAAAATACAAATAAATTAGTCATTTTGCAAATCATTTACATAGCATTGCATCATCATTCACTTGAATTTGAAAATTGAAACAAAATTGTACGTCAAATTAGGTCTCCTAGGATGTCATTTTGTCGTATTTTGCATTTGCATTCAACTTTAATTTCGCAGAAAATTCAAATTGTAACTTACTACTTCTTATCAAAATCTAGAAACCACTCAAATCAACTCAAAAATTTGCAAAAACATTTTTGAAAACCCTAACCTAGGACCCCTACACCCTTGGTTGAATGAGTCTTGTCAGGGTCATTTTTTTAATTTTTTGGGTATTAAAACATTTGTTTCTGCATTTTATTTTGCTATTTTTAGTTTTTTGTTTCAGTTTACAATTTTTTTTTTTAAGTGAAATTGATCACATTTAGCTTCATTTGATAAATTTAGTGCATTGTGTGATTTCAAAATTGCATTTACAAGACATCATTTTTCAGGTTTTTGCATAGTGTAATCAGAAAATTACCTTGTTATAAATCTAAAAATCTGAAAAATCCCCTTGTATTTCAAACAATGGACATGTGTATTAGTAATTTATGGAAATATTTAACATCTTTAGTTGATGTTTCAAGTTGTGTTTTTTCAATGATCCTAATACAATTGAATCTAATCATGCTCAATCAACTCCCAATGAGTGTCCTCGCGAAGCTGACATCATTGGAGAAGATGATAGCATGAACAATTTCATAAATGATTTCCTTAACAATCTTAAGAAAAATTCATCCTTTTACCCATCCTCGCAACAACCAACACCCCCTACCATCTCACCACTTGAAATGTTTCACATTGTACATCCTAAAATTGAGACATAAACTAAGCCTGCACCTCCAACAATGAGTGAACCCAACTCCTCTAATCAAGTGTGTACCTATCCATCTTATGTTAACAAAGTGACCAACACACCTATTTCCAGAAGAAATTTATGTCCAAGGCTTTAAGATTTTAACTAAACAAGGATGTGACATAAATAATGAGCATGACATTCACAAACTCTTAGAACAACTTCCTATTGAAGACACTAAGGGACTAGGAAATCAAAATCCTTATCCCTCTACATGTTCCAATGTTACAAATGTTCTCCCTCATAATGATGAAGTAATGTCTCACAAGGATGATAGGATCACTTTGGGTCCTTCTCCTTCCAATCCACCTCAACGAGATCCTCAAACAAGCAAGAAATCCAAACCTTACAAACTCAAAAAGTTATCATTCCTACATACTAAAACACAAATTGAACGAAAAGTGGAACACCTTCATGAAGGATGGATTACGTTTCCACCTCCTAGTAAGGGTAACAAGCATAGGAACATGAACTATTTCACATACCATAGAACTCTTGGGCACCTTACTGATGAGTGTCATGATTTAAGGAGGATCCTTGAACAACTTGATATGATGGGGATAATCCCTTAAAGCATGCACTTTCCTCCTTGCCATGTAATAGTTGTAGGATCATAACATACTCACTATTACATGTTTAACATTCATTGAAAATCATTCCCTTTATTGCAAGGAGCTCATTCTAATCACTTATCTCGGCTCATCCTTGTCCTACACTTAGTGGGGGCAAGGGGTTAGATAGCCTTGTCCTAGTTCGGCACTTGATGTTGTCCCTTTGGCTAGTTGTTTGCCTTTTGTATATACTAAACAAGATTGGAATGTAGATGACCTACTGTAGATTGAATCGCATGTGCCTTACTAGTATTTTTCTTTATTTTCTTTTGCATGTTTTTTTGTGTGATTACATGTACGTAATGTGATCCCCCCGTATTGTTTTGTTTGATGTATCTCTCTCTTCATGTGCATTCCTCTATTTGTATCTACATTCTTCTATATGTCGTAAACCTTTTTTTTGTTTGTCTTGTGTTTTCCTTTTGGGTATGACGCAAGGCGTTGATACATTTAGGTCTCTTCCATGTTGACCTTAAATCCTTTTCTTTGTTTTCACCCTTTATGTGTCATTCTTCCAGTTCTATGACTATTTGGGTCCAATAATGATTTTTTCGAGCTCTATAACAACATTGTAGCAAAGATATACTGACCCCGAATTCGTAGATCCCTTATGTGTTATCATTTTTGGGGCATACCATTCCCATTTTTCATGATGTAGTTTCATTTGGGAACATATGACTTGGCACAAGGATTTTCAAATAAGCTCTCATGTCTTCTTTATGGTTAGCATTGAATATTTGCTAATTTAAAGCTATTGCTCACAACAATGGTGTTAGCAATTGCTTTAAAGTGGGGGCATACATTGACTCTCATGTTTCATTGTGTGATTTTCTTTATTCTTTTAATGCATCCTTTTCTTGGTGGTGTCATTGGGTTTGATGTCCTCCGAGAGCATGATATCTCTTAATGTACAACTTTCCTCTTAGTGGTGATGCTACGCGTTGCATTCCCTAATTTGCAATTCTCTTATCTTGGACTTGTCCTCTCTTGGAGATATTAGGCACGATCATCCCTAAGAAGAGACCTTACACGAACTAAGCAAGATCCCTTTGAGCAAACCTTACTTGCATTGTTGTTCATAAGTGTTTAGCATAATACAACTTGTTAACCTTGTGAAGCTCGAACCCTTCCTTTTAAGGTTGCCAAGCATAACACACCTTGCTTGTTAATAGATCCTTCCCCTTGTTCATAGTGTGCTTAGAATAATGTATCTTGTTAGGCCCTATGAAGCTTGAAGCCAAAGTATGTGTGGCGCCCTATTAGAGTTGTTAGAATAATAGCTTTGGTATGGTAAGTACAACGATAACCTGTAGACCTAGCATGACTTTCTCACTAAGCCACTTTCTTGGGGGCTCACCTAGTGGACAGCCTGAGGTTCCATTAGCCTGTGTGAGAGTGTGTGTTTTTTGCATAGCAGACATCAATTTCTTCTTGTGAACATTCCTAGACAAACAACTGAGACGTGTTCGACATCGCATTGGACAGTCAAAGCTTGATCCACCTCCCTTTCTTCTAGGCTTTGATGTTGTATGATTGAGTATCTTTTTTATTTTTGCATACATATGTGTCTTGAATGTCTACTTTAGTGTGAGTTTGACGTGGGGTCATCCTCTCACTAAAGTGGGGGCTAAATGTAGCATAAGAAAAAGTATCCCTTTTTCACACTTAATTTGGGAATTAATAATAAAATGAACTAAATTATGCCTTAATTTAATGTTGTAATATGTATTTTACATATTCACATTAAGTTTAGGGCCCTATTAATTAAAATGGACCTAATTGTGCCTTAATGTGGTATTGTAAAGTGTATCTTTACACTCTCACACTTAACTAGGGCTTCATTAATTAATTGAGGTTAATTTTCCTTAATTCGACCCTTTAATTCAAATCCAAGCCTAATTAATTGTAATTTTCAAAGAGGAAACCCGACATTCATTAATACCATAACATAACACTTATCATTGAGCAATGTGTGTCCTAGGTAAGTGACCTAGGACCCATTCACCCAAGGGTGAATGGGTCCTCAATTAGAACTAGGACCTAAATTTTAATTATGTTTTTGGTGGTATTTTAATGATTTCAAATCTATATTCACATGTCGGCTTGTGTTATTAGAGTTTCGGGAAATTAATGTTGCATACCTATAAATAAGATGCCATTTCACTAAGTTTCATCTAAGTATCCTAAGACTTTCAAGCAAGCTAGAATTTTCAAGAGAGAATTCCTATATAAAGTTTATCAAATCAAGAGCATTTCAAGGCATTCAAGGCATTGTATCAAATCAAGTTTCAAGATCAAGATCCACATCCATTGAAGCCATTTCATGCTAGTTGCAGATCTACATTCCAAGGTTCATTCAAGGGTTTGGTGAATTGTGACATTACTTTGTTTGTTCATCATTCCTTCATGTTTCATTGTTTCATTTCAATGTTTAGTTACCAAAACGGGGTTTGACCAAGGCAAACCCTCATTCACCAACAACAAAACATTTTTCTCTCTCGACTTGTGTTTGCAGATTTACGTGGAAGATTTCTTGAAGGGCAATATTGAAGAAGTCAAAGTTGTATTTGTTCTCATCATTGTTGCAAATTCACAGAAAGTCACCTACAAGATTTATTTTTGATTGTACGACTATAAAAATTATGGATCTGGGAGTGTAGACACAGGAGAAGAGAACCCAAAAACCACTTTTATAGAGCCCTAGCCAGGACCCATTTGCCATAGGGCGAATGAGTCCTCAGATAGCTTCAAAAAAACACTTTTGGTGACTAGTACATACCTTCTTCCCTCTCTCAGATCTACAGTTTGATTTCTGGTTCCATTAACTTATTGAGTTTAATCTTCAAGATTCAAGTTGTAGATTGCATTTTTTAGAGTTAGTTTGCTATTTTCAATCTTTCTCCCCAAAGTGTTGTCTAATTAGAACTCCCATCCTTGCAAAAAAATGAAATTTGCAGATTCACACTTTGACTTGACTCACCTCAAGGTTGAAAGTTCTTTCATTGTGTGGTTCTCGTTTCCTAATGAATTAGGGAAGAATAGGCCTCCCTAATTGAGTTCATCAATCTCATTTTGGTGGAATCCCCTATTTTTCTTCTTTTCATAATCATAATTAGAATCCATCTAAGATCCTATCACAAGAACATGCAACCTTAAGAATGTCTTCACTAATATATTCATAAAAGGATGATGTCAACTGTTCATATGTCTGAGAAGCCATGTATAGAGGAAAAATATTAAAATCATTAGCATTGACTTAAATTCCCCTATAGAAAGTGTAAAATCTAGAGGGTCCCAATTATCCTTAATATCATCATTGAGTTTCAATAAAAGAGGGCACTATTCCTTGGGCAATGTCTACGTAAATAGTTTAGTAGGCTGAATGATATTGCCATGTGCTTCAACCAATTGGAAAAAATAAGCATTATCATCTACACATGTAGCATATACCTATTATCTTTATGAACTTTAAAAATCAATAAAGTGTAGAGGGGACTACTCTTGTGACATTTATCCAAGGACACACCAAAATGATATTTTATGCTAACTTCTTAGGCATTACATGGAATAAAGTATCAATGGTGAGTGGTCCAAACAAAAGTGTAAAACTCATAACTTAGAGTGATTCCCATCCACATTATCAAATACCTTAATACAAACATCTAATTTTTATAAATTTATTGAGTGACATTCATTCAATCCAAATATATTTAGCTACAAATGTTTAAATTAAGTCCATTATCTACAAGATTTCATTTGATGTTGTGTTTCCTAAATTTAATTATAAATTCTCTTAAATAATTATAATGCTAAGAAACTCATAGTGCATAAATGGAATATTAAAATCATGAAGATAAATGGGCACTAAAATAGTGATGACCTATGGAAGTTTGATATTTGATGCCATGGTGATAATTTCTAAATACTTCTTTAAAACCTCTATATATATCTCAAATATATGCATTAGATCCAAAGATATTTTTGGTAAGTATTCACAACTACATGATAATCTTGTGGAGTATATGCCATCTAGAAACTAGGATGGTTGTATGTAGGTGAATCAAATATAACATTTAATACAACCAGGAAAAGGTGATATTATAGAAGGATAAACACCTCTTCTATGTTGCATGGTGTGAGCCACAACTAGTGGATATCTAGAATAAAATATATTATAAACATCAAATAAGTAGGGAGGAGAATTAAATGAAACACCACTAAAGCCCATGGATGGCTCCCCGAAGTGATGCAATCAAGGGTACAAGCTAGCTAAATGATAACATTTACCCTACTAAATAATTCATAAAACTCTCCAATGGGTTCAATGATTCTCTAATTTTTAAGACTTACTCTTAAAGCACAAACATGTTTAGGAAACATAATAAACTAGGCACCTAAATAGGGCCTTTGCATCTAGAATCTTATACTAATTTTTTGGGGAATTTAATATCCATGTTTTTTTACTTGTATAATACGATTGTCACCCTTTCAAGACTCTAATTTTTAATTTTTTTAAACATAAATCAATTATAAATTTATTTATCTCAAACTTTTTGATTTTATAGACAAGCCATGGACATTGAACATGTAGAAAATTGTATATTTTTATTACAATAAGAGCACAAGATTACATAAAAGTTTCTTGTGAAATATGTATACAATATCCCATAAAATTGATACACAACCTCTTAAAATATCACAAGATAAAACCTAGAACATAAACAACAACTAATAGAATCTACCAACCCATGAGCTAAGACTAGGTCAAATCAATACATCATAGAACTTCATGCTTCACTTTTAAAATACAAATGAAATCTATAACCTTTAAATTTAAACAAAATGATATAGATTCCAAACCCAACTCATCCTTCTCTTCTCTTTTTGTAACTATTTCTCAAGCATGATAGCTAGACTTGGAAGTTTTGAGAAGCATCAAGAATGCCACATGTAATTCATTCATAATATGACACTATTTATTGAGAAATCAAGGCATTCAAGAATATGCAAGAGACAAAGACTCATTTTCAAAATTCTTCACAAAATCAACACCATCCTTCAAGCATGTCAAATAAAGAATCAAGGAGGTCAAATAACTCCCATCACTAAAACCATATCATAATGGCAAGTATGAAAAATTCTCTCATCAAGATAACTCCACATATGGGCACTTCATTGAGAGGGAAATGAATATAAATGAGGTTCAAACATGCAATATTCTCACCATCCCATACATCTATTTGATACATTTTGACTCTTTAACTTCCATGAGGATCCAAGAAGACACTCTCTAAGTTAGATGTCCTTGTTGGCAGTTGTTGTCATTGATGTCAACGATGATGGTTGTGTGTTGTCATTGATGTCAAAACTAATGGTTGTAATTGATGTTAATGTAAGTGTGGAATAAGTAATGAGTAAAATAACAAACAACATTTCTTAATAATACATCATATCAAGAGAATCAACAATAATTAATTTAATTAACATAGGAAAACTCTTGAAAGCATCATATTACTCTCTATCTCCAAAGATTTATTAAGTCACGGGGCTCTCAAATTTTGTAAGCATTGTGACTGTTAAAATGCCAATCTAGAGAATGAGATGCTGCTAAATTGAATAATCTAATCCTATATTATGATTGCTAAATGATATGATGAAGCTACTGTAATCTAAATTGACATGAAACTTGATAAAAGAAGCTACATTAAACTTTGATGCAGCCATGATATTGATTCTAAAATGCGATGATTGCTATTGTTAATTGATAATGATATTGCTAAGATGCTTGATTGCTCAATTGGTATTTCTATAGAGTAAGTTTACACAAATTTGGATCCATTTCCAGTAGAATGAGGTTGTATTTATAGTTTTACGACAACACATTTGTGAAGGGGCAACAAAGTAAGGGTCTACATTTGATCTGAAGGATTGAATGGTGAAGGATGAAGAAGCCTGAGTTGATCATGGGGATTGTTCCTCCCCAGAAAAACACTCAGCTAGAAGATAGGAAGAATCATTGGAGAAAGATGAAGAGGATTACCTACAAATTTGTCTCCAAATTTGCCCGTGAAGGTTGAGATGAATTAAATTAGACATTTCATATCTAATTTGGTAGGTGGATATGATTAGTTGTAGAATATATTTTAATTGAATACTTAGATTCATTCAATTTAGGAAAATAAGATATTTAATTTAATAAAACAAACTATAGAAGTCTATGTTTATTAAATAAATATGGGAGAAATATGATAATTAAATAAAACTAAGTATGAAACTTGTTTATTTAATTTAGATGAAATGATGTGATTAAGATGGAAGATAATTAAATGTGAACTATATAAATAAATATTTCTATTTATTTAATAGTAGAGGAATTAAAGGCACCAATTAATCAAATAAATCGTATTTAATTAATTAGATTATCCAGACCATTTTTAGGTGTATACATTTTGCCCCTCTTTGAAGTGATGTGTTTACGCATTGCTTCAAAGAAAATTTTGCTGCTGCTGCTAGTACCAAAAAAAAAAATTCGATATGCCCCAGATGTTGATTTTGTTGTAATGATGGTTATATGCCCCCTCGGGAGATAAATTGATGAATTTTTTATTTATTTTATTTTTTTTCATGTTTTTATGACATGATTTGATGAATATTTTATGATGAAATAATTTATCTCCCAACAAACAGTTTGAAAGATGCCCCTATGATGAAATTTTAATTAACCTCCTTTGAAAAGAAATTAAATAAATGCCATAAAAATCACCTTTAATCACTCTATTAAAAAGCTAAAAGGGTGAATTGAGATGATGATGGTGTTTCGATCTGCAACTGCAAGGAGCCGAGCTAGGGCATCCGAGCCCTAGCTTGTGTTTGCATTCTCTGTTTGTGCGAAGGTCGGGGTGGCCGTTTGATTCATTTTGTGGGGGGGTTAATCTTTTGCTGTGGTTGTCCTTTGAAGCTCCGACCTGGTTGTGTTTGGCCATTTTTCCTGCGTGTGAGGGTTTCCTCTGATCTGTTGTGCCTAGGGCCAAATCTTTCTTGTGCTGGTCTATCCCAGGCCTTTTGGCGGCTATGTCTCAGGGTGAGCCATCTAGGGTTGCACCCGACATGGATTTTCGTGCTACAGTGGGCTTGAAATTGCCAAGACAAGGAGAAAGGGTTTTTGAAAACACCCTCTTCTCTCTAATTATAGGGTCTATGGAATCGAATTCATCTAGTGGATCTCGGATCTCGAAGATTAATGACTGCCTTGAGTGCTACAAAGAGAGACCTAAATTGGTGATTTCGATTGAGATGATTGTTGAGGATATTGAATATTATTCAAAGCATTCTTTGTATTGCAAATTTTTGGGAATGAGAGTGTCTCTAAAAATTTTGGAAACTTGGGCTCGGAGGACTTGGGAGCCAGAGGGTGAAATGGAGGTCACGCTGTTCGCAAGTAATTTTTTCATGGTCACATTTATTTGCTTGGCTGATCGCAATAGGGTTTTTGAGGGGGGGCCTATTTTCACAACCAGGTTGGGTTGTTCATCAAGCCATGGCATGCAGGCTTTAATCCCTCTGAGGAGCTTCCGAATCGTGTTCCGATGTGGGTTCGGTTGCCCAGATTTCCAATTGAATGTTGTCGTGAGGATGTTCTGCACATGCTTGATTCGATGCTTGGGAAGCCGGTGGGGTCTTCGACACAAACCCTAGGTAAGAAAGTAATGAATTTTGCTCGAATTTGTGTGGAAATTGATTTGAGTAGACCTTTTCCAAATGCTTTGGATATGTGTGCGGGTTCCCATTCTTGGGTACAGCAATTGGATTACGAGACCCTTCCTTTCCAATGTCACCTCTATCATGAATATGGTCACCTATTGCATAGATGCTCGAAGGCTAAGCCTGTCGTGCCTCAACCTCCACCTCCTCCTCATAACACCCCTGATGCTGATAAGGGGAAGAATCATGTTTCTATTGAGGGGACGAATGCTAAGGGTTATGTTCCTGTTAAGGCTCATAACCGAAATAGAGGTCAAAAGAGAACTTTGATGGAGAGACAAGATGAAGATACTTTTAATAGGTTTGAGGTCCTAGATGATTTGGGTCAGCAAGAAGTTAATCCAGGGTTAATAAGTGTGGATCTGGGTGTGGTGGGTTTTGTCCTGGAGGATCACACTTCCATTACTCCTGCTCCACGGGAGGAGTCTGCCATGCCTATGGTCACAGATGTGCAGGTTGGGGCTCAGGTGATGTTGGGTCCAAATGTTGAGTTGGGGCAGGGGGATGGAGGCACTTCTTTTCCTGCACGGAATGTTGGTTCGGATGTGGCTAAGAGTAGCAAGCCTTCTCCTCAACTAGGCATTCTGCATAAGGATGGCAAGAAGGGGGTTTAGAGAAAAGTGCTAAACTTAGCAGGAAGAAAAATTTGGAAAAGATTAAGATGATGGAGGAGACTTTGGTGGAGTCAGGGTCTATTAAGACCCTGGATTCTCATTTTTCAACTCCTTTGAAATCATCATTATTTCATGGAATTTAAGGGGCTTAAACAGTGGCCCTAGACAAAAAGTTGTCCATGAGTTGGTAAGAAGTCATTCTCCTGATGTTCTTTTTCTTCAGGAGACCAAGTTATCTGTTGAGCACATGATGGGTTTAGCGCCTAAGTTGTGGAAGAATGGTCAATGCCAGTGTATTGGTGCTCAAGGATCCTTGGGGGGTGTGGCTTGTTTCTGGAACCCTCGAAAGATTTAGCCTTTGTGGTGGTTATACTTCAAGTCCTCTTTATCCATGGTTTCTTTGTGTCCTGAGTCAGGAGAGTCTGTTCTTTTCTCCAATGTCTATGCTCCTGTTGAGTTCCAAGGTAAACTTCTTTTATGGACAAATATCCATTTTGTTTGTAGCCTATTTCCCTATCTACCATGGATCATTGCAGGTGACTTTAATGCTATTACTGAATTAGCTGAGAAACGGGGTGGTATTGCAAGACTAGAGCCTTCTACATTGTTGTTTTGGGACAATCTATCAACTCTCAATCTTGTGGATATCAAACCTAGCAATGGTCAATTTACTTGGAACAACAGAAGGGTGGGAGATAGTTGCATTGTTGAATGACTAGATCGTTTCATGGTCTCCTGCTTTTGGGTTGGGGGAATGTGGTCCTCTAGTTCTAAGATATTAGATTGGAGAGGTTCAGATCACTGGCCTATAAAGCTAGTTATCTCTTCTGCCCGGATGCCTCATACGCCAACCTTCAAATTCTAGCTAATGTGGTTGTAGGACCCTGACCTTTATGGATGTGTTGCTGAATGGTGGAGGTATGGTAGACCTACTTATGGTACTGCAATGTATAATTTTGCTAAGCTCCTTCAATATGTTAAGTATCAGCTTAAACGGTGGAACCGACAATGCTTTGGAAACATTTACCATGTGAAGCATGCTGCACAAGCTAAATTGAATGGTATTACCAGGTTGATTAGGGAGGATGGGGTGTCTGAGAATTTGTTGCGGGATGAGGCTAGGGCATTGAAAGCTCTAGAGGAGTGGGAGCTGAGGGAGGAAATCTATTGGAAACAAAAAGCTCAGATTGAGTGGCTTCAGGAGGGAGACAAGAATACTTCCTTCTTCTTCAATTCGATGAAGGCCAGACGTCATGGTAATTCTATATCGGCTTTGGTGAATGACAGGGGAGAGGTTCTTTCTTCTACTCAGGATATCTCAAATGAAGCTGTGCAATATTTTGCTTCTTTATTCAAGGAGGACTCAGTTGAAGAGGCTCAGGTCCTCTCTTGTATTCCTTCTTTGGTCTCTTGGGAGATGAAGGAGCATATTATGAGTGATATTTCATTGGAGGAGTTGGAGAAGACTATTTTCCAGATGAAGAAGGGTAAAGCTTCTGGTCCGGATGGTTTCCCGATTGAGTTCTTCCAGGAATTTTGGGAGATTATCAAGTTGGATTTATTAGTAGTTGTTCAAGAGTCTCAAAAGAATAAGCAAAAGCTTTGGGCCCTAAATTCTACCTTCCTTGCTCTCATCCCCAAGGGTGATGGGGCTGATCGGTTAAGTCAATTTCACCCCATTTCTCTTTGCAATGTTATTTATAAAATTATCTCTAAGTTGATTGTTGATAGGTTAAAAAAGTGGCTTATGCTACTGATTTCTGAGGAACAAAGTGGTTTTGTGGTGGGCCGCCAGATTTTGGATGGGGTGGTTATTGCTACTAAGACTATTCATTCTATGGCCAACTCCAAGATAAGGCTATGTTCATCAAGCTGGACATGGCTAAGGCTTATGACAGAATTCGATGGTCCTTCCTCCGAAAGGTTCTGGGGGCCTTTGGTTTTGAGGAGTAGCTTTGTTGGGTTATGAGTTGTGTGACTTTGGTTTCTTTCTTTGTTTTGATTAATGGGGAGCACTCTGAACTCTTTGGTGCTTCTTGGGGTTTACGGCAAGGTGACCCCCTCTCTCCTTACTTGTTTCTTCTTTTGGTGGAAGGTTTGGGTCGATTGATAAAAAGGAATGTGGAGGGGGGTTTCATTCAGGGATGGCAATGGGGAGGTGGCTTACCTGTGCAATCTCACTTACAGTTTGTGGATGACACTGCTTTGATGGGCATGGCTACTATTAGGGAGGCTTCAAACATGCGCAAGGTGTTGGATGTTTATCTTGCTGCATCAGGCCAGTTAATTAATGAGGGCAAGTCTTCCATTTTTTTCTTCAATACTTTGTACTCCATTCAGAGGAGAATTGCTCATATTCTCATATTTCAGATTGGGGATCTCCCGCTGACCTACCTTGGGATTCCTATTTCAGTTGGTAGGCAGTCTAGGGATTCTTGGCAGGCTATTCTGGAAAAATTTCGTGTTAAAGTCACTCATTGGACCCTTCGCTGGTTGTCTTTTGCGGGTCGGGTTCAGTTGCTCAAATCTATGGTTCAGGCTCTCCCTCTTTATAGGTGTATGATTCAGGTGGCGCCGATGGGCTTTGTTAGGGATCTTGATTCCTTAGCAAGACAATTTTTATGGGCTGGTAGTTTATTATCTTCCAAGTGGAGCCTTGTTAGATGGGATGTTGTTTGTAGCCCAAAACAGTTTGGTGGTCTTGGGTTAAGGCAGTCATTGCTATCTGGTACGACTCTGGCTGCTAAATTGTATTGGCGTTGGTGTGTGGAACAGGACCGGGTGTGGGCCAGAATTTTGACTCAAAAGTACTTTCCAAGGATTCCTCAGAGTGATATCCCTCGTTATAGCTTGACAGGGAAGGGATCTGTGATTTGGAATACTCTCAAGAAAGGGGTTGCGCTCGTTAAGGGTGGCTTCTTCTAGATTTGCAAGAGCAGGTAGAGGTGCATTTTTGGCATGATGCTTGGGATGGTCACCCTCCCATTGTTTCTCAGTATCCTCATTTGCTTACATTGTGCCAGAGGTTCTATGAAGCAGGATGGTCGAGGGTGTGCGACTTTAAGTCTCTTTCCTTTTAGGGGCAGTTGGTGGAGGCGAGATGGAAGAATCCAGAGGAATGGCCTGTTGTTGGTATGGAGGAGTGCGCTGAGCTTCATTACATTCTTTCTTGTCGAAGCTATAGCTCCCTCATGGATGAGGATGTGTTGGCTTGGTCTCCTAACCCCAAGGGTGCTTACACTATTTCTTCTGGGTATTAGAAGTTGCTTTCCAAGCAAATTGTGGGGGTGGAGGTTCATTGGTGGAAGAAAGTTTGGAATAAGTTTTCTTGGCCAAAGTGTAATTGCTTTATTTGGACTTTGGCTTGGAATAGGTGTTTGACTTGGGATATTATCCGAAAGAGAGGTTTTTCAGGCCCATCTAGGTGTGTTCTCTGTGGGTGTGGGGAGGAGGACTCTCCTACTTGTTCTTCCATTGTTCCTTCACCTTACAGCTCTGGCATTTCTGGTGAGGTGTTTGGAAAAGCCCATGCATTCATGCCTCCTCCCTGGTTCAGTTTTGGATTAGTCTAGGGAGGCCTCCCTCCTCGGCCTCTTTCTTGCAGGATGTTTGGTATGTTGGTCCCATCTTTCTGCTTTGGCAAGTTTGGTTGGAAAGGAATCAGAGAATCTTTCGAGGTGAAAAATTAGGGATTCAACAGGTTTGGTTTAGAATTGTGGGAATGATCCAGGAGACTGTCGAAGCTAAAGGTGAGATTATGTTGCCATTAGAGAAAGGATATGTTGAGATGGTTGATCAGTTGGGAATTCAGGGGCTATCTTCAGCTTCTGCTTGCGTCAGGAGAGGTAGGCATGTGAGGCAAAAAGTTCAAAGGGTGGGGAGTTGGTTGCCCCCTCCTGCTGGCTTTTTGAAAATTAATACGAATGGCTCATCTAGGGGAAATCTTGGACCCACTGGGATTGGCGGGGTTGGTAGTAATTCTTCTAGATCAGTGGTTTTTATTTTTTTCTGCTAATGAAGGGATGCAGACTGTCAATAGGATGGAAGGCTTGGCTATCCTTTATGCCTTGCAGCAGGCGTATGCTTTAGGGTAGTGTAAGGTTATTTGTGAGTCTGATTCTCAAGTCTTAGTCAATTTACTTCATGAAAAGAAGATTTTTGATGTTAGCTGGTAGTTGGCTATGATGGTGCAACAGATATTAAAGGTTAGCTCTTTGATGGAGTCGGTGTCTTATGTCCATATTCCAAGGGAATGGAATAGGGCGGTTGATTGTCTAGCCAAATGGGCATCAGAGAATATAGATGGTGGGAAGATTTATGGGTGGGAGCAGATTTCCCATGAGTTATGTTAGGATTTGGAGAGGATTCTTGTAGAGGATGGGAGTGGTATTGGGGAAGGGTGATTTTGTTCCTGGCTTTTCTTGTGGTTTCTGTTGGTTCCTGGGGCTTTGGCCCTTTGCTGTTATGTAATGATTTGTTCTGATTTTCAATAAAGTTTTTACCCCTTTTTTATTAAAAAAAAGAAGCTAAAAGGGTGATTTAGAATTCATTTGTGCAATTTGAGTTTTGAAATTTGAGAGAGTGATTTGGAGCTTTGTGGAGAAAACTTTCAACTCCCTACCACACTCATTGTTTTGAGTGCTTGTGTCAACACAACTGCCTAACTACCTATGGACCTCCGGTATGTACTCGTGAATCTCCTCATTTTTCATGTTTTCCATTTTTTCTTGCTTGTAATTCGGATTTTAAGTTTTTGAATTCTTTTAGCACATCTAAAGCCCGCAGTAGTGTATCGATTTATTGTTTTAGCTCATAGACTATAATAGTGCATAGATAATTTGTTTTAGCACGTTAATAAGATGAAATAACACATCTAAGTTTTAACGCATAGGTCAGATAGTATTGCGCATAGTTAGGCTAAAGTAGTGCATAGATTAGTTCAGCGCATACGGCAGATTTTGTAGTGCATAGGTTAGATGAAATGGCGCATCCGATGTTATAGCGCTTTGACTATTTGAAGTGGTGTGTTGACCTCCTGAAATGGCACATCCAATGTTTTAGCACATTGATCACCTGTTTTAGCGCATTGAGGTGTTTTAATGGTGCATTGAATATTGTGGCACATAAAAAACACTATTTTAGCGCATTCAAGTCAGAGTGATGTATTTTGTCAATTTTGTCCTTGATTTTGTCAATTTCAATCATGTTAGCCATTGATTTGATATGATTGATGATCTCAATAAAGTAGATGATGTTCAACCTCATGATAGGTGAGGTGTTATGATTGATTGATGATAACTATTCTCATGATAGGCGAGGAATAATTATAATTTGATTGATAAACCTCATGATAGGCGAGGTTGATTTGATTAATTGATTTCATGATAGGTGAGGTACAATTTTAAGAGTGATGATTGACCTCATGATAGGTGGGGTTCAATGATGCTTGCTCATGATATTTGATCAAAATCTCACTAGAGTCGTTTAGATTTGATAGGTTGATTGATGTTTGATGATTTGACAAAGAGTACTGACTTTGAATATTTTGTGATGATACGAGTCATTGACAAACCTGCAAATTCAAGAGCGGTTCCCTAGGACTTTTGATTTGATACCACAACTAGTGTAGCTTGATATTGCAGTCATTACGTGTTGTGGTTTATCATCTCTTTTATGTATGCCCCAGATTAGGATTAATCAGGGTCTCCTGACAGCCCTATCAAAGAGGTGGCATAGTGAGCATAATACCTTCCACCTTCCTATTAGCGAAATGATAGTCACTCCTGAGGATGTATGGCAGATTTTGAGGATTCTCGTTGTTGGTGACATTGTAGTTTATGATTCTTCAAAGCAGGGCGAGACTGATGCTCTCCCCAGAGTATTTCAAGATGATACTATTTGTGGGTACGAGATTCCACGACGTGAGATGGTGGATGCCTATGTCACCCTGCCTTTTGTTCTTGTTGGTTTTATTGGAGGGTTCCTTTGTCCTTATCGTAGGTCAAAGGAACTTTCTATTGGTTGGGGTTGTGTGTTGGAGAGTATGATTGTGCATGGTACCAAATATGCATGGGGCATGCATATGCTTGCTCATCTTTATCATGATTTGCATTCAGTTGTCTACCTCCAAGGTTGCAGTTTGTCTACAGGGGTTACATTACTACAGGTGTGGGCATGGGAGCATATAATTGTTATGCATCTAGTGATGGTGAGACAACAGCCCGCCATGAGGCCATATGTGTACATTTACGCAGGTCATCTTACTCCACCTAGACTGAGTAAGTTGGAGCATTGGAGGAGAGTCTTAGATGATGTTGAGGTTGTCACATGGTGGCCTTATCTAGATTGTGAGCACTGGGATGATGACGATATTCAATTACCATATCTCTCTCAGTCGATGTTACTAATTGGTCAGATTCATTAGGTTTTAGAGAGATTTTTGTTCAGGAGGGTGCTCAGGCAGTATGGTATCATACAGGGCATGCCCCAAGGTGTTGCCCATTATGGTTGTCGTCAGATAGATTCTACAGATTGGAGACCCTATCTTTCATATGATGTTATTGTTCAAGAGTACTAGGGTCTACAACCTTTAGTCTAGGAGATTCATCCTAATATTATCGAGGCACCTATTACAACGGATTATGCAGAGTAGCTGGCTCTACATCCCTTTCCATGGATTACCATTCCTAATGAGCCAGTGCCATTACCTTGTGAGGAGGAGGTTGTTGTTGAGAGAAGTGGTGAGGAGGAGGGTAGTAGCGATGATGAGGGGGATGGAGATGAGGAGGGAGATGGTGATGGTGGTGATGATGGAGGAGATGGTGGTGCAGGTGGGTCGGGTGTAGGTGGGTCAGGTCCAACCGTAGATGTATAGGATTATATGATGCCTCGTAAGAGGCAATCACTAATAGCTCCTATTGAGCAACATGTGCATATTGGGATACCTTCACAACATCAGTAGACTTAGATTGCGAGTTTACAGATGCAGGTGCAGACCTTACAAGGTTAGTTGATACAAGCTTGAGGTTTATTGGTCCAGACATAGACCCAGATGTAGACATAGGCCTAGGCCCACACACAGACTCTAGCTCAGGTACAAGGATAGTTTGCAGCCGCTCAGGCATAGATTGCCTCATTGACAGCCAAGAGAGATGCAACTAGATAGGTTGCAGAGCAGGCACATATTACTACTGAGAGATTACAAAGATTGGTTGATGGTACATCTGTGGCCAATTATGTGAGAGAGGTTCTTTGTGTGGGTAGAGAGGTGGAGTATTATAGAGTCAAATACCATGATGTTGCTCCCTCTGAGCAGAGAGTTAGTTATACCTAGTCTCGATCAGTCAGGAGCCAATCCAGGACTATTAGCGCAGGTGTGACACAACCTCCACATAGAGACCTGAGAGATCCTGGTACGTCTGGTGGGGGAGTACTGGCTCAGAGATGCCTACACCGTCTGGAGCTAGCACCACATAGCTCCATGACGTGATTCCATGATATATGATACATGATGTATACTCTGGTTTTTTTTATTCACAAATTTTTTTGATGTTGTATCTCTTTTTTATTTCAGACATCATTGTATACTTGACATAATGATTTTTGAGATCTATATGATATGCGATAGATTGATCAATTTATATGTGTTCTATATGGTTTTATAATGGATGCATTATGTTCTATATGTCATGTGATGATCTATATGATATTGTTATGGATGCATTTAATGATCATGATGATATGTTATGATTTATGATGTTCTATCTATGATGTTAAAATTATGATTATGTGAATAGTGATGATGTATCGATGCATGTTGTATGTTGGATGATAATGGATAATATATGTATGATGATGTGTATATCTAAATTACATGATAATGTAGCCATATGCATAATTATGGATGTGATGTTTCAATGATAAATGAGTAACGATGTAAATAAGATATGTGCACTTTTTATTTTTTTCAATATTTTAAATGCAGATATATGATATAAGAAATGGATGAATGAATGATGAATATAATGGTACTTTTAATGTATGATATATGATATGATGAATGGATAAATGAATATGCAACTATATAGAGATTTGTTTTTTGATAGTTTTTCTCATGCAATTTTATGATATGATGCGCAAATGAAGAAATGACATGATTAATGCAAATTATATATCAAATATTTTTTGAATGATTAAATGATATAATAATGTTTTCTAATGTATGCAATGGAAATGATTATGCAACTACATGATAATCATGATGTTTTTGTTAATGTCAATTATACTCAATCCATTTATGAGAAAA
Organism: Sequoia sempervirens; assembly: GCA_007258455.2. Classification (NCBI taxonomy): domain Eukaryota; kingdom Viridiplantae; phylum Streptophyta; class Pinopsida; order Cupressales; family Cupressaceae; genus Sequoia; species Sequoia sempervirens. The sequence continues at coordinate 316,587 of VDFB02256409.1, read as the reverse complement.
GATAACATCATTTTTTAATCCTTTACCAACTTTTGTAACAAATACTCTGCAGATGTAAAACTAACATGAATGCAATCTAATTTTATCATGCAAAACTACATGAAAACATTTGTACCTTAACAGTCCTTTTATTTTGCTTTTTATCATCATGAAGCTTTTAAAATGTTGAAAGTGAGTACAAGCATCGATTGTATAATTTAGACCATGATGACTTGAGTACTACTTTCATGATTTTTGATATTGCAAGTGAACACAAGCATCTAGGTATAATTAAACTGAGATGACCTGAGCATTTCTTGTGTAAACAGACAAGAATTAATCATTATAGTGTGTGAATTCAAAATGTCATCAATGATACTTTGTAGAGCACATCTAGTGATAATTCACATAATAAATAATTAATTCACAAACAACAGACAAAGAAAATATCATTCTTCTTCCTAGCTTCTCTAGTTCAATACATCATCAAGTTACTCCAAAGAAATGATAACAAAGATTTAAGTACAAGAATTCAACCTCCACTTAAAGTATTTCAATCATTATTCAGATTAGATCATCCATTTCGATTTGAAAAACCTAGTTTTATGCTTTCTGATGAGCATTTTGATCATGTATGATTAATTGCCAAAATGTTGTCTTGTCATTATGTTTTGGTTTTGTTTGACACGTTTGTTGTATTGATGTTTGTCCATTTGATTAAGCTCAAATTTTATTGCCCCTAGTGAGTTCAAGATTTTTCCCCCAAGCTAGCATGAGGCATGACCATGTTGTAATGATATCATATCAGATGAGAATGATGGTAAAAGTGAATGACCATGACATGCCTCTAATAGATGGAACTGCTGGTTTAAATCACAAGTAGCACTTATTTCCAGGTTTTCACTACATGTTTTTATTGCACTTTTTTAGACTTTATGATTTTTTTGTATTTTTGTATTTTTGTATTTTTTTTTGTATTTTTTGTTACCAAGACGCCTGTTTGTCAGGTTTTCATCAAGGTAACCATTTTTCCAGAACTTGATCCATTCACTAGGTGATTCAGGTGTAGAAATTTATGAGATGGATACTATTTATAGGTTCATCAAATATATCCCCTTTAGGTGTAGACAATTGATAAGCTCTAGATCCATAGACCGATGTGACAACAAAAGGACCTAGCCAGTTAGGTTCAAATTTTTCTTTCTTTTCTCTATCTTGTTGATTTTCAGGGTTTTCTTTTAGGACCAAGTCACCAACTTGAAAGGCTCTAGGATTTACCCTGTGATTGTAGCTTCGGGACATTCTCTGTTGATATTCCTTTAGATGGTTCACAGCTTGTTGATGATGTTCATCCAACAATTCTAGTTCTTGAAGTCTAGAGACCCTATAATCCTCATATGTAATTATACCTTTCAATGATACATGGAGTGATGGTATTTCCACCCCAATAGGTAGGATAGCCTCTAATCCATATACCAAGGCATATGGTGTAGCTCCTATAGGTGTTCTGATGCTTGTTCGGTATGCCCATAGAGTAGGATTTAATTGAACGTGCCAATTACGTCCAAAATCGTTAACTATTTTCTTTAGAATTTTCAAAATTGTTTTGTTGGAGGCCTCTGCTTGGCCATTTCCTTGAGGATAGTACGATGTTGAAAAAAAATGTTGGATATGAAACCTCTCACACAATTCTTGCACATCCTGAATTTTAAAAGGTCTACCATTGTTTGTGACAATGGGCTGAGGTATACCATACTAACGAATGAAGCAATTCAAAATGAAAGAAGAAATTTGTTTTCTAGTGATTGTTGTTAAGGGAATCACTTCTATCCACTTTGTAAAGTATTTTGTTGTTGTGATTATGAATTTGTGTCCATTGGATGAAGAGGGATTAATCTTTCATACTAGGTCCAGTCCCCACTGACAAAAAGGCCATGTTGAAGTGAATGAATGTTATTCTTGTGCTAGTGCATGGATTAAGTTACCATGGATCTGACTTTTCTGGCATTTCTTAACAAACTGATAAGACTCCTCCATATTTGGCCAGTAATACCCCAAACGAAGGAGTTTCTTCACTAGAGTTAGTCCACTTGAATGAGTTCCACAAATACCTTCATGAACATCATGTAAAGATGTCTCAGATTTGTTATGTTCTAGACACCAGAGAAGAGTACCATCTAGACCTCGACGGTAAAGTATGTCGACAATTAAGGTATGTCGTGTGGTTTGGTGAATGAAGTTGTGTTTCTAGTTTCTGGAAAGATCGGGAGGAAGGATATTGTATTTTAGGTAAGCATAGGTCTTTCCATAGATTGAGGATTCAATGTCTACTATCTTGCATATGGTTTCAGATTTAGGATTTTCATATGTAGGATTAGACACTTATTCTACCATAAACTCATAATGACCTCACTTTTCTAGAATATGCAATAGAGAAGCAATTGTTTCCATTACATCAGCATCCTTATTTTCTACCCTTGGAATCTATTCAAATTTGATCTCCAGAAAGTACTTTTTGAGATCATCCACCATGTTCTTATATGGCATCAACTTCTCATCTTTGGTTTGATATTCATCATTTACTTGATAAATGACTAGTTGTGAATCTCCATATACTTGTAGCTCTATGATCTTCCACTCAACTGCTACTTTGATGCCAATGATTAATGCCTCATATTTCACCACATTATTTGTGCATGGAAACATAAGTCTATATGACTTTGGGATGGTATATCCTTGAGGTGTAACAAATAGAATTCTTGCACCTAATCCACGTTGCATGAATGACCCATCAAAATAAAGTAACCATGGTTGTGTGGTCATAGTAAGAATGTCTACATCAGGAAACTCAATGTTCATTGGATGATCATCTAATAATGGAGCCTCGGCTAACTGATTTGCTATTACCTGGCCCTTGATGGCTCTTCGATATACATACTAAATGTCAAATTCACTTAAGATCATGACCCACTTGGCTAGTCTACCTATGAGGGAAGCTTTACTGAGTAGATATTTTAACGGATCAATCTTTGTTATGAGCCTAACTGTGTGAGTCAACATGTAATGCCGCAACTGCTGGGTAGCAAATACCACCACCAAACAAGCTTTCTTGATGAAGGTGTAATTTATCTCATAACCATTTAGAGTCCTACTGATATAATAAATAGCTTGTTCCTTTCCTACAGGATATTCCTGTGCTAATAAAGCCCCCAAAGAAATCTCTGTTGTTACAATGTGTAGTAATAAAGGTCTATCTTATGTAGGTGGCATGAGTATGGGTGGTGACATTAGATATTGTTTTATTTGATTGAAAGTTGTTTCACACCCTTGATCCCATTTGAATAAGACATTTTTATGTAGCAAGTGATTAAATGGATGACTTTTGTCTGCTAATTGGGAGATAAATCTCCTAATTGATTGTAGCCTCCCTTGTAGAGATCTTAGTTGACTGATATTCTTTGGTGGTGACATTTCCATTATAACCTTGACCTTAGCAGGATCCACTTCGATACCCTTTTCTAACACTATGTATCCTAGGAGCTTTGCTGATGCAACCCCAAACATACATTTCTTAGGATTTAATCTGACATTGAACATCTCCAGTCTGGTAAAGATTTTTCCTAGGATCTATAGATGCCCTTCTCTAATATATGACTTTGCTAATATATCATCCACATAATCCTCCATAAAGGTATGCATCATGTCATGGAAGATGGTGGTCATTGCTCGCTAATATGTGGCCCCTGCATTTTTCAACCCAAAGGGCATGACATTCCAACAGAATGTTCCCCATGGACATGTGAATGTTGTCTTTTCCCAATCTTTGCGTGCTATCTTGATTTGGTTATACCCTAAGAAGCCATCCATTAGTGATAACATGGCATGTCCTATTGTTAAGTCCACAATAATGTCAATGTTTGGTAAAGGAAAATCATCCTTTGGACATGCCTTATTTAGATGTCTAAAATTTGTGCATATTCTAATAATGTTTTCTAGTTTAGATACAAGTATAATATTAGAAATCCACTTAGCATAATCGATAGACCTGATGAATCCTGCATCTGACAACTTTTTCAACTCAACCTTTACCATCAAGGCAATATGTGCATGCATTTTCCTTAGTTTTTTTTTCATAGGTTTTATCCCAGATGGTAGAGACAAATGATGCATTAGAAGATCTGGATCTAAACCTAGCATATCAGAGTATGGCCAAGCAAATTTATTGCTTCTGTCCTCAAAGAACTTGATGAATTATGTCTTTTCTTGTTCAGTCATAGATGTTGTCAAATGTAAAGTCTTTGCTTTTTCTGTTGTGCCAATATTAATAGACTGTGTAGGCTCCACTAGTAATGATGATCTTTCATGATAATGTTCTGGAAGGGTGTCAAATCTCCCATCCTTCAGTGCCTCAGAGAGGTTTTCACCGTCATATACGTTCTTTATTTTTACTTTTTTGAGATTTAATGTTGCCATTAAATGGTTTTCACCATTAGTTCCATTGTTCCTATTTTCAATTTTGCAACTAAAAGATTTGACACCCTCCTGCCTCAAAGTGTCATTATGTGATTTATGACTAGAACTTGTGTCAGGTTAGTCACTACAAAGGAAATTTATTATAGCATCATCATTTGCAAAGATAGGAATATCAATAGGTTTAGTTGGTTCCCAATCGATAAGTTTGGGATGAATTAAAGGTAAAAAGTCATCAGATTGACTAGGGTCAATGGAAATGAGGGTTCCTATAGCAATGTTGTCAAAATTGTCAGTGGTGATGTCAAGGTCTATGATATTACTCTCCTCTAAGTCATCTATCTCACTCGATATCTGTTCATCCTCACTTGAGTCATCAATATTTTGTGATCCAAATACAAGGAGTCTAGTCCCTAAAATTTGTCCCTCCTCACATGTGGGTGCATACTCTTTTATAACATCAACTTGTATGTCCCTATATGATATTTCTAAAAAAGAATCCCACTTATATTCATTAGAATCTATTTCAGAGCTATCCCTCATTTGAAGGATCTTTTCAACAATTTCATGAGTGGTTTCTTCTTTTGTTTCCCCTATATAACCCAGTCCTTTTTTGTCTTTTGGTTGAAGTGTGAGGGGTTGAATGGCTTCTACAATGCCTTCTTTTCTTTTTCCAATAGGTCCTTGTCCTTCATACCCCATTTTCTCTAATATTGTTTTTCCCTTGCCATATTGATCTGTCTTTATGCTAATATTTGTTGATGTAGATGCTTCCTCATCTTTGTAGAGCCAATTGAGGATGGCCTTATCTTTAAATTTGTCTTCTAAGGTACCTACCTTCACAAATCTATTATCAAAAACTGTGGTAGGCTATGATGATTGTTGTGTTATTGGTGATGGTTATGCATATGATCTTGGAGATGGTAGTAGCTGTGAAAGACATAGAGATTTCCCAATGGAATATTCTCCCATGCCTTTGTTTGTTAACTGGATCTTTTCTTGAAATTGTTGTGATAGAGAATTCAGGTGACCCTCATTGTTTAATAAAGTGGAATCAACAACACTTGTATCTTTTGATTGGCCCTTTTTCTCAACCCACTTGGATACAACATTTAATTTCCTTTCACTGTTGGGATGAACTAGAAGTGCTTGCCTCCCTATTATGGGGTACAAAAGTGTCTTGTGCCATTTTAAGCTTGTTACAATATTGGAGATTGTTGTAATCAACTGAAATAGTGACTTCTTGTCCATTAACGTGAAACTTTAAACATTGATGATAAGTTGAGGGGACTGCTTGCATTTCGTGAATCCATGGACGTCCCAAGAGTATATTGTATGTCAACTCTTTTTATAGCACTTGGAAAACTATATTCTTCAAAATTGGTCCTACTTGAATAGGCAACACGATCAACCCTTTAGAGGATCTCTCTTCTTCGTCATAGGCTTTTATTGTGATTTCCCTTTGGCATTAGTAGCATTATCAGAATAACCTAGTGCACGGATCAATTTTAAAGTGCAAATGTTTAAACCGGCTCCACCATCTATTAGGACACGTTTAACATAGTGTTTATGGATTAAGACTTCTATATGAAGTGTTGCATTATGTGGATGATTAAGTGATACATCGTCTTGTTTAGAGAATGATAGACAATGAGGCATGGTTAAATGTCCCACCATAGCTTGAAATTGATAGACATCCAGATTATTGGGTACTGTGGTGGCCACAAGAGCTTCTTCCAAAACATCCTTATGGGATGGTGAGATTTTAAGGAGTTCTAATATTGATATCTGTGCTGGTATTTTCTATAGTTGGTTGACTATGTTGTATTGATTTGAAGGGGGAGTAGTGGTTTTAGATGCAACTCCTTTCAATATTACCTTGCATTTCCCCCTTGTCATGTTGACCGGTTAGTAGTCTTGCTTTTCCCTGATTTTTATGACATTGATTTGATTGTTGGATGTGTCTATGTTTAGGATCATGTTTAGTGATACGATGTCATTGATTCCAACATTGTCAATTTGATTATCTGTGATTCCATTCTTCTCAACCTCAGAAATATAATGAATAGTGTTGTCATAAATGTAGTTCACATTTTTACCTTTACTGTTTGCAGAGGAAGATTCTCCATTTTCATAATCTGGTAAAGGATTTTTAAATGCACTGTGATCATTGTTCGTTTGATGTTCTTCTATGAATACTTTCTTGTTGTCAATCAAATCTTGTACTAGATGTTTCAACTGCATACAATCATTTGTTTTATGTCCTTTTTTTATGAAAGTTACAATAGTCAACATCATTCCACCAAGATGGTTTTTCTTTTGGTTCCCAATTTCTTGCTTCAGGTAAGGTGATAAGTCCATTTGCAATAAGTTCTCTCATTGTTGATTCTAGTGTTTGTCCCAATGGTGTGAATCATTGTCGATTTGATGGTCTTTGATATGATTGTGGTTTAGATTCTCCATTGTTTGGATTATTGTTTTGATTGACACTTTGATTGATGTTTTGGTCATTATTAGCATTATTAGTTTTGCATTTTGTGTGTCATTTGTAGCATCATTGTTTCCAGTATTTCTATTCTTTTTCCAAAACTTAGGTTTATCATTGTTGCCATAGTGATTTGAGGAATTTGTATTGTTTGATCCTTCATTGTAATGTTTTATCACCCCTCTTTTGACCAAGGTTTCTTTGATCTTGAGCCCATTTTCAATCACTTTCTCAAATGTATGTAGACATTGTAGTTCAAGCCTATAGCTCATGTCATCACTTAGGTTGTCAATGAATAGTTCCATCTTTTCTTCTTCAGGTATAAAATGAGGATATCTAGCAAACAACCATCACCATCATTGTAGAAATGAGAAGAATGTTTTACCTTTTTGTTGTTTCATGTTGTAAAGGTCTTTTATTATTACCTCATGTTGAATATTAAAGGAAAATTGTGAGATAAACTTGTTGACTAGTTCTTCAAAAGTTTGAATTCCTGGTTGTAGTTTAGAAAACCATTCCATACATTGACCTCCTAAGCTCCTTGGAAATAGCCTCATTAGATAAGTGTCTTCTTGTGTAAATTCTAAACTCATGGTTCTAAATTCTCTCACATGATCAATTGGGTCCGTTTTGTTGTTGTACTTGTCGTATTTTGGGAATTCACAATGTCTAGGAAATGGTATCATGTCCACACTTGGCTCAAAAGGATAAGGAAAAATGTCTTGTGATGAGTACCTTTTTATGGTTCCTTTTCTTGAAGTTTTTGTTGCAAGTTTTGCATTTGATGTGTTAGGACAACCACTTGATCTGTGTTTTGTGTGTTTTGTGGTTCAGTTTCAACTGCTCTAGGTGTTTCTTTTAATCGATTGATATCAAAATCTTTTGGAAGTTTTGCACCTAATTTAGCTAGCATCAAAAGGTATTTTTCCATATCTTGTTCTAAGACTTTTTCCATAAATTTATGAAAATTGGGATCTTGTTGTGTTGTTTGGATGTCCTCTTGGGTTATTTCATTTGCATCATTTTGGTGGAATCTGTGAAAGGAATTTCTTTAGCCATGGTATTTGGTGTTTCAATTTCCTTTTCTCTAAGTTTTTGTCTTTTTAACCTTGTCAAAATTGGCATACAAGTGTTTATTATTCTCACTAAACTTTGATCTTCTTGGATGAGTGTCAAGGATATTAACTTAAATTGAATAGAATGATAAATTCTATTAATAAGACTAAGCTAAAAATCTAATTATTATGTTTCGTTTCCTAATTGTAGGATGACAAAATCCTGATAAAGAAACTTAATGTAATAATCCAAAATTTTGACTTGCAAAATCCTATTTTTCCAAGTTTAAGACATTGTTTGGACTGAGAAAATGTTTTTGTTCTAATAAAGATCTAAGTTTTGATGGAAAAAGTTTGATACGGGTTTCAAATAACTCTCTATTTTCTGGTCATGTGGATGCTTTATTAAAGAGGGCATATGCGCTAAAACAGACTGAGTATGCGCTAAAAGATATGGTGAATGCACTGTTAGACAGGGTATATGCACTAAAATAGACTGTGAATGTGCCAAGATACTGGTAAATTCTAACATTGGTAAAATTTGGTGACAGACTGCATATGCGCTGTAAGATTAGTCAAATGCACTGAAATAGTGGTTGGATGCACTATTTGGACAACAAATGTGCTAAAATATTGAATGTATGCACTAAAACATATTGTGTATGCGCTATTTTGGAACTGTTCACAATTTTGTTTGTTTGTTCTAGTTTTTCTCAGTAAAAGGATTTATTTTCTGGGTGTAATTTTTTGAACCATGAAGGTTTTGACAGGATATTTTGCTGGTAAATCTTTGAATTTGATGATTTAAATGGATGATACTTTGAAAAAAAAAATTCACACATAAAAGTCAGTTTGAAAATGTTGTTTTTTGCAATAAAAAGCCTAATGTTTCCAAGTTTTTTCTCTATTGTAACAATTGGTTTAGGTTGTTGGAATATTGTATTGTCGGTTGTGGGATGAAAGAATGATGAATGGGTTGACTATGATTATGCTTTTGTGAAAGAGCTCTTCATTGGAAATAAGCTTGTGAATATAAAGGCTCTAAAGTAAAATCATCAGTATATCCTCTAGAAAAGTCATGATATCTATGGATGAAAGTTCGATATTCAAGTAAGATTTTCCTACTTTGATATAAGAAGCGTCTCCTTTCCAAAAAAAATTTGTAGCTAAGTTTCTTCTTGGTTTCTTGATTATATTTGTAAGGGATTTCTTGACAAATGTTGTTGATTTCCAATCCCTTAACATAAATTTCACAAGTTGATTTGTCAAACTTTTTGTGTTTTTTTTGGATGATCTTATCTGAATTAATGATTTGGAAACATAGTGAGCAGTTGTAAAATAATTGTTTTTAAGTCCTAGAATCTAAACAATAAGCGTATTTTCAAGAATCAAACATGACCCTCCTTGATTTCCATTGGTAGTTAACAAAGAATAAACTTCAAGCAAACTCACTCTTAAGGTCAAAAAGGTCATCATAATACTCAACAACCCACATCTTAAAATTGCGTCGACTCACACAGCCGTGTCACCCCCTGAGGGCACCCGTGTTTTTGTCTTTCTAGGCGTGTACTCAAAGTTAGATTTATTGATCCCTTGAGCAAACTGTCCTTGGTAATTACATGGTGACTATCTTGTGGGCAGATTCTTCCCTCCCCTTGCACTGAGTATTACAATTTTTAGAAATTGACTTTAGTTGGATTCTATACTAAGGTTCGTAGATAGGGCATCCGTTCAGAGTGGAAAATGATAAACTCCCTCAGGAGACCTCCCAATCTTTAGAACAAAGATTTTTGGGATGGTTATCTTGCACACTTTCGGTAAATGTGGGTTTCCCAAGATTCACTTTTATTATAGTGGGTTGGAAAAGTTGGCTTTGGTTATTCCCACTTAGGTCGTTCCTGTAGGGTGAGTACTTTTTCCTGCTATGGCAGGCCTTCTAAAGGATTTAACAAAGCATAAATTGCATGAAATTAAAAGATGAGTCTGGTGTTTTGATCACCCAATTAAGGGGAGAGCATAGGCCTATCACTGTACAATCACAGTAGACAATGGGTTCAATTTTTAAAGCCCAAATGACAATTTTGCTATTCTACGTGAAGATATTGCTTCACAAAAGATATAATGTTTATTTTAACCAAGATAGCAATGTATGATGACTACCCTAGGATTGGTGTATTTTAATCCAAATGACTACCCTAGGATTGGTTCATTTTAATCCAAAAGCAACAAAGAAACTACTGGACATGGTCACGTCAAATCTAGAAAATAAATTAGACAAATTATAGATGCTCTAGAACAGAGGTCGTATGTGCTATAGAATTGATCATATGCGCTACATAATCAATTGTATGTGCTACAAAATTTATCATATGCACTACAAAATTGATCATATGCGCTAAAACAAAGTTGCCTAGGGAATAGTTTGGTGTGCTGGAAGTTTAGTCAAATGTGCTAGAACAGTCTCCAAATGCGCTAAAGTTTCTGGTGGATGTGCCAAAACAATCATCTGATGTGCTAAAGTATTTGGTGGATGCGTCGTAAAATCTCTTGATTGCGCTAAAAGAAATACATTAGAAGCTCACACGAACACTTTTTAGAAAAAAAGATGTAAAATATGGGGTTAAATGCCCCACAGTGGGCATCAAAATGTAAGTGTGGAATAAGTAATGAGTAAAATAACAAACACTTAATAATACATCATATCAAGAGAATCAACAATAATTAATCTAATTAACACAGGAAAACTCTTGAAAGTGTCATATTGCTCTCTATCTCCAAAGATTTATTAAGTCACGGGGCTCTCAGATTTTGTAAGCATTGTGACTATTAAAATGCCAATCTAGAGAATGAGATGCTACTAAATTGAATAATCTAATCCTATATGATGATTGCTAAATGATATGATGAAGCTACTGTAATCTAAATTGACATGAAACTTGATAAAAGAAGCTACAGTAAACTATGATGCAACCATGATATTGATTCTAAAATGTTATGATTGCTATTGTTAAATGATAATGCTATTGCTAAGATGCTTGATTGCTCAATTGGTATTTCTATAGAGTAAGTTTGCACAAAGTTGGATCCATTTCCTGTAGAATGAGGTTGTATTTATAGTTTTACGACAACACATTTGTGAAGGGGCAACAAAGTAAGGGTCTGCATTTGATCTGAAGGATTGAATGGTGAAGGATGAAGAAGCCTGAGTTGATCATGGGGATTGTTCCTCCCCAGAAAAACACTCAGCCAGAAGATAGGAAGAATCATTGGAGAAAGATGAAGAGGATTACCTACAAATTTGTCTCCAAATTTGCCCGTGAAGGTTGAGATAAATTAAATTAGACATTTCATATCTAATTTGGTAGGTGGATATGATTAGCTGTAGAATATATTTTAATTGTATATTTAGATTCATTCAATCTAGGAAAATAAGATATTTAATTTAATAAAACAAACTATAGAAGTCTATGTTTATTAAATAAATATGGAAGAAATATGATAATTAAATAAAACAAAGTATGAAACTTGTTTATTTAATTTAGATGAAATTATGTGATTAAGATGGAAGATAATTAAATGTGAACTATATAAATAAATATTTCTATTTATTTAAAAGTAGAGGAATTAAAGGCATCAATTAATCAAATAAATCGCATTTAATTAATTAGATTATCTAAACCATTTTTAGGTGTATACAGTTAACACTAAGGGTTTTTTTGGAAACTATTGTCAACATCGATTGTTAGTTGTAGTTGATTTTAGCACCTAAGCAATATGTTAGTCCTTGGGATTAGTTGTCTTTTTTATATTTAGTTTAGGCTAACATTGGTTGGATGTCATGCCTTATAAAAGAAGAGAAGAGTCAAAGAAGTTCATAGTAAAATGTCATGCCTTATCAAGGAAGAGTTGAAGAAGTTCATGATTGCATGTCATGCCTCATCAAATAATTATTATTGTTGATGTTCATATAATGCAAAATTATTGTCAACAAAGTTAACTTCATAATAATATATTAAGATGAGGATTAGAAGCATTAGGATAAGGATTATAATCATGAATAATGTTGGAGAGATGTTGTTGAAGGTATATAGTATGTCTCATGCTCTCTCTTGATGTTCCTAATAATATATGTGCTGCTGAAAGGAAGTTCTAGTCTCCACTAGTTGCTCAAATGTTTCTAGTTCAGGAAGCTACTTTAAAGTTTGTTTGAGAGAATGCTCTACATTCCTTCATTGTTTAGTTTTGGTCTTGTGGTTTGGTATTCAATGTCAGTGCTATGTGTATGTTGCACTCCTATCCTTTCAGCTCACCTGTGTTATTGAGGAGGTTCCTATAAATTGCAAAAGGTTGGTAGTGTTGCTAGTTGTCCAGACTGGTCCGGGAAATGCTTTGCATTGATGTCTCTACTCTTGTGGCTTGGTGAATGTTATTACAATATATTTTTAATGTCTCAGTTCCAATTTCAAATGTTGAAGTGGTTTGCAAGTTGTTCTACAAATGTTACATCATCTAATTATGTATTATGTGTTTTCTTAACATAGTTTTTTGTACCTATTTGGTCTGAGATGGTTGTTGATGGAATGAAAGTATGAAAAAAGACTATGGAAGTGATGTTGGATGTTCAAGGAACATCCCTATGTAATCTACATGTTGCTAATTGGTTGCTTTGATGTCACATTATGTCTTGAGTTGGCTTTCTAGGCTATTTGTGGATATCTAGTCGATAGGGATTGTTCCTTTGCTTAGGCCATGCGCTTGGGGGGTTGCACCAATAATGGAAGATGTGTCATGATAGATTTGGGTCCTAACCTATCATATTTAGGACCGCATCAACTAAATTCAATTGAAAGAGTGTTTATGGGCCTACTGGTTATGTGCTTCAATGTTTCATCCACACATTTCCTTGATGTTGACTTAGGTTAATGTGAATTTGTGTGTAAATCATTTTGGAACACATTGAAATAAGTGTCAAGATTGTTTTTGGTCATCTCTATCCTCGGGATATGACTACATTATGTTTTGGTGGTTGACCAATTGAATTATTGTTTATTCTCTTCCTAGCCAACCTAATTGAAGAATTAAAGTATTGCGGTGGATATAAATGCAAGATGATTTTAGATGCAACAAGGAGTGGTACAAGTGTGAAAAAGTGTGTGTGAGATCTATATTGAATATCCAATAGAGATAGTGCTAAATATTGTGAAAGGAAATTTCAATTGAGCTTGAACACCTTAGTCAACAAAGAGTTGTGTTGGAAATATTTGTAACTCTCTTTTAAATCTTTTGTATCCTACTTTGAGATAGTGAATCTCATTAGGTCCCTATATCTTTCTCTAGAGTTGGTTGGTACTTGAGTGCTACAAGTCCTTTTTGTATCTTTCTCTAAGGCAGTGAGACTTCTTGCAAGTCTTTTGGCTGTGAGCTTTATATTGTGAGTTAACTTTCATTGTGGTTTTTCCCTCATTAGGTTTTCCATGTAAATCTAGTGTCTCCTTGTGCATGTGTGTTTTCTCTATCTGTTTCTCTATGTTGTTGATCTAATTGTTGCTATATCTTTCATTGGTAATGTTTGTTGAAGGTGTTAAAGATTCAGATTGCTATATTATTTTATGTTGCTTCTTTTCTTAAAGTTATATCTTTATCTACTAAAGGATTTTGAGTTGTGTTGAGTGTTTCAAGTTCTAGAATGGGTTAAGTTTTGTGTAGACTGATTCACCCCCTTCTTAGTCTCTGAAAGTGTTCAACTTAGAGCCAAGTTCCTCTGTAGAAGCCTAACAACTTGAGGCAAATATCTGGGATGGCACATGATGGTTCATACAATGGTCCTAGGTTTGATGGGACTAATTACTCCTACTAGAAAATGAGAATGGAAGGGCACCTAAACTCTCTTGGTTTTTGTGTTTTGAAATTAGTCAAAAGAGGTTATGTTGCTTCTACCACTCCTATTACAAATCCTGTTGAAATTAGATTGTATGAATGTAATGCTAAAGCCAAGCATGCTATTCTATGTGGACTAGTTGATTCAAAGTTGTTGAAGGTGATGGAATGTATTTCTACTAAAGATTCTTGGGAGAAGCTTAGTAGTATCTATGAAGGAGATTCTAAAGTGAAGCAAGCCAAGATGTAGATCTTTAAGAGCATATTTGAGACTCTACAAATGACAGATGATGAAGATATTGCAAGCTATATGCTCCGGGTTCAAGAAGTTGTTACTGGCATTACTGGTCTTGATGGAGAAGTGAAGGAATGTGAAATTATGAAGAAGGTTTTGAGATCTCTCCCAAATTCCTACAGTCAAAGTTTTCTACCATTGAAGAATCCAAAGACTTGGATCAATACTTAGTTGAAGAAATTTTTGGTACTTTGACTTCCTTTGAGATGAGAGAGTTTTGTCAAGATGTTCCAAAGAAAGAAGTTGCATTCAAAGTTAACAAAAATATTGAAGATGAGGCTCCTAATCAAAATGATGAACTTTATAAGGTTCAAGCTAACTTTTTGAGAAGATTGAAGAAAGGAATTGACAAGTACAAAGGTAAGTTACCATTTAAATATTTCAATTATGGAAGAGTAGGTCATTTTGCATCCAAATGTCCATATAAAGAATTAGTTAATGATAAAAAATAGAGAAAATAAAAATAAGTTTGTATTCTAAGGATAGCTACTAATCCTCTGAAGATGATGATAATGATTCAAATGATGAATCCCTATTCATGGATTTGAATGGAAAAAAAGAATAATATTGATGTATGCAAAAGGTTTGGTACCTTGCTGAACATAAAGACTAGTGAAAGATCAATGGCAGTATGGACTGCTTTTCATGTAAAGGAAGAAGCTAATTCCTAGTTAATTGACGATGTTTGTTCTCACCACATGACTGGTGACATAAGTAAGTTCATCACTATAAAAAAGGTCAATGGTGGAGCTGTTAAGTTTGGTGATGGCAAGTCAACACAAATTTGTGGAAAAGAAGATATAACAATTGATGGAAAGAATAAAATTGAAGACGTCTTGTATGTCAAAGGTTTGAAACATAATCTCCTAAGTGTCAAACAAATGTGCAACAGAGGTTACAACCTTACATTTCATGCTAATGGATGTGAAATCAGAAAGAAAGGTCTGAAAAACTTGTTGTTGAAGGAACAAGGACAAATGGTAATGTCTATCATCTAAAGGAGGCTAATGGAAGAATCTACCTATTGGATCAGTCCAAAGAAAGTTGGTTGTGGCATAAAAGGTTGGGCACATCAACTTTGACAACATGGTAAGGATCAGTTCCTCTCATGCAGTGAGAGATTTTCCTAGGATATCCAAGTTTTCAAACACGTTGTGTAAATAATTTCAGATGGGAAAGCAAACAAATAATAGTTTCAAAAGTAAGGAGTGCTTTGTTTCAATTCCATTGGAGTTGATTCACATAGATCTGTGCGGACCTACAAGGTTAAGGAGTCAACAAGGTGAAAGGTACTTTATGTTGCTTATAGATGATTACACTATAATGACTTGGGTTACTTTCTTAAAGGAGAAAATAGAAGCCTTTGATAAGTTGAAGATATTTAAAGCAAAAGTAGAAAACGAAATGGATTCTAGAATCAAATGTTTAAGGTCAGATAGACTCGAAGGTGAATTTACCTCATATGAATTTGAAATTTTTTGTGAAGATTATGGTGTAGACACTTAAAAATGTCATGAGCATATATCACACACTGAGATTTTGATTATTAACACTATTTCTCTCCTAATTCATTTGAATTCATATATTTAATTAAATAATATCAATTATTTAATTAAGTTCACTATTTTCTCCTATTAGTTGAATAATGTCAATTATTTGATTAATTCATCCTTCACACTAATTTTCCTCTCATTTGATTAAATAATGCAAATTATTTAATTAAATGTCATAATCCCCACTTTGATTGAATAATTTATAATTGTTTAATTAAATTCATTACTTTCTTCCACTTACACAATTAAACAATTTCTAAATTATTTAATTGGTTAATTTCCTCCAATTAATGATATCAAGTTTCCACAATCCATATTGTAATTATGTATACCTTTATACATAATCGAATCCAAAATCTATATAGAATTAATTTCCTCCAACCATTCAAAAAATATTCTCATGGAATATCCCCTTTTCAAATTCAAATATTTCCCTCCACATGAAATATCTCCCACATGCTCCTACAATTAAGGGATTTGTTATTGTCTCGAGCAATTTGAGCCCTTGATTAACATCTTTGATCTATGTCATTGAGCAATCTCAATCCTTGATTTGATAACTAATCCATGCCATTTTCTCTTATTCAAATTCATCCATTGATTAGCCAATTTGATCTTAACCATTGATTCATTCTAAAAATCTATAAATAGGTCTCATTTTATATAAGAATAAATATTCACAACCATTTGAGCAAAGTTACTCTACTCATTTTCATACTCACCCTTGAGCCAATTACCTTTTGTGAATCACCATTGCCACCATTATCAACCTTTATCAGAGCTTTTGCACAATTCACCATGGATTAGGCTTATAGCTAAGCACTCCACATTAGTTTCAACACTAATCCCCCAATGGGATGAGGTTTGCACTAGTTAATTAGATCTTTGATTTGAATTACATTGATATTTCATGCTTTAATGATCTTTGTTTAGTAATTCTAAGAATCTCATTGGAATATGCTTTAATGTGGTCATTTTCTTGCTTAATTAGTTAATTTCCATTCCATTTGATCATATTAATCTTCCACATTCACATTTTGGCATGCTCAGTGGGACGCATGTCCCTAACTAACTAATTTTTGTTTTAGACATTGCAAGTTCAAGAGGCAGAGCAATGCCTTTGCAACCAACCAAACTAACACTTTTGCAAAAGGTGACACCTTTGCATGTTAAAGGCCAATGCATATGCAAATAGTGACGCTTCTAATTTTAATAAGTTCTTATTTGATTACAGTTGGCAGGTCGACGCTTTTGCATACAACGACACATTTTCCCAGCTCTTATGCTTTTTCAAATTAACAGACTGACACCTTTGCATGACAAAGCAATGCCTTTTCAGAATAGAGCAATGCCTTTCTAGATAAACTATGTAGCATAAGTTTTTAGGTTTTAATCGATTGCATATTATATTTTTACCTAACCCTAACTATTTTTTTATTTTTATTTTTTGGTTTATGAGACTAACATTTATAGGGAACTAGGTGAATCATCAAGCATGGATCAACACTTGTTGAAGGAATGAAGAATGAATCAAATTCCAAAGTGTTTATTAACACTTGTTGAAGGGATAATCTTA
This sequence comes from Sequoia sempervirens, assembly GCA_007258455.2. NCBI lineage: Eukaryota > Viridiplantae > Streptophyta > Pinopsida > Cupressales > Cupressaceae > Sequoia > Sequoia sempervirens. The sequence continues at coordinate 299,297 of VDFB02256409.1, read as the reverse complement.
GAGCTATTTCAGTTTAATGCATTAGAGTAGATTCACATTTAACTTTGGTGCATATAAAATTGAACTCTACAACTCCCATTTTTGGATTTGGTGTTTAAAATTGGACATCAAATTGCATCTTTATATGAGGTTAAATGAACATACAACTTTCATGCCTTAGCTTTGGTGCTTAAAATTAACCCAAAAATCTACTTTGGTGCACTTAAAATGAAAAAGTGTATTCATTGTCTTTCGTGCTTGGTAAATTGGATGCGTATCCTCTCCCCTTACACCTTGTGTGATCCTGGATGAAGAGAAAATTTTTGAACTTGCACTTTCATTCATTATTAGCTAAAGGAAGTTGCTACATATCCTCTACCCTCATGCCTAGTGCGATCTTGGGTGAAGAGAAATAGTAACAAGAATCCTTCCCCTATTTTTTCTTTAAGTAGGAAGCTTACCTTGAGATACATCCTTACAAAGAACTCAAGGGTTCAACCTCAAGCGACATTTTTGGGCGTGCTATACAAATTGGATGAGAGTGAAAGCTATAGTTTGATATGTGCATGTAGCACTCAAAACTTTCGCTAGGGAACTATAGTTTTCCAATTTCTCAAGGAGATGTTTGAGAGGTTGACGGTGTTCATCGATGTTCCACCCATTATGAATCTATATTTTTAGAGGCCTAAGACTTTAAAACATCCTCTATTAATGGTACAATGGGATAACATCGTCCCTTGAAGTTACTTGCTATTGTAAGAGAGGGGGACCACTACGTGCAAGACTCCAGGTCATGGAGGGTCAAGACACAAGAGGCTGCCCTAATTTACCTTAGCTTAGTGAAATGTTTAGGGTATGCGAGGTGAGGGTAACAAGGGCCTTAGGGCCTCTTAGTTATTCTATAGGCTCGAAAGGTAGGAAAAGGCTAGGCGAGCTGGTTTCTAGGTCTAACACTACATCTCAGAAAGTGCTCTTTCCAAGGACAAAAGCACGATCTTTGGATGACATCGTGATGTGCTGGCATCTCAAAAATGCGTTGTTGTTTGTACGGCTAGACAATGACAAAGACATGGTTAAGCCAACAAAACTAGCTAACAACCCAATTGACTAACTAAAGGGCCAAAATGACACAACTGAGTAAAATAAGTAATCTCTAATATTGTAAAGTAAATATGCGGGAGTGATGAAAACAAGGAGAACCTCACCAAGGAACTCATTCGCAAGCTAATTCTCCTAGAAGCATGCCCACCTACACACAACAAGAGGGAAAATGTTGGGTGGTTGTATAGGGGCCTGCCTCAGTTAGGCCCCCATTTAGGTGTTTCCACTGCCACAGATAGCCAAAGGAATGAGATAAAGAAGTAATAAAGTAAAGAAAGCATGAGCACTACAAAAAAGTACTATGCTACTCAACCAAATGATAAAGGAGAGGAGAGGGAAGCTTACCACCTCCACCAAGAGCACTCAAGGCTGCTTGGGGGAGAAATGAGAGGAAATCAAGCCTTTGCTACAAATGGCATGGTCATGCTCTACTGAGTTGATGGAGTATGGCTATGGCTGCAATGGAATGCTTAAAATGCTTGGAAGTGTTGGATTGACTGCTTGAAGTGGTGAAGAGTGAGCTTAATGCTTGGAAGATGTGTAGAGTTCTGAAGAGTTGTCAAGAAGTTGAAATGCAAGTTGAAAGAGTGAATATGAAGGAGTGAAGGAAGAAAATGACCATAGTTAGGTTGGTTGGTCGAGGGAGGCATTACAACTTCACTGCCAATGAGAAGAGTAATGCATCTACTAGCTTAGCCGCATGAATCTACCAAGGATGTCTATGCACTGCGCGGGCGTCCTTGATAGAAATGCCTCCACCGACACATAAACCAGGCACCACATGGACCGCCAACAACGGGATTAAGTGAAATTAAGCCTCTGACTTTGGTTTTCTAAGGTGGAAAAAAAGGCAAAAAGGGGAATTGCACCTAGGGTGCAAATTTGCTCTTATACATTTTTCCCCCACTTTAGCAAGCACGAGTATTGATGAGTGCTCGATCAAGTAGATCAAGAAGAGAGTAGGGTTAGAAAATTATACCTGAATCATCAAGGAAGCAGTACTAGGTCTGGCATACCTTAAGGTTTAGGAAAAGCAAAAAACTCCGTAGTTGCTCAAAAATATGAATTTAGAACAACAAAACATCTTACAGGCCTGTGGACCTACAAGGAGGCAACCCCCAAGATCTCTCGCATGGAGGAAGCCCAAAGGAAGCAAATTCCATAGAGTCAGGAACTAGTGAGACGTCTACCCATAGATAAAACATGTTAAAAAGTGGCGACACGTCTACCCATAGATAGAACATGTCAAAAGCGGTGACACGTCTACCCACATATAGAACATGTCAAAAAGTGATGACATGTCTACCGGTAGATAGAATATGTCAAAAGTGGTGACATATCTACTCGCAAATAGAACATGTCAAAAGGTGGTGACATGTCTACCCGTAGATAGAACATGTCAAAAGTGGCGACACGTCTACTCGTAGATAGAACATGTCAAAAGTGGCGACATGTCCACCCATAGATAGAAAATGTCAAAAAGCGGTGACATTTCTACTCGCAGATAGAACATGTCAAAAAGCGGTGACATGTCTACCCATAGATAGAACATGTCAAAAAGTAGTGACATGTCTACCTGCAGATAGAACATGTCAAAAGCAGTCGGTCACACAGACCGTAAAACTTTCAAAGGGGTCCCTCGGGAACCCTTCAAAAGGAGAGGGGCCCACTCAAGGGACACGTTGTTTGAAAGGTAAGGTCTAATCAAGCTGCCCTCAGGCTAGACATAAAAAAATCCATTCATCATAAAGGCCTTTGAAGGAAGGGTCCCTTGGGAACATGCTGTGAGAAGGAAGGGGGGTCCGCTCAAGGGACACAACTCAAAAGCAATCGTTCTTCTTAAAACAATTCGTCATCAAGGAATCATTTCGAAAGATGTTCACTTCATCAAGGAATTCAAAAGGAAGGATATGCCCCCATGCGAGGGGAAGTCAAAGTTGTTCCTGCTTCAGAGGAAGGTCTTCAAGTCCTTTCTTTATGAACCTGTGATGAAGGAAACACATTCCTTTAGGGCTCCAAGTTGAGAATGTGATTCTAAGGAAAAAATTTTGTGAAGACTTTCAAGAAAAGATTCATTGGCAACAAATTCATTTTCTGAAAATCAAAGTGTTAAAGAAGAGCGTTGTCTCACATAGGAGGGACAACTCAAGAAAAGAAGAGAAAAAGATGAAGGGAAAGCAAAAAGAGAGAGAAAATGCAAACAAAGGACACATGGGGATCTGGTTTAGTGGGGTTAGATCTATCCGAGCTCATATAATAATAGGTAACCGCAATGTAAGGAAAAAGATCATCAATCCCGAACTAGATCAGGAAGAATGCACGAAAAACAAAGTAAAAAGAAAAAATCAAGTCAACATGGAAGGGAGGCCTAAATGCCCCCAACACTTTGCATCATCCCCAAATTTTCAAAAATCAAGCACAAATATGGAAGAATGATGATACAAATAGAAGAAGATTTACGACACAAAAAACCACGCCTGTATCCAAGCACCAATAGGGGTGACAAGGGTCATCTAGGCACACAGAGTAGGGTACGGGGGAGCACATCACAAAACACACACACACAAGATCAAGAAAAGGGGATTCCTCCTAACACCGATTGGCCAAGAGGTCGTCCGCTTCCTAATCTAGATCCTCATAAGGGGAAAGAGGATGAGTTTACAGGGGCAGAATGTTAAGAGGTGGAGCATCCAACCCTCCTACAACAAGGGCCAAGGAAAAGGGCCCCTCAATGTCCTCTCCACCGAGCTCCTATGGAGTCAAAGTCAGTGATTTCGCGAATATCACCGACAAGGTTGAGACTTTGTCCATAGAATTAAACATGCATCCCATAGGAGCACCATGCCTATTCTTAGCAGATGAGGCAGGTTGTGCCTAAGGTTCCCCACTAAGTTCACTAAATGACTCAGGAGTAGTGACAAACTCAAGTGAAGCTAGGATTGGTTCTGTCACAAGGACAAAACGAGTCATCACAAGAATACTTTGCGAAAGAAGGTGGGCTCCTCTTATGTCCTCCATTGCTAGAAGGACCAACCTCCAACTCTTTCTTTGTTGGAGGAGATGAACTCCCCACAGACGAAGCTAGGGGTGTAGAGGAAGAGGAGGAAATAACCGCAGTGGATACGACTAAAGTATTAACCATATCCACAGGCTTTAGGAAAGGTTGAATATCTGGAACAAACATTAGCAAAGGTGGCTCCACTGAAGGAGCAATAAACACCTATACCCATTTAGGGTTAGGCACATTCGAGCTCGCAATGAAAGCCAAGAGCGAATCAAATTGAAGAGGAACAAAAGGAAGGGAGGAAGAAGATGCTACAAGAGGTCCTAAAATAGGAGCGGTCGTTCCTTCCTCCTTATGTTGTGAGGCGGCCTGCTCGGCTAGGAGAGCCTTTTGGCGATGCTTGCACTCTCGTGCAAGGCAGCTTCTACAACTCTTGGAGTTAGAATTTGGGGCTTGCGAAGGGACAAGCGGTTCCTGCTTAACCATAGGAATGTCCACTATGACCATTTCAGGTGGAGGAACAAGTTCCTATATAGGAGCAGGGGGAGTAGGTTGAGGAGTGACAGGAGGAGTCAACTCGAGAGCCTCGACAGTGAGCCTCTTTCCACTCACTACCTTAGGATTAGGAGTGGTAGGAGGCTGTGGAGGCTGAGACAAGGAGGACTCTCCTTGGGAGACCTTCCTTTCATACCAAATGGGTCTAGGCTCCGTTGGCAGAACAAGAAGCTCGAACATGGGACGCTTAGGCTTTCACCAAGTGGGCATTGAAGGGTTCTCCTACAAACGAGGAGCAAAACCTGATGGTACCATAGCTGAGTGAGAAGAAGTGTCAGGCTAGGCAGTAGAAGAGGAAGAAGGAGGATCATAGGACTGCTTATTTTCTTTCTTCTTTTGAGCCTTAGCGACATCGCTATCAGCCTTCAAACAAGCCCTATGCAAGATAGCGTAAGGGGAGAGAGGGTACCTTACTTTCGGCCTTTGACGCCCTTTCTTATAGTTCTAATATGTTTAATGCAAAAGGTTTGTCCTATGCGGAAGGGGACCCACGGGCGTAGGCCACGGGTGATCTAGGAAGTAGCTACCATGTGCAACCGATGGTTTATAATCGGTGTCATGGATCACGTGCATGAAACCTTCATGGATAAATTTTAAACATTTATGCATGACGAAGGGCATTGTGTTCATCATTTCCAACCAAGGGATACCCAATTTCACTCTAAAGAGTTTAGATCCAGGGATTATATCAAACAAGAGATTCATGGATTTAGGTCCAACTAAGACCGATAGGACAATGCTACCCAAAGGGGGTACAGAAAGTCCATCATGTGCGCAGATGAAACTCATAGGAGCATCATATCCATGCTTATGTAAAAATTTTATTAGCATAATATCCTCCATTATTATGTTCACTTGTGATGTCGAGTCAACAAGAACACCCACTACGATGTTCCCATTGATTTGTGTAGGAATGTAAACAGGAGATGGTTCCCTGTTAAAGCCCATCAACAGGTCTTGTGAAGTAAAGGTTATGCCAACACTACTATCCAAAGGTTGTGCAGGGGGGTTGGGTTGATGCAGGAAGGAGGCCATAACACACACTAGATAATGCTTTCATGGAATCCCCAAAGGTTAACTGATAAGACGGTGACCCAATTAATGTTTTGTCGTGCAATACCTTTGGAACCTTCCAAGTACACCAACTAGGGGTCATAGGTCGGATTGCAAGGTAGCAACCTTACAACACTCACACCCACAACACTCCTAGAGTATGGTGAAAGGAACTGTCAGTATCACAAGAATGAAATCAAAATGGTTCACGTCAGTTTCTCCAAAAATGTAAGAGAGGGGGACCACCGCGTGCAAGACCCCAGGTCATAGAGGGTCAAGACGCGAGAGGCTCCCCTAACTTACCTCAAATTAGTGCATTGTTTAGGGTATGTGAGGCGAGGGTAATGAGGGCCTTAAGTCCTCTTAGTTATTCTGCAGGCCCGAAAGGTAGGAAAAGGCTAGGTGAGCTGGTTTCTAGGTCTAACACTACGTCTCAGAAAGCACTCTGTCCGAGGACAAAAGCGTGATCTTTGGATGACAACGTGACACACTGGCATCTCAAAAGTGCGCTGTCGTTTGTATGGCCAGACAACGACAAAGATGTGGTTAAGCCAACAAAACTAGCTAATAGCCCAACTGACTAACTAAAGGGCTAAAATGACACAACTAAGTAAAATAAGTAATCTCTAATATTGTAAAGTAAATATGCGAGAGTGATAAAAACAAGGAGAACCTCACTAAGGAACTTGTTCGCCAGCTAATTCTCCTAGAAGCACACCCACCTACACACAACAAGAGGGAAAACGTTGGGTGGCTCTATAGGGGCCTACCTCAGTTAGACCCCTATTTAGGTGTTTCCACCACCATAGACAACCAAAGGAACAAGATAAAGAAGTAATAAAGTAAAGAAAGCACAAGCACTACAAAATAGTACTATGCTACTCAACCAAATGATAAAGGAGAGGAGAGGGAAGCTTACCACCTCCACCAAGAGCACTCAAGGCTACTTGGGGGAGAAATGAGAGGAACTCAAGCCTTTGCTACAAATGGCGTGGTCCCAAACATGCTCTACTGAGTTGGTGGAGTATGGCTATGGCTGCAATGGAATGCTTGAAATGCTTGGAAGTGTTGGATTGAATGCTTGAAGTGGTGAAGAGTGAGCTTAATGCTTGGAAGAAGATGTGTAGAGTTCTAAAGAGTTGTCAAGAAGTTGAAATGCAAGTTGAAAGAGTGAATATGAAGGAGTGAAGGAAGAAAATGGCCATTTTCAAGTCGGTTGGCCGAAGGAGGCATTACAACTTCACTGCCAATGAGAAGAGTAACGCCTCTACTGGCTCAGCTGTAGGAATCTTCTAGGGATGTCTACATGCCATGCGAGCGTCCCTGATAGAAACGCCTCCACTGACACACAAAATAGGCACCACTTTGACCACCAACAAAGGCCTTTAAGTGAAATTAAGCCCCCGACTTTGGTTTTCTAAGGTGGAAAAAAGGCAAAAAGGGGAATTGCACCTAGGGTACAAATTCGCTCTTATATAGCTATGCACCAAATTGAGGTGAGAAAACTCCTTGCAAGGAACTTTTCCTTCCAAGGTAAGAGGTGTGTCGTGTATGTGCGCATACTATGATTCTTCATTCTATGTGTGGTTTTCTATGAGCAGGCCCATGTTTAGAACATAAACATAATCTAAATGCTAAATAGGTTATATTTCATGGTGTGTTTTCACGTGATGACCTTGTGACACCAATCAATATGTTCTTGTGGAAGTAGAACATGCAAAAAAAAAGCTAAACACCTAATTGAGTCAGTCTACATGTTGTATACTTTGTTTTTCAAAAGTCAAACATCAAACAAACTAGGCCAACTCATATTTTGAAGATCCCCTAAATAGATTAGCACATTTGCTTAAACAATGTGACACCTTTGCACAAATCAATGCTTTCATTTTTATCAAAACAACGCTTCTATTTGCACATTGATTCCTTTGCACATCATGACACATTTTCTAGGGATAAATTTTTTTTGTATAACGACGCCTCTATTTGGATAATCTGACACTTCTACCAAACAACGATGCCTTTGTAGTTGAACAAAGCAATGCCTTCACCAAAATTTCAAAATAAAAACCTTCAATAAATTGTCTTTTGGCTCAAAAACACTCGATTGGTTCAAATTACTCATTGATAGCACTCAAAATAGCAAACAACGTTCATGTTCTTTAATATCTTGAAACTTGTCAAAACACCTCTTAGTTTTTCAACTAGGATCATTATAAAAAACATCAACCATCAAACATAACAACTTGAAATCTTGACACAAATCTTGTAGACTTAAAATTTTCCACCATATCAACTAGTTTAGTTCCATGTTTAGAAATAATCTATTTATAATCATTTAGTTGAATTATTAAATATCTTTTGGAAAAAATCACCTTGGAGTCACAAGTCTACTCCCAAGGTTTGCAAGTTCATCATCAACAACATCAAACACATTTGAGAACTTGAGTCTAGAATCTTGTCAAAATTGAGAGTTTCATATCTTGCACACATTCACAAAATCATCCACCATTGGTCCTAAACCTATTGAAAGGTCTTTGTTAGCAAAATTTGAGGGAAAAAAGTAATTTCAATAATATCACTCACATCAAACATCTCCTAGGGTAGACACAACTTGTATGGTTACTACTAAGTCTCAACACAAAAGGAAAATGGAAACCAACCCTAATGTTCCAAACATGCCTACCACTACAAGTGCAAATATAAATGGATCAAATGTTCCCATTTCTACTAATGCTCCTACCAAAATAGGTGTTAGTGATCAACCTTTTCGAATGCCACAAACAAAGGAACTCCCTCTATCAAAAAAATCAAAACATCAATGCAACAATCTCAATGTGAGAAAGCTCTCATAGAGGATATAACAAACAAAAAACATGACTTCACTCCTGAAGAACTCGTAAAAATGCAACAGGACCAAGATTTTATCAAAGCGGTAGAGGTAGTGATAATTGAAAACCCCAATCAATACATGTTGATACATGCACAACAAGGTGCTAAACTACCCCCAAATTTTGACATAAATCAACTAAGAAAACAACCAACAACATCAAATGTTGGATTGTAAGAACTTTTCAACAAGGAAATGAACCCTTGGTACATCATGTTATTGAAAAAATACCTAATCTCTCTTCAAATGTACTAGGTCAATCCATGGTTACATCTCAAGGGATAGACCAAATAAACTTGACAAATCAATACATTAGTCCCTTGTACAATACTCAAAACCTAGGGAATCACACAAAATTGGGCATTCAAAAAACAAACATTCCACCTACATCCAACCACAAAATTTCACTTACATCTAATGCCCAAAATGTGCACACAAATGTCATTAGTATTCAAAATTATCAAATTCAAAATCAAATAAATCCTCAACAACCTCAAGGTCCTCAACAAGTTTCACAACAACTTCAAGGTCCTCAACAAATTTCACAATAACCTCAAGGTCCACAACAACCTCAAGGTCCTCAACAAATGTCACAACAACCTTGAGGCCCTCAACAAATACCTCAACAACCTCAAGGTAATTCATGGCGAGGCAGGCTTGAGTGGTTTGAATTTGAATTCAGTTTCTGGTGTTCATGACAGAGGATTGTTTGTCCATACCACAAAATCTATTACTCATGCTTTCGCTGATGGTAAGGACAACTTGTGTGCCATGAAGGTGGTCAAAGATTTAGTTTTTGTGGGTCAATGTGTGAATGTTGATATCAAGGATGGTTGTGCAATGGATTCAACAATGGAGGTCCCTTTTTATGATCCCAAAGGTCCTGTGGATCAGGCGGTGCTTGTGGAGTTGTTGGAAAATGTGCCTCAATCTTACTGGCATGTAAACTCCTAAAAGAGCAAAGTCAGTGAGACCCTCTGGAAGTCTTATCGACTAGCAGTTGTGTTATAAACATTTGAAGTGCTTAGGTCCCCAAGACTTTGGTTTTGTCTTGTCGACAGGAGTCATCAGCAAGACATGTCAATCACTATGAAACTTCCATCTCATTCCGCCTAGACAGATCTCCTACTGACAGGTTGGTTTCTAATGGTTATCGGGGAGACTCATGGTGACATAAGTCATCAGGGAGAGGCATGAACATTCAGAATGACTTATTTTGACTGAGCATGTCTCGCTGAGGTTTTACACATTGGCGACAGATGGAACACATTGAGAAGACGGTTGAACCTTCAGAGTGACTCATTCCTATAGCTCTAGTCTCGGTGATGGGTTGGCTCCTAGTGATTGTCGGGAAGACTCTGGGATGATGGATTTGCAGTCAGTATGAACTCTTAGCGAAAATGTTTCTCTCACCGATAGGAAGGTGCTTTTGGTGAGAACTCTTGCCAATGGCTATGGCCTTGCCGACGGGTATGATTTCGGTATGAACTCTTGTTGATAGCACTTGTCTCGCTGACAACTCTACACGATGAACATCGGTGTAACATAGAGGATGTATAAAACTCTTGGCGATAATAGAACTCTTTCCGATAGCGGAACTCTTGCCGATAGATCTGCACAAGATGGATTTGTGTTCAGTATGACCTCTCGCAGATAGCGATGGTTTGGATGATGGTTCTGCAATAGATATCAATGTGATATCTTAGTGATAGAGTGAGTCTAGGTGACAGGTTTGAACTTGTTATGACTCTTACCGATGGTGGTGACTCTAGCCGATAACGACAGTTAGATATTGTGGCATTGGGGAGACATGACCTAGTGTCTCACTGACATGCGATACAGTTTGAACACCTTGACTAAATGACTATCCTACATGGTCTATTTTTGACCAATAAGAGAAGCAGAATGTGAACCACTAGCAGTTGGACTGTTGCGATCATTCCTGTGAGGGAGATGAACAAACTATGAGGAAAACGACTATGTTGGGCAATCGCAGATGATGATGAACAGTTCGATGAGTGATAGAGTTGTTCGATTGAATACAAATTGATCTTTGTATGTTCGTTGGATGTTTCTGAGATCATTCTGTACAAGATTGATCAAGAAATTATGCTGCTATAATTTGACATCAGAAAGTGAAGTCTGTACTCTATATGTAATTTTGTTTATTGTAATACAAAGAGGCTTTTCTTGGTGTGGTGGGTTTTTCTCCCATAAGGGTTTTCCCACGTAAATCTGGTGTCCAATTGTGTATGTTCATTTCTCTATTTTTGTTATTTCTTTCATGAGAATCTTAATTGAATTGTAATTGCAAAATTTAAAGTCATATTTGCATTCTTCCTTGAGGTTTTGACGTTAGGAGAGTTTGTTCCACACCTAAGCTTTCCTTATAGGAGTCAGTGAAGGTTGTAGTGCGGGCCCCTTTAGGAAAGTTTTTTGGTGCTTCTCCTTAGCAAAAAAATCGTGGGGTTCATGTGCTTGTGGAAAATTTTCTCTTGGTGGGTCCACCCTCTTTTCTTGGGAAACATTTGTATGACTTCTTTATCTCCAAGCTCAAAGGTAAGGGTGCGGCTTTTGAGTTGATTTCTTCTTTGAATGAGGTTGGTGGTATTGTCCTTTTCATTCCAGACTCTATTGTGGAAAAAAATATTTCTAGAATGGATTTCTCTTTGGTGGGAAAGTTTATGGGGCCTCAACCCAATATTGAAGAGGTTCTCTTCTAGGTTCGTGAGAAATTGGTTCTCAAGGGCCAAGTGGCAGTCATTGCAATGGCCAAAGGATTTTTTTCTTTCACCTTTTCCTGTGATGAGGATTTAACGATGGTTTTCTCTAAGGGCCTGTGGATTTTTAGACATTTGACTCTAGCTCTACATCCTTGGGAGCCAGGTATGGATCTATCTAAATTCCTTTTTGAATTTTCTCATATTTGGATGAAACTCTTGAATCTGCTGCTAGAGTATTAGGATGAAGAGGTTTTCAAAGCTGTTGCTAACTCTTTCAGGCATATGGTCTCCATTGATAATCCAAATTTATCTAGAAGGAATCTGGTTGCTGCTAGACTTTACGTTATGATTAATCACGATGCTCATCTATGAGATTCCATTCTATTGAACTCAAAAGTGGGAAGTTGGAAGCAATAAATTATTTTTGAATCCTTCCCTTTTGTGTATTTCAAGTGTAAAAAGATGGGTCATTGGGCTAAGGATTTCCCTTCCAAGGTTGTTGTTCAACCCAAAGTTTGGAAGGTGAAGGAGGTTAAGGATTTTTCTACTCCCTTTGATTAGGTTTCTCATATGGAGGGTTTTATCCAGGTGCATTCTATTAATACTAATGTTGTTGCTACTCCTTAGTCCCTTGTGGCTGAGAACTCAATGCCTATTGTTAGTGTTGTTGCTTTCCCCTTTGGTGGGGAGGAGGTGGATCATGTGTCAAAATCGCTATGTTCTCCTAAGCTATTGGTTAGGGATTTGGATGCTGCCTCTTCACCCCCTCTTGACTGTGCATTGGGCTTGTTGGGTGGTGAGGCTAATGTCCCTTTGGTTAGCTCATAGTCCCATAACAAGGATGAGGATGGTTTTATTGATGTCAAGGGCAGAAAGAAGAAGAAAAATGTTTCTTCTTCTCCTTTGGGTCGGAAGGGGGTTACCACAAGGAGGAAAAAAGTGGATTGTGGCTCTGAGTGTACTGGCCAAGGTAGGCCTTCCTCCTAGAAGAGAAGAGAAAGGGAATGTAAGAAGGATATTGCAAATGGGGTCCATAAAAACCTATTTGACTTGTGCTCTAAGAGCACACCTTCTTCTTGCAAATAAAGATCATTTCCTAGAACATCAGGGGGTTAAATAATATAGACAAGCATAAACTCTTAAAAAAATTGATCTGGGATCATGTCGGATATTTTGCTTATCTAAGAAACAAAGATGCAAATTGAGAAGTTGGAATCTTTGAAAATTTGTCTATTTAAGGATTGTGGTTTTCATGGAGTTAACTATGAGGGTGCCTTTGGTGGTATTGCTACATTCTAGATTTCTAGAGTGGTGAAGGGTTTCCCAATTGTGGAGGATTTTAATCATGTGGATACCCGTTTTATTCATCTTTATAACAACTCCTCCTAGATTATTTCTAACATCTATGCCCCTAAAGTGAAGAGGGCTAGGAAAGGTTTATTAGATAGACTCAGGTCATTAAGGTCTTCCTTTACTGACTCCCCTTGGCTAGTTATAGGTGATTTTTATACTCCCTTGTTTGTTGATGAGAAGTTGGGAGGATCTCAAATCCCCCCTGACAGTCATCACAACTTAAGTATGTTCATCAATGATAATTCTCTCATTGATGTGGACCTATAGGGGTCCATATTCACCTGGTCTAACAAAAGATCTAGTGTGGATAATATTCAAGTAAGGTTGGATCAGGCTCTTGTTTTGACCAATTGTTTTGTGGATTTCTCTTGTTCTCTTTCTATGATTACGAGATGTGGGTGTGATCGCTTTCCCATTTGCTTTGTGGCAAATAGACTTGGCAGAAGAAAATATTTTCCATTTTTTTTTCAAGCAATGTGGTTGAGGGACTCCATGTTTATGGTTTGTATTAGAGACTGGTTATAGGTGAATATTGAGGGAAGTGCTATGTATAGAATTTCCAAAAAGCTTTCTTTTGTGAAAATGAACTTGAGGAGATGGAATAAGGATGCTTTTGGGCATATTTTTGATAATAAAAAAGTTTTGGTTCAATGTCTAGATATGGTTCAACTAGAAATTCAATCTAAGGGTTTGTTAGTTGATCTTTAGTTGATGGAAGATTCTCTTTTATCTTAATTGCATGATATTGTATCTAAAGAGGAGGATTTTTGGAGGTAGCGCTCTTAGGCAATCTGCCTTAAATCTGATGATCAAAATTCTAAGTTTTTTCATTTAACTACTCTTAGGCATAAATATTCTAATAAGATTTCCTCTATTTCGGCTAATGGTGTGATGTTTTCTGATGATGGTGCCATCTAGAATGCTGCTACTTCCTTTTTTGAAAATTTCTTGAGGGATGATGTTGTTATGGACCAACAAAGTTTGGACTCTTCTTTGGCGATCACCCCTAACTTGTTATCTAAAGAATGTAACAAGGATCTTGTCACTATTCCTTTTTCAGATGAAATCAAGAAGGTGGTGTTTTCCTTTGAAGGAAATAAGGTTCCCAGGCCTAATGGCTTCCCCCTTCTTTTTTTTAGGCTTGTTGGGAAATTGTTGCAAGAGATGTCATTAATGCTACTAAGGAGTTTTTTGGTTGTAAAAGGTTACTCAAGGAGTTGAATTCTAAGTTTATCATTCTCATTCTGAAGTCTTTTGATTCTAATGGGTTTGAGGACTTTCGGCCGATTAGTCTATACAACTCCATTTATAAGATTTCCTCTAAAGTCTTGGCTATTAGGATTTAGTTTGTTCTCCTTGGTCTCATCTCTAAGAATCAAAGTGGTTTTGTGTGGGGATGCCAAATTTTGGATTCTATTATAATTATTCATGAAGTGGCCCATTCTCTTTCTTCTAATAAGTAGATATTTTTTCTTAAATTGGATCTTCTCAAAGCTTACAATCGGATAAATTGGAAGTTCATGTTGTTTTTTCTTGCTTGTTTTGGTTTCTATCAAAAATTCTTGCAAATCACGGAGCAACTCATTTCAACTCCCTCCTTTGTTGTTCTTGTTAATGGTTCCCCCTCTCCTTTCTTTCACAACTTGCACGCACCAAGAAGAGGGAACCAAGCCCCACAACGAGCCAAATGGATTATCTTCATAATGGCTCTTAGAAGGATCTACAGATTATGGATCCCTTGTTTGAAATTCTTTAGATTTTCCTTGCTCGAATTTGTGTTCCTCAATTCTTGAAGCCTGATCATGCGATTTGGGCCCCTCAAGCTAATGGCTGCTTTTTAGTCTCTTTGTCCTTTATCACTTCTTTGGTAAAGCTTGAACCCTACCCTTTTTGGGGGAATCTTTGGAACAAACTACTTATTCCTAAGGTGAACATCTTTTTTTGGCTCTTGATGTAAAAAAAGATCTTGACTTTGGACACTCTTTATAGAATGGGATTTTTTATTCCTATTAGATGTGTGCTTTGTGAGTGTGATGCAAAAAGTGCTTTTCATCTTTTTCTCACGTGTAATTTTTCCTCCCTTATTTGGAGCAAGTTCCTTTCTCTTTGGAACCTTGACTAGGTTTTTTTCTAAATCTTTATGTGGTTTTGTTGATCAATGGCATTGTCCTTCACCTAATCCTTCTCTTCAGTTTCTCTAGTCCCTTATGGCCCCCATATTACGTGGGCTTATGGAAAGAAAAAAAATAGTTTTTTGGGACGCTAAACTAAAAGATGACATTTTCTTTCTCAAAATTCAGAGGGTCATTACTAAGAACTTTTCTCTTCAGATTCTAGATGCTCCTTGGGGCACTCCATCCAATTCTCTGGTTGGCTATGATATTTTGGTTGTAACTAATTGGAGGCTCATCACTCAACTTTCATGTTTGGTTAAATCTAGTAATAGTGCTAGAGAAAATACTACGTGGAAGCGCCCTCCTCTAGGGTGGGTCAAATTTAATTTTGATGGGGTGGCCAAGGGAAATCCTAGGCCTACAAGTTATGGGGAAGTGTTGAGGAATGATGAAGACATATTCTTAGGCATGGTGGCACTCCCATTGGGAAACCAAACCAATCATCGCATTGGGGCTGAAGCTGCTTATATCAACATCAAAGCTACGTTGGAAAGGGGTGTCTCTAAATTATGGGTTGAGGGTGACTCCCTTAATATTGTCAAGTTCTTGGATGGAAATAAAAATTTGACTTGGATGATCGAGCTGCTTATTTATGATTCCATCATGATGTTGAGATCAATGAGGCTTGTGTCACTTATACTTATAGGGAAGGTAATTCCCTTGCTAAATTTTTTGTTAATGAGGCTGCCAATCTTAATAATTTCAGGGCATGGGAGGAGTACTCTTCCCTTCTCAAGAGGGCTAAGATTTTATTGTGAGATGACAACTAGATTTGGGTTTGTGATTTGGGTGATCAAGTAATTATCACATCCTTGTATATCACACATTTTATGGATTATGTTTTGCTCATTCTGATGTTTAGTTATATCCTCGCAAGTGTTGCTTTGCTCTAGTTTTTGTTAGTTTTGGAATTGTTGAAATGGGTGGAGATAAGAGTAGGATTGAGCCCATATCTTGCGATAAATGGAAGAACAAGCACAAAGTTTGGAGGATTGTTGGACATGGGAATATCACACCCAATTTGGAAAGGCTTCATGGTTATGACCATGAAGCTTCTATGAAGTTTTTCCGTTGCTGGCATAACAAATGCTTGAAAGTGAATGGTATGGAGTTTAACATCAATGAAGATTTTATTGCCTTCATTATTGGATTACCGAAGGAGGGGCGTAAATTCTATAAAGAGAGGAAGAGTAATGAAGATGCCATGGACTAGTTTTTTAAGGGAAATGAGAAAGATGACCTGGTGAGGCTTCCCTCGTGGGGATATGAGAAAGATGACCTGGTGAAGCTTCCCTCATGGAGGTTTCAGTTTATGCCCACCTCAAGAATCATAGGTCTCTTGTGCTCCGTGAAGGGCTCATTTTGCTCAACATGGAGCATGTGAGAGCTAACACTCTAGCTAATTCAATCAAGGGTAAAGAGAAGACCATTAGTGACGATTCTCTTTCTTCTAGTTTGGATTATAGTGCTAATAGGAATGAAGAGTGGAAGGTGGAGAAGGATAATACTATGGGGGTCTCCTCTTCCCTCATGGTCTCCCCTTCTAGAAAAAGGAAAAAGGGGAATCTGATGAAGAAGGGACCTGCTAAGAAACTTGTCATGTAGGGGTTAGATTCTCATGGGTCCTTGTTTGGTGGGGATGATACTGAGTAGAATTTGGGTGGGTCTCATTGACGTGTGACCAAGAAGAAAGCTGAACTTCATGGTTAGGATTTTCAAGATTTTGGGAAGGATGAGGATGAGTAATCCATTCAGTTAGAGGACATTTTAGATGAGGGGCTTCCTCAGAGGGTTTCAAAAAGACTTGTTGAACTGCATAAGTCAAGATCTAAAAGTGGTGGGAAGGGTGAGAAAGTTGAACTGGAATAGGTAAAGGTCATTGTTGTTAGTGTCATTGAACTTGAGGATTCCCTTGCTCGACAGACTCCTCCCCATGTGGAAATTGATGGGGATAAGGTCAGTGACGATGCTTTGGGTGAAAGGGATGTGCAGGAGTTTGCGGGTGAGAATTCGACCCTTAGAAAGTCGAAGATAATAAATGATAATCCTTTGTTTGAGGATTTTTCCTATCTTGATGATGATAACACTACTATGTATGAGTTTTTGGACATGGCTAGGTCTGATGCCACATGTACCTTTAAACTTGCTAAATGGGTGTTGAAGGAGTTCAACAAGGTCGACATTAAAATTAGGGGCTTGAAGGAGAACATGACTAATCAATTGAAAGGGTCCTCCTTAGACTTGCTCATTGGGAGGTTAGTGGATTTAGAGTGCTCATTTTTTGATTTTAAAGTCTAGTGTGAAATCCTCCTTAGTGTATTGGAGGAAAAGATCGAGGAAACAAATGAGGATATCAAAAAGCTCCTGTAAATTAGTCATAGGTCTATTAAAAATAGTGCAAACTCTCTCAAGGTTCTCTTTAAC
The DNA here is from genome assembly GCA_007258455.2 of Sequoia sempervirens. NCBI lineage: Eukaryota > Viridiplantae > Streptophyta > Pinopsida > Cupressales > Cupressaceae > Sequoia > Sequoia sempervirens. The sequence goes on along the minus strand of VDFB02256409.1, from coordinate 282,044 downwards.
AAAATTAGCCAACTATGTGAGGATCAAATGTATTTTATAGACATGTTTGAGAAGGATTAGAATTCCAAGGGGAAGGGTAAGAAGAATGCCAAAGAGGAGGCTAAAGGCTTGAGCACTAGAACGATGGGGAGCCTAAGGAAGACTTTTGAAGATGAAAAACAAGAACTAATGGATATGGTTAATCTGCACTACAATTAGGAGATTGAGGTGGCCAATACCCTAAAGAATATACAATGATTTTTATGTTTGGTTGTAGTTTGTTATGTCTCTGCTTTCCTATTGTTATCCCACTAGTTTTTGGCTTTCGGTTGCTACTTATTCCTTATTGAGTATTCTCTTTCTCAACAACATTTTGATGTAATGTGATATAAAGGGTTTTAGGTCCCTTCAAAACCTGTTTTCTGATATAATCAAAATAATCTCAAGTCTCATACTTTATTTTTATTGGTTTAAGTATTTGAGTAACATCCCATTTGGATCAAGTGCAAGAAATGTTATGAAAGCAACAATAAGGAGAAGAAAAATGGGGCTCCCTTCAGGCAGTGCTACTATTTTTTCAAATTTTCAAAAGGCGGGAATTCCTAGTTCTCAAGGATGTGTTAATGGAAATGGCTATGCTGATGGTGTGGTGGTGTTAGAAGGTTGTCTAGTTGATGGAGGTGTTGGTGGATCCTCTTCTTTGGTTGTTACAAATTTGGTTATGGTCTCTTTGAACTCTTTAGCTATTGGTACTTGTCCAAAGCAAGTGGCCCCCCCAAAAGTCTTAACTCTTGGAGGTTTGTCATCTTGTACTGTGTCTGAGATTCCTACTTATGATATCAAAGTTGGTGGTCAAAGGCATTTTGAAGTCTTTTTTGATGTCCCCAAATGGTCGAATATTTTTGGTGCTAGACCAAAAGGTAAGAGTTATTTTCCCCCAGTTGATTTCTTTTCTAATCCAAGCTTTGGTGAGTATTCAGTTTCCATTCTTGATTGTATCATTGAGAAGAGTGTTGCATCAATGGATATGTCTCTTGTTGGGAATTTTGTAGCTTAAGGGTTAGGTTGAAGTGGTAGCAATGGCAAAAGGATTTTTCTCCTTTTCCTTTACCTATGAAGAAGCCCTGCTGGTGTTCTAACTAGTGGTCCATGGATGACTGGTAAATCAAATTTGGTTTTAAAAAAGTGGGAACCTTGTTTTAATATTAGTGATTATTTTTTTTCTTCTACTCCAATTTGGGTGTGATTACTCGATCTCCCTTTAGAGTTTTGGGATGAGCAAGTGTTTAAAGGAATTGCTAATACCTTTGGTAGTTTTCTCTCCATTGATCAAATAACTTCTTTCAAGAAAAGGCCAGTGTATGCTCACTGATGAGCCTAGTTTTTGGTCTAGTTTGGGTAAAATCTATAGTCTATTTGCTCATTGATGTCATGGATTTTGATGCTTAAGTGTTGGTATTGGCATAATGTTTCCCTCAAACCATTGATATTTGACATTACCCTATCTCTGTAGGCTTTAATGATATTTGGCATAATATGTGGGTCATCTATGTTCATTTGCATACGATTAATGAGTGTTTCTTAGAATGGTTATTGATGTGCAATTATTATGCGTACTAACCTTGGACTGAAAACTTAATAAATCAAGTTATGGAGGGTACCGCCAGTTGGGCATGCACCATAACATCCAGCCAGGGAGCCGCTCTAGGTCAAAGGCAGCCAACAACAGAGATTCTTCATGCAACCAAATGTAACTGCCTTGCAGTGGACCTTAATGATCAAGCATGCATGGGCATTACTATTGTGCTGAATTTGTGCTTGACTTGCATGTCTGACTGGATTCCATGCACGCGTAACCGCTGCCACTCCACTTTTCCTTGCTTTCCCTAAATGGCGTCCTCCCAGTCATGGAGTTGACTGCCTTGTTAGCTATAGTATAAATGGAAATTTGATGCTCCTTCTTTAGGAGGTTGCACGATTCTATATTGTATTCTCATTTCAGTGATACAAATACATCACTCTTTGTATGCACAATTTATAGTGAATGAAAATAAAGTTTAGAGTTTGAACATCTGAGTTGTTGTTAGTATAGAGGATACTTATCCAAGGGGGCCCACTTGGTGAGTAATTTGTTCTCTTAGTTTAGCAATAGCTTAGTATTACTTGTCATTTGATACTTAGTTTGAAATCTAGCATTGACTATTCCTGCAGCCACTAGAAGTCCATTCTATGTCTGTTCCTGCAGCTAAAGCAAATAGAGTAGTTCCTATTTGTTGCTCAGATCTTTCATTCTTTCTTTGCATTTCAGTTCAACATAGTTGTGGGTTGATGCTTATTATTTGCTTTACTTCCTTTTCAACAATTTACTTTCAAAATTGTGTTTCTTAGCTATAGGACACAATGACAACTTGAGCACCTAGGGCACATACAGTGCCAACCCATTTCAAGTTCACGTCCATGGGTTGAAAAGTTAAATGCACCTTCATAGTGTTTGAATGACTATTCAGGTTAGATGTCAAATCTTTGAATTATGGCCATAGAAGCTTAGTTATGAAATCATTGTAGGAGGAAGACATTTTTGGCGCCATTGCCAGGGATGGTGTCAAGCTAGGAGGTTTTTGGAGTCATCGGTAGTTTTGCTGTAGTATCTTTGGAAGTTGTTCTTAGCATAATCTTGTATAGGAAGTAATGACCCTCCTGATTCTTTACCAATTTTTTGTGTGAGTTGACTGATAGTGAGTGATACCGCATGCATAGAGGAAGGTGAAGGGATGCTTATGGGAGATTTCTTCTTAACAATCCTCGTCCATTCCAGTTAGTTGAGTACTAGAACTTATCAAAAGAAGAAGGAGATCCACACCCCTTTGCAAATGCATATCCTGATTTGACTAGTTCCAAAGTCTCCTTAGAAGATCAAAATCAACTTGAGAACCCCTTTTTCCTTGAACCACATCAAGTAGACATGGGTGATGCAAATGGGAACAAACAAAACCAATCGAATTTTCCTTTTCCCATTGCCCATCAGAATTAAGTTGACAACATTAAGAACATTCTTGCCTCAGTACTCCCCAAGTTTTATGGACTTGTGATGGAAGATCCTGATACCTTCTTATTTGAATTTATCCTAATACCTTCTTATTTGAATTTGACATACTCTGCAAGAGTTATGATTATACTACTAATGCCCATAAGCTTAAGTTATTTCGTACCACTTTGAAAGAGGTTACATTAAGATGGTTCATGATCCTAGGCAAAGATACTGTGGAAACTTGGGAGGACATGAAGAAAAATTCCTTGAGAAGTATAAGGAATACTGTAGGGGTAGTGACATGAGAGGAGGAGACATTTTTAGAATGCAACAGAAGGAAGATGAGAACCTGGAAGACTACATTGCAAGATCTCTATTTTGCTTACAAAAATCTCCACACCATGCACTTAATGAAGACTCACAAAAGTTTTTTTTCATAAAAGGAATAATTGATGGCTACATAGATGCTTTGGACCTCATGGCAAGAGGAGATATCTCCCAAGTTCCTTGGGAAGATATGCCAGAATTATTCCAGGGCAGCTTCAAAGAAAGGGAGAGCTTATCAATCATCCATGGGTAAGTCAACTACCAGTGGAGTTTCAAGAATGGAGATTACTAATTTGTTGGAAGACTTCAAGCAAGATATTATTAACAATCTAGCTACTCAGCTAGATACACTTCAGGCCAAAAAGAAGCAAGAGGAGGCAAAAATGATGTTGACACAGTACTGTCCTCATTGTAGACAAAAAAGAGGGACTGGAGATGTAAGATGGTCACTAATCTAGAAAGTAAGTAGATTCCACCTGAGTTCAAGCCAATTCAGATTGAAGAAGACCAAGTCTACTATGTTTCACAGAGGAAGCCCTAGGCTCCAAGATAAGGTATGCCACCAAATCCACTATCCTATGCTGGACCGTATTTTAACTCTTATTCATTTGGCAACCAATGGTAGCCCCCATATCCACCCAGTTATGGAGGCTATCCACCACAACCTTGGAGTAACCATCCAAATGCTTGGCCTAGCCATCAGAGTCCTCCACCTCAGTGGCAACAACCTCAGGGGAATTGGTAGCAATTTCAAGGGCACAGGGAACCACCTCCAGGAAATTGGCAACAAACAAAACAATGGAGAGGAGGGCAACAATGTCCTACCCAAAATACCACCTACATGCAACCACCTTCTTTTCCCCAACAACCTGTTATAATTCCTCCACCTGCTAACCCAAATCCTAATGCACCTAAACCAAACCAGCTACTAGCTCAACCCACACCCAATCCTAATAATAAACCACAACAACAACCTATATATTTCGTTGATTCAAACCAATTTCTTGCATATGCTATGAGTGTAAGTGATATCTATTTGCATTTAGGAACCAAGTTACTGGCCCCTTCCAAGCCCATCATTACTGAGCTTTCGATGGAAGAGTAGGAGGAGCCTTTGAATGACCCTATCTAGCCAAATGCACCTAAAAGTCCTGAACCAGTCCAAGCCAAACAAACCAAGCAAGAACCACCATTTCCTTAGAGACTAGAAGTTACTAAGAAGGAAGAGAAGGAGGATGCTACTTTTGACATCCTGGATCAGCTAAAGCATATATGCATTCAACTACCCTTGTTTCAGGCCATAAAGGATGTTCCAATCTATGACAAAGCCATGAAGAAAGCTTGTCTCAAGAAGCCATGAAGGAAGAAGAAAGACCCAACTACAGTTCATGTGGTGGGCTAGCTAGCTAATATCATGGTGGTAAAAGTGACTATTCCCAAGTGTAATGACCCAGACAGTCCTGTGGTAGTAGTTGTCATAAACGAGATTCAAGTGAAGAATGCTCTAATTGATTTAGGGGAAACAATCAATGTAATGACCAAAGACATCCTGCAACAACTAAATATTGCAAGCATGAGTTCTACTCCTATTTTTTAGCTTGTAAACAACTCCACTGTTAAGCCCGATGGTGTAGTGGAGGATCTTGTGGTAGTGCTAGACTCCTAGGAATATCCAACAAATTTTATGATTCTTTCTCCTAAGGCCACACTAGGCAGGTATCCCATTATCCTTGGAAGACCTTGGTTGGCAACTGTAGATGCCTACATTGGATGTCAGTCAGGTGATATGGCCATTTCAGATGGAAGGAGTACTAAAATTGTTGTCCTTTATCCACTTGCTCAACCATCTCATGATGAAGAAGATTATGATGGCCACAAGTTGGTGAAGAGGCCAAAGAAGTTAATTATGTGGCACAACTTATGATGCTAGGTAGAAGCTCTTTCATGTAGCTCCAAGACAAGGATGAGGTGTTGGTTAACATCATTCAAAATCATTATGGAGTGGAGGACACATCATCTTCTACTTCAGTCAACACACTTCTGCCTATTCTTCCTGCAACCACTATCCCTGTAGACGCTTTTCTTGCAGATGTTCTTCCTGTAGCCACTGTTCTTGTAGACGTTGTTCCTGTAGACAAACTTCCTATAGCAATAGGTGTGTTCCATACATTGCAGCCATGTGAACTAAAGGTACCATGTGTTAATGAAGCATCCATGGTAGAATTAACTACACAAATATAGGTATCAGAAGGAAGATATCCGAATGTTAATAATAAATTGAGTGAAACATAACAACTATTGTTGGAAAATCTATTAAGAGCCCATCAACATGCATTTGCATGGGACTATCATGACATGAAGGGACTAGATCCTAAACTTTGTACCCATAGAATTTATATAAGAAATGATTGCACTCTAGTAAGACAACCACAAAGGAGCATTAACCCTACGCTAAGAGAAATTGTGAAAGGAGAACTGCAAAAATTGCTAGATGTAGGATTTATCTATCCTATTTTAGATAGTCAGTGGGTGTCTTCATTGGTGATTGTGCCCAAGAAAGGAGGGAAGTGGTGAGTCTGTGTTGATTATAGAGAACTTAATGCTGCCACCAAGAAAGATCACTTTCCTTTACCATTCATTGGTCAAGTCTTAGATACACTTGTAGGAAAGCAATACTTCTCTTTTCTAGATGGATTCAATGGCTACAACTAGATCCAAATTACACCAGAAGACCAGGAGAAGACCACATTCACCTGTCCATGGGGGGGACCTATGCCTACTCGGTACTCCTATTCAGCTTGTGCAATGAACCTGCAACCTTCCAGAGGGCAGTCATTGGTATATTTTCAGACATTTCTCACGATTGCATAGAGATTTATATGGATGGCTTTACCACTTATGGTGTTGACTTTGATCAAGCATTAGAGAATCTCAAAAGGGTTCTACAAAGATGTGCGGATCAAAACTTGTCCTTAAATAGTGAAAAATGCTTTATGATGATGCAAGAGGGTGTAGTTCTTGGCCACTACATCTCCGACAAGGGAATTCAAGTAGATCCTACAAAAATAGAGGTAATCACAAATCTACCTACACTTGCAAAACATAAGGATGTTAGAAGTTTCTTGGGTCATGTAGGATATTATAGGTGATTTATCAAAGACTTCAGCAAGGTAGCAACACTATTGTATACCCTTCTCACTAAGGATGCCGAATTTCAGTGGATTGAAGCTTGTGACAACACATTTTCTGCTTTGAAGACAACTTTGAAAAATGCTCCTGTACTTAAGGGACCTAATTGGGAGCTTCCTTTTCACATTCACATTGATGCATCATATTATGCCATAGGAAAAGTCTTAGGACAAAAAGAGGGAGCTATTGAAAATTTTGTATACTTTGTCAGCAAAAATTTGCAAGGAGCTGAGTTCAATTATACTGTGATAGAGAAGGAAATGCTAGCTGTAGTTTATGCACTGAACAAATTTAGACATTACATAATGGGCTATCAAATATTTGTGCACACTGATCATGTAGCCATTAGATATCTCATGAATAAACCTTTGATCACAGGGAGATTGGCAAGATGGTTATTATTGATGCAGGAGTTTGATATAACTATTGTAGATAAGCCAGGAAAAGCTAATATTGTTGCAGATTTTCTTTCAAGGCTGAATACATCAGAAGAAAACTAGCCCATAGATGACTCTTTTCCCGATGAGCATCTATTCTCCCTTAGTGTGCAAATACCCTAGTATGTTGACATAGCCAACTACTTGGTCACAGGTAGAGTTCCTTCTCACTTCTCCCCAAAAGAGAAAAGGGCACTCATTGAAAAATATTTTCCTTTCTCTTGGATTGCTGGATGTTTGTTTTACACTAGACCTGACCATGTCACGAGAAGATGAAACTTATGACATTTTACATGCATGTCATAATGAGCCATGTGGAGGAAACTTTGCGGCCAAAAGGAAAACAATAAAGATCTTGAACATAAGGTACTACTGTCCAACACTCCATAGAGATGCAAGAAGGTATACCAAAAAATGTGATAGATGTCAAAGGATGGGTAGACCAACTAGATCTGATGAGATGCCACTATGCCCTCAAATAGTGACCACTCCTTTTGACAAATGGGGATTATATTTTGTACCACCTTTCTCTCTCTTCCAACACTTCATTCCATCTCATTCCATTCCACCCCATCTTCATTCATTGCTCAATCTATTTTGCAACAAGGTGAGCATTACTTATCCACGATCTTTGTAGTAAATCTTCCACACATTCATGTATGTGTGCATTAATTGCTATCTTTAATCATCTTTTAAGTAAATTCATTTAATCATTGTACGTTAACATAGGTATTCACATAAATGCCATTATTGCTTGTCAATAACCACTCCCATCTCACATGTGTGGACACATGTCCAAATTTAGGTTGGGGGGAGGGAAACAAAAAAGATGCAAATATTTTATTACCCATGTGTCAAACCATATTAGGCTGTGTCAAAATTTTAAAATGAGTTGATTGCATGAGTGAAATGACAGTAACTGCAACCGCCAAATCTTCTTATCATAAATTCCCTCTATCACTTCTTTTCTTGCTATTATTGCCTTGTCCTAACCTTTATTTCCAAGTAAGAAGACAAAACAAAAGAAAGGAAATACAGTTGACATAGATATTGCAGGGAAGTGCAAAAGTTGAAAGGAGTTGCAGAGAATTTGTTTTATTGTAGACAATGGGAGGTGCCTTACTTCGAAATGAATCCATAGTGCATGATATCTTACTATAGGATGCACAATGCTAGGATGAATTTCAAAATTGTGGATGGATAGACTAATTTTTGAAACTGGATGGTTTTGATGAAGGCATTGCCCTTGAATTTTTCGCAGACATTTTAAGAAGGAAAAGCCACAATAAAAGGGTTAGAGGTTATAGCAACAGAGCAAAGAATTACATAAGTTATAGGGTTACCTACTGATGGTGAAAATTACCTTGTTTCCAGAGATGCTAGGACAATGAGGGCTGAATTCACAGAGCAGAACGATCCCCCATTGACCATAGACAAGCAGGGTGTAAAAAGAATGTCTCTGCCCAAGCCATGGAAGCAGATAGCTGTGTATGTCATCAAATACATTACTTGCAAAGGCCGCTAGTCAAACTTGCATTCTGTCCACTTCAAGCTTTTGAACCACATAAGACACCAGAGGAGGTTGAATGTACCCAATGTGTTGTACAATCTTCTCTCAATCATGGAGACCAAGACCTAGAAAGGTAGGGACAATTCTATTTCCCACCATTGCCTAATTAAATTGCTAGTTGAAAAATCTCTACGTGATGTTTCTAGAATGAATTGGGAAGAGTTTATTAAGGTTAATCAAGATTATCACTAGGAGGAGTTTGTCGATGTTGAACATTTTCCACCTAGGGCTATACCTCAATCTCCTAGGTCTAGCAGGAGGATAAGCATGACGAAAGCCATTCCTAGTGCTTCAACCTCTAGTGTTGGCTTTGGCATGAATCCTCCTACAGTTGAGGAAACCATTGAAATCAGTTCTTCTAGAATAGAGTGATTAGGAGAAGAAATATCTTCCTTGGGTCCTAATGATGATGAAGTGCCACTTGAAACCCTCATGAAAACTAGGGCGCAACAAAGGGAGGTAGAAATAAGAAAAGGAAAGGCTAAAATACAGCCTATGGAAATAAAAGTACCAAGTCCAAAAAAGAGGAAAGCTAATACTATTCCTCCTACAGCCAAAGGAAGATGTGAAGGACCTACCAGAAAATCAAGGCCAGCTGGGCTTGTCCAAGAAAGCCCTAAACTTGATGAGACCCCACATGAAGACCCTGAAGCTCCAATGGAGCAAGTGTGTGAAAAAGAAGAAGGCATATTTAAGGGAGAAACAAACATAATACTAGATGATCTTGCTAGCATTGCAAAGGAATTGGAAGAATATCAGAATTTCTTGCAACATGAACAAAGGGTCCTACAACATGAAGTCCTACAACAACAACCAGAACAAGAGAAAGAGTCCCTACAGCGAAGGGAAAAAGAAACAACACCCTTACAGCTGGAGATAACTGGAATACCTGAGTCTATGCAAATAATGCCATATACCAAAAGACCAGTAGGTATTCATAACCCTCCTGATTTTTTAGTACATGCAACAATTTTGAATCTTTGGAAAAAGATACAAAGAAGGAAGGAAGAATGGAAAAGGGAAAAATGAAAGTTAAAGGAAGAAATTCAAAAGAAGGATGAAGAAATTGAGGAAAAAAATGTAGAAATTGCTACCTTGAAGCATAGGGTAGATGATATGGTAGCTTTGGCACCAAAGATTCTGGAATGTAGAGAACCCCCGGGGTCTATACTTTGCTCTTGAAAGAGAAGTATCTCTCTTTTAAGATGTCAAGACTTGCGTCAGGTTTGAATCCTTCTGTTGATACCCCTATGGAATTTTTTAATGCTTACAAGATTGCCTCTCCTGAAATGAAGAATTTATTATGTGAATTTTAGTTACATAATTATGCTGTCACAAAAGAACATGAATGGAACCCATTTTTTTATGTTGGAGATGTTCAATTGAGAGCATTCATGTCTTGGGTGCAAAATGAAATTAGTTGGGGACAACAACATGGTGTTTATAAACAATTGGAGTCTGATATCCCTCTACATGTTAGAGTTGAATCAAATAACCCAAGGGATATTTACAGAGAATGGCATAGAATGCTACTTAGACTGAGCTATGGCAACATGATTATGCCTTGGATTGAGGTAGCCTACATCGAGTATGAAGTAAAAACAACAACAAAAGATGAAACTATGAGGAGATGTTTATCCCAGAGATGGAATAGTTTGACTGATGAGTTGAAGTAGGTTGAGCCTCATTCCATCCACAATTATGCTACAACATTGAAAAGAATTGAGAGACATATTCAAATTGGAAGAACCTAGGGATGACATTGGCTTCCCTTGACTTTTTAGCCACCCATGCTCATGTGGCTTGTTCCAAATTTCAAATTCTACCAGAGTGATATTGCTGCAGAAAGGCAGAGATGGGATAGATTTGACAGATTGGGAGGATTCTATTAGGATCTTGACTCACATACTATGGCCACTGATGTTGGACAGCTCTTAGTTGCAAATTTCAGAGCTTTGACCAAGCAAAAGAACAAATCTTCCCCTGTTGGAGGACTAGCAAAACGTTAGGTTGGGGGGAGTGATGAGCCTAGTTTTTGGTCTAGTTTGGGTAGAATCTATAGTCTATTTGCTCATTGATGTCATGGATTTTGATGCTTAAGTGTTGGTATTGGCATAATGTTTCCCTCAAATCATTAACATTTGACATTAACCTATCTTTGTAGGCTTTAATGATATTTGGCATAATATATGGGTCATCTTTGTTGATTTGCATATGATTAATGAGTGTTTCTTAGAGTGGTTATTCACGTGCAATTATTGTGTGTACTAACCTTGGACTGCAGGCTTAATACATCAAGTTATGGAGGATACCGCCAATTGGGCATGCACCATAACGTCCAATCAGGGAGCCGCTCCAGGTCAAAGGTAGTCGGCAACAAAGATTCTTCATGTAACTAAATGTAACTACCTTACAGTGGACCTTAATGATTGAGCAAGCATGGGCATTACTGCTGTGCTGAATTTGTGCTTGAATTGCATGTCTGACCGGATTCCATGCGTGCATGACCACCACCGCTCCAGTTTTCCCTGCTTTCCCTAAATGGTGTCCTCCCAGTCATGGATTTGACTACCTTGTTAGCTATAGTATAAATAATAATTTGATGCTCCTTCTTCAAGAGGTTGCACGATTTTACATTGTACTCTCATTTCAGTGATGCATATACATCACTCTTTGTATGCACAATTTACAGTGAATGAAAATAAATTTCTGAGTTTGAACATTTGAGTTGTTGTTAGTATAGAGGATACTTATCCAAGGGGGCCCACTTGGTGAGTAATCTATTCTCTTAGTTTAGCAGTAGCTTAGTATTACTTGTCGTTTGATACTTAGTTTGAAATCTGGCATTGACTGTTCCTACAGCCACCAAAAGTCCATTATGTGTTTGTTCTTGCAACCAAAGTAGACAGAGTAGTTCCTTTTTGTTGCTCAGATCTTTCATTCTCGCTTTGCATTTCAGTTCAACATAGTTGTGGGTTGATGCTTAGTATTTGCTTTACTTCCTTTTCAGTAATTTACTTTCAGCATTATGTTTCTTAGCTGTAGGATGCAATGACTACTTAAGCCCCTAGTGCACATATAGTGCTGACCCATTTCAAGTTCACGTCCTTGGGTTGACAAGTTAAATGCAGATTTATAGTGGTTGAATGACTATTCAGGTTAGATGTCCAATCTTTGAATTATGGCCATAGAAGCTCAGTTATGAAATCGTTGTAGGAGGCAGACACTCATTTTTGTGTGATTGTTGATCAAAATATTGATTTACTTACTATGGTGAAGATCAATTCTAAACTGGCTATGTGGAACCAGGTAGTGGAATATGAATCTATCTCATTTGCTTGTTTTCACTACAATAAAGTAGGCCATTGGGCTAAGAAATTCCCAATAAAGCCTCAAAAACCCCCTCAAAAGCTCCCCATCCTCTTCTCAAGGAATGGAGGGAGAAGGGGAGGAGTTTAGATGTAAATTTTGATGGTTCTAGTCCAGAGGATTGGAAGCTTCATCCCTCTAAGAATATTGGGGATTCTCTTGGTGAGAAACTAGAGGTTGTATCACTAACAATTCTTGTAAATGTTTAAGAGGGTGATTTTAGTCCAAACAAGAAATCTAAGGCCACGGCAATAGTTGTTTGTGAAAATGGTCTGTTTGTTGACTTTGGTCTAATAGTTTCTCCTATTAGGGAGGAGGTTCTTGGAAATGGTTAGAAGGATGATTCAAAAGAGGAGCATGGGAAATATGAGAAAGTTGATCATTAGAGGAAGGAGATTTCCAGTGTTGTTGGCCCTAAGATTGGTTGTATCAATAAATCTGGGGAAGGGAATATTAGAATGAATTTGTATGACCTATCTGTAGTCAATAAGCTTGTTAGTGTTGAAGTAAATGGATCTATTCATCCCTCTGTGGAGGAGGTGCTCACCTCTTCTATCGTTGGTAATGATAGTAAAAGTTCTCTCTCCAAATTTGAGTTTTGTTAGTTTGGGGATCCTCCTTATACCTCAATAAAGACTATAAACAAGAGGAAACCTATTTCACCCTTTGGGGTGTCAACTAGGAATCATCAGAGAATGGATTGTGGGTTTGAACCTAGAGGTAGAGGCAGACTTTTGTTACAATTCGGGAAAAGGAAAGTAAGTTGGATATTGTTGAGGGTTCTCATAAGACCTTGTTTGAGATGTGCTTGAAAAGCACACCTCAGAAAGCTTCATGAAGATTCTTTCTTGGAACATTAGAGGATTGAATAAACCTCATAAATAGGATCTTCTTTCCAATTTGGTGAGAGATCACTGACCTCATATTATTCTTATTTAGGAAACTAAGATGGTTGTGGATAAGCTGGAAAAATTAAAAATTGTTTTTTTAAAGACTGTGGGTTTCATGGTTTTGATGTTGATGGCGCTTCTAGAGGTTTTTCTACTTTTTGGAACTTGAAGGTTGTGAAAGGTGTTGCCATGTTTGGAGAAATGAGTCATATTGCTACTTCTTTTCAAAATATTAGGGATAACTTTTCTTGGGTTATGTCAAATATTTATACCCCCAATTTGAAATGTGATAGAAAGCATTTTTGGGGAAGCTTGAACTCTTTTAAGTCTCATTTTCCTATCTCTATCTGGCTGGTTATGTGGGATTTTAACACCCCTTTGAATGATGTGGAAAATAAAAGTGGTTCGTAAGTTATGAATGACAACAGATTTGATTTGATGAGTTTCATTAATGATAATGCTTTGATTGATATGGAACTTTGTGGTGCTTCCTACACTTGGTATAACAAAAGATTAGGTGATGCCCTAATTCGAGTTAAGCTCAACTGCGCTCTCCTCTCCTTGGATTGGTTCCTATCCTACTCTTGTTCCCATTCAATGCTCACTAGGTTGGGTTCTAATCACTTTTCAATTTCTCTTTCGACGGACTTGTTAGGGAGGAGGAAATCCTTTCCTTTTAGATTTGAAAAGATATGGGTGAATCATTTGGATTTAAGGGATAGAGTTTTTTCCTAGTGGAACATTAGAGTGGATGGGTTTGCTATGTATAGAGTGGTGAAAAAACTTGCTTTAGTGAAGTTTAATGTCCGGAAATGGAACAAGTCTTCCTTTAGACACATTTTTTAGGAAAAAGGAATTGATCAAGGAAGAGCTTAATTCTTTGTAGCAAATGATTTAGAATTCTGGTTATGACCCTATTATGTTCCAACAAGAGAGTATTCTCCTTTATAGGCTGCATAATATTTTTGCTTGGGAGGAATAATTTTGGAAATATAGATCGTGGGCTACTTGTCTTAGGAGTGGGGAAAAAATACAAGATTTTTCATCTTTCAACTTTGAAGCATCAAGCCTCAAACTAGATCAGTCAAATCCTCCATGATTGTCAAGCGTTGGACAAGGAATATGAGATAAGGCATGCTGCTTGTTCTTTTTTTGCTGACTTGCTTTCTGTTTTTGATTATGGAACAAATAGGTTTTGAAGGGATGTTGAAACCCTTAATAGTAAGATAGCAAAAGATAGAACATTAACAAAGCCCAAACAAAAAACAAAACACTGCACACTAAGAAGAAAATAGTGGAAACCAAGGAAACACAACAAAAAATCGACAAGCCTTGGATCCTCGTTGTCAAGAGACCTTCCTGAATGTTATTCCTAATATTATTTCATAAGGTCTTAACAAAGAGCTTTTTTGCATTCCTTCTGAGGAGGAAGTTAAAAGGGTTGTGTTTTCTTTTGAAGGTAACAAGGCCCTTGGACCTAATGGTTTTCCAATTTTTTTCTTTCAAACCTTTTGAGATATTGTTTCAAAAGATGTTTTTGATGCTACAAAGGAGTTTTTTGGTAGTAGGCACCTATTGAAGGAACTGAACTCCACTTTTATTGTCCTTATTCCTAAGAAACCAAGTTCCTATTCTCTTAATGATTTATGTTTGATCAACCTGTGCAACTCTATTTATAAAATATTTTTAAATGTGTTGGCTTTGAGGTTGTAATAAGGTTCTCCCTTAGATCATTTCTCCTCAGCAGAATGGCTTTGTTCTTGGGAGGTAGATTCTTGACTCCATTATTATTGTTCATGAGAATGTGTACTCTTTGATGGTTAACACAAAGGTTAGTTTTCTTCTTAATTTGGATCTTGTGAAGGCTTATGATTGTGTGAATTGGTAGTTCTTACTAAAATTTTTAAATCGTTTAGTTTTGTGGAAAAATTGTTGCAGCTTGTTGGGAAACTGATTTCAACTCCTAATTTTTCTATGCTGGTTAATGGTTCTCTTTCTTCTTTTTCCAATAGTTTGAGAGGTTTGAGGCAAGGTAATCCTATATCACCTTTCCTCTTTATTATTATGGTGGAAACTCTTGACAGATTTGTTCAAAATTTTGTTAATGAAGGAGCTCTTAGGGGTCTTTTTCCTTCCTCTTCCATTTAAATTTGTTCTCATCAACAATTTGTGGATGATACTATCAACCTTGGAATGATGTCAGTTGTAGAGGCTAAATCTATTCAATTGATTTTCAGAAGTATGAATCTGCTTATGGACTGAAAGTCAATTTTCCTAAAAGCACTATTTTCTTTCTTAACATTGTGGAGAGGAGAAAGTAAATAATAGCCTGGATTTTGTAATGTGAGATTGGGGATTTTCCCTCTATTTTTCTAGGTATGCCTCTTTGCACTAATGTTGTTACTAAATATTTTTGGAGGGGTTTTCTTGATAAATTTAACTCAAAGCTAGTTGGCTAGAAAGGTGCTTTTCTTAGTTAGGCTAGCAAGGTTCAATCGATCAAATCTACTTTCTAGAATCTTTTAGTTTATGTAATGAGCCTCTTTCAAGTGCCTAGGAAATTCTTGGATAAGATTGAGAGTATTCATAAACACTTCTTATGGTTTAGGGTTGAGGAAAAAGGATAATGCATTTAGTCTCTTGGGATGAAGTTTGTAGATCTAAAAAGCTTTGTGGATTGGGAATCAAGAAAATTAAGGAATTTAACTTAGCCTTTCTTGCGAAGTAATTATGGAACCTTCTTCTTGGGGGTGAGGAATGGTCCTTGAATCTTGCTAGTAAGTATTGGCGTGGTATTGAAAATTTTAGAGGCTTGTTGGTGGATGGTTTCTCTCCCCCATCAGGTTCTAATTTGTGGAATTTTATGGTAAAGAGTAAATCAAATGTCTCTTCTGGTCTTAGATGGTCTCTTGGTAATGGGTAGAGCATCCTCTTTTAGGAGGATTGGTGGACTAGAAATGGTCCTCTTAAAGATGAGCCTTGAGCAACTCCTTTTCGGGACATTTGTGTTCGCTCCTGTGGTATCTCTGTGGATGATAATATTGTTGAGGGTAGTTGGAAAAGGATCAATGAGGTGTATCAAGAGTTGGAGTCTCTCTTCAACTTCTTATCCTTGATTCATATTCCATTCTCCTCTCTAGTTGGCAAAGTGGTGCGACAATTCTCTTTGAAGGGTAAATTTTCAGTGGCCTTCATTTTTTAAAAGTAGACTAATGTCCTTGGCCCCTCTCCCCTTTGGGATAACTTGTGGTTCCTGAAGTTAACTCCTAAAGTGAATTATTTTTGGCTTCTTTGTTAAGATAAAATTTTGACTATAAACAATCTCTAGAAAAGGGGAAATATGATGCCAAATAGATGCTATTTATGTGAAGAGGTGTTAGAGGATGCCTCTCATATTATTATTGGATGTAGTTTTGCTTTTACTATTTAGGTTCATGTGCTACATCTTTGGAGTTTAAGTTGGGTCTTCCCCTCTTTTGTGGCTAATTTTTGGTCTCAATGGTATACTCCTAATCCCTCTCTTTCCTTTCTCTGGTCACTTATTATGCTACACATGGCATGGGGCTTATGAAGATAAATAAACAATAAGATTTTTCATAATGTTTCACTTCCTCCTCTTCGAATTTCATTTGAGATTTGCTTTGATATTAAGGATAATTTTCTCTTGAAATTGGTTTAGGCTAGGCATGCTAGTCCTAAGGTGTCTATTTCTGATTATGACTTGCTGGTGGTTGATCATTGGAGCCTTCCTTTTGACATCTTTCAACCTTTTTAGAAGGATAAATATTCTAGGGAAGGTGTGGTTTGGCAAGCTCCTTATCATGATTGGGTTAAATTTAAATTTGATGGTGCTGCTAAGGGAAATTTGAGACCCTCTGGTTGTGGGGGAGTATTACATGAATCTCTTGGTAGGCTTGTTTCCGCAGTGGCACTCCCTTTGGGAACCTAGAAAAACCACTTTGTGGAAGCTGTTGTAACCTATCATGGCCTAAAGTTGGCTTAGGAGAAAGGACTAAAAAGAGTTTGGTTGGAAGGAGACTCTTTAAATATTGTTAATTGTCTTAAGAGGGTTCAACCTTCTTCTTGGTCAATTGAGAGTATCATAAAGGACTCTATTTCTATACTTAACTCATTTGAGTAGTTTTATGTCTCCCATGTTTATTGTGAAGCTAATAGGGTGGCCAATGACCTTGCCAATATTGGGGTTTCCTCTCTTCCTAAGCGATGGGATTCACATGACATTATGCCCATCAAGATTCAAAATTTCAATAAATATGATCAAACTTTATAAGATGGTTGGTCTTTTAAGATCTAGAGGGATTTGATTATTGCTTCATAATGCCGTCATGAAGTTGAAAAGACATGTGAATCTTGGCTTATGTCCAGATTATGATGGCGGATCTTATGAAAAGATTTTGCAAGTTATGCCAATGATGCTTGTTGTTAGAAACACATAAATTGTGGGTGGTTTCTACCTCTTTCTATGTGTTTGGATTTTTTATTTTCTTGTGATTCATTTGTGGGAGAGACCTACGTTTAGTTGTGCATAGTTGACCATGGGGGTTGACAGGTGTAGACTAGAGCTGGTTACCTGTGAGGAGACTAAAGTGAATTAGTTGGTCTAAGAGATCTTGGAAAAAGGGGGTGACCTCTTACATACAAAAAATTCATGGGTTTGATTCCCAAGTCTCTTAGGCATTTGTCAATGACTAGGTAATAGAGTGTTGAGAGTCTTTGGCATGGAGTTTAGTTTAACAGAGGATCTTATTACTAAGATTATTGGTTTATCTTATGAGGGTAGAAAATTGTACAAAGAAAGGCCAGCTTCAAAATAGGCCATGACCATTTTATTTAAAGGTAAGGAGAGGGAGAGGCTTAATAAATTGGCATGTGGTGGTTACAACAGATTCTCCGTCAAGCCCATTCGGGGGGTTGTGACTGTTGCTATCATGAGGTATTTCTCTGTTGGTGGTAGATTTTTTGTTGTCTAAAAATTCCATTTTTATGCTTCTTAATCACTTTAGGCATAATTATTGGTTTCGTTCCCATATTTTTTGGTCCTATCATTGGAAAATGGGATCATGGATTTTAGAAAAAAAACCTAACAATCCTTTCTTGCATAAGGGTTTAATTCTATTGATAATGGAATGTGTCAAATCTTATTATGTTCTTGAAGTTCCTAAAATGGCCAAAGCTCGTAAGGTTAAGGATGTTCCCTTAGGTTATGAAATTGGGAATGGCTCTAAGGGTGAGGCATGCATGGACAAAGGGTCTAGTTCTTTTGAAGTGTACTTTATTTCCTAGGAGGATTTTGAAAAAATTCCTAGGAAATAGGCTAAGAAGGATGCTCTTCCCTATTTGTCAGATGGATCACACATAGATTTATAGAATGAGGAGACTCCTTTGGTGGCTACCAAGAATAAAGGTAAGAAAGATCAAGATGTTTCACCTATAATGGCTTCCTCTGGAAATAAAGGGGTTAGAAGTTCTAAAAAGGAGGAGTTATCCCTTCCTCTAAATGTTAAAAGGAAAATTATGCTAGTGGATGGTGTGAAAGGGGTTAAAGTTAAGAGCTCTATGGGGAGGAAAAACTTGAAATTTGGTGTGGATAAGGTCCAAGATGGAAAGGAGAAGGTCCAAGGTGTTACTGCAACAGAGGATGGGAATCTTGAGAAGTTGGTGGATCCTAATGTGGTTGCTCAAGTGAACAAGGTTGGAAATGTCTTGGTGGATTTAGATGATTCCCTTGTTGTTGCTAAAAAATATCTTAGCAAAGACAAATCTAAATTATTTTCTCAAGATGATATTCTCTAAGAGGTTTAGCTTGAGGGGTTGGTCAACTTACAGGATGAGTCTATTAATTAGGAGAAGTTTGATGTTAATGCTATCATCAAGATGGTGAAGGATGAGATTGGGAATCTATTTAAACTTTTCAAATGGATCCTTTATGAAGTGAAACAAATAAATATCAAGTTAAAATTGATGGCTAATATTAATGCAAGTATTGTAAATAATAACAAAATGGAGATGACTGTTTATGATAAGATCAAGAATATGAATGCAATCCTTAATAGGGTGGCCGATGATGCTTAAAAATTAGGGAAAAATCATGAATCCAAACTAAATTATCTTCAGGAGAAGATTAGTAAGATTCATGACGACTTGAGTTCTATGGTGTATGTTATCCAAGATTCTCTACATATCGGTGTGCAGGGGTTGTTTGTGTTAAATGAGAAGGCATGTAAATGGATAAGGTATCAACTGATTATGGGGAAAGAAGTGGATGAAGTGGAGGTTGTTGGGGTGAAGGGGGGTCTGGATAAGGGTATGGATGCTGGCCCTTGCATTCAAAATAGGAGAAAGATAAAGAAAAATATTGTGATACTAGCTCGAGAAATGGAAAAAGTTTTCTAAATGCATGAGAAGGTTATTTCCTATGACCTAGAGGCAACGAGGATCTTAAAGAATCCATAGTAGCTTCATTTTATTGTCTGATTTTTTGCTATTGATTTGCTAATGTTCTGTTGTTGGAATTGTAATGCTTTTTCTTTGTAGTAGTTTTTTGGTTTGGGGCTGCTTGATTTTATTGTCTTTTCTTTTTAGTAGCCTATTTTTTGGGTAAAGGGTTTCAGGGCCCCTTCAAAACCTGCTTTTCCACTAATAAAAAATAATCTCAAGTCTCACAACAATATCAAACGGCTCAACATGAAGTGTCTCAAAATCAAATGTATCCAAAACAAAATCAAATATCCCAAAAATAAATATCACAACATTCTCAAGGAAAACAACATCAAGTGCTATACTGAAACCAAAATCTTCAAGACCAATATCAAAATCCACCACATCAAGGGTCTCAATACCAAAACCAAAACCCACCACGACATCAACATCATTCATCTACTAACAACACCATCTCACAAAATCAACAAAATCTCCAATATCAACAACCACCAACACAACATCAAATTCAACCTTTACAACATCAACAATATACCACCATACACTAGTTGCAACAACAACAATTGATGTCACAAAAAAATCCACAACAATCATCATACATCAATATTCAAAAACCAAATCCATCACAACAAAATAATGTCTTGCAAAATCAATATGGATCTTATAGGGCATCCCCTCAACATGAAAGAAATCCACAACAACAAGCCAATTTTAGACCTCAAGGAAATTATCAAATAGGTCTTATTTATCAAGGCAATCCACGATATCAAACTAGTAATCATCAATTTCAAGTGAGTTCATATGACATGAATGTTCCTCCTTACCATGATCCAAATTTACACAACATGGGTGCTTCACCATTGAACAATCCTCAAGATGATATATCTTCACAAATTTAAACATTAACACAAAGAATCTAAGACATTCAAATGGGAAATACTAAAGAGTCCTACGCGGTCCAAGATTTGTGCCCATATCCGTTCGATCGAAGCATCACCATGATACCATTTCCTCTAAGTTTTGAGATACCCAAATTTGAAAAATATAAGGGACATGGTAATCTAGAGGAACATATTAGAGAGTTATATGTTTCATGTATGGAAGTAGAATACAATTATTCATATCCTATGTGTCTCTTCCCAAGAATTTTGGGAGGGCAAGCCATAAAGTGGTTTTCACACTTACCCCAAGGAATCAAAACTTTCCAAGAGATAATAGATCAATTTGTAGCACATTTTCCCTACTTGGAGTTGGATGCAATTTCAACATGGACATGTTGAGGAAATTATGACTCATTGGTGGAATAATTTAATACCCCACTTCCAAGCCTTTTGATGGTGTATGATATGATAGTTATGACCCACCTAGTTTTTCAATGTGAGGACTAGTTTGAGGAGATCAACTGTGAGACTTATCATTTTCTATATTTTTGTTAACATTATTGCTTATAATTATATATTTTTTGATTTATTATATAGTAGTTCTAGGCTTGAGACTTATCCCAAATTTTAATGGCACAATTATTATTATCTTGTAATTTTGTTTGTATATAGATGTGAAGATTGGTTTATGAATACAAATATATATATTGTGTACTTTTTTATGCTTGATGATTAGTTAGAAACATTGCTGCTTGAAAAAATTATTCCAAAAATTTATGATAAACTGATGGCACCTTAAGGATAATTCATTTATAATTTTGTTTGAGTTGTGATGTAGTTAGTTAATTAAGAAGGCATGTACCCTTGGTTTGGAAACAAATATATTATTTTAATAGCTAGATACTGTAAGTTCATATGTTAATAATATGATTGATCTCTAACAAATTAATGTTTATGGTGTGACTTTTTATTGTAATAATGTGCTTCGATTATACAAGATATGCTAATATGTGTAAAGTGTATAGATGAACTTCATGATTATCGTTGAGGGAAATGAAAGTCCAAACTAGAAAATATTTTTGTCTAGTATTTCTCACTTTATTCTAGAAAGAAACTTGGATTTGTTAATTTTTAGAATTATTTTCTAGATTACAATTCGTAAAGGGGCTATGAGTTTAATATTTACTCTCTCTACCTAAGCTTGATGTGTCTATCAAGTGTAGTAGTGTTAAGGTAAATTTAGGCTTTTCTAAGGAAAGCATGTTAATCATATATATTCCTTAAGAGGGGAAACTCAAAAAATAAGGGGGGAAAGAAAATGAATTTAAATTAAAATATTATTTTTAGGACATTAAAATATATACAAAATTTTTTTAGGAATTAATTATTTATTTCACATAAAAAAGAGAGATATAATATATAATAAATAAGAATTATTGGTAATGTTGATCTTAAAAGCTTACACTTCTCCCGAACAACATTATGGGAAATCTATGAGTGGGGGACTTGCTTGTGCCTCACTGAATAACCTTCAGGATTATTAAAGAAGCTGACTCTTCTTTGGGTATAAGAAAAAGGGAGGAGGAAATGTGAAAAGGAAAACTAAAGGTGGTGATGAGCCAAAGGTTTTACAACATTTCAAAGCCCCTTAACAACTCCATTTTTCTGATAGAGTTAACACAAAATGCCACATACCCTTCATTATTGGAAGGAGAATGAACAAGGTCAACATAGGCACATAATAGACATTAAAATTCTCCTGTGAGAAGCACCCATTAAGGTTCAAGCAGAAAAATGAAACCCAAATTCAAACAAGATACTTTAGATTCTTACAGAGCTATTCACTCAACAACATAATATGAAACCACTAGAAACTTTAACAAGAGATTAAAAGAGCATCAAAAACATGATTCAATTCTTGTAAGCTAAGGTTTGGACATCAGAGAAGCTTAACAATTGAAAATTAATAATCAATACTTATACATAGAAATAATTAGAACACAGAGCATTTGATATATATATGACTGAGAATAAAGTATAAAATAAAGGCCACATGAACAAAATCTGATACAACTTCATTCTTGATATTACTTAAAAAATGATAAGGTTAAACAACTGAATAAATGTCTCGACATCAATTATAACAAAATTTACTATATCCTATCGTACTACTATTGATAATCTATCTATCTCTATCTGATCATGATGATGATTCTCCTCTCCATGTAAACCTCCCTTTTATAAGAAAAGGGGAGCGCATAGATACCAAGCACTCTCCGTCACCAAAGCTGAAAACCCTAATAGTTGTCGCCACCAGAAAACCTCAAAGTCTGATTGAAGATCATATCAAATCTGATAATAAAAATTGAGATGCTTTCATAATGACAATGTGTCTAATAGCTCGATGATTTAGATCTCCACCAAGCTTCATGCAGGTCTCCTTGTTAGAAGGAAGATCCTTAAATGCTTGATTCTATTTGATCCAATCTGATGCTGGCAATAATGGTGATGTCAAAAGAGGTCGATTCCAGGAGTGGCAGGGTGAACAAAAGTGTTACCACTAGATAATATTTGTAAAATACCTACCCCGACGGTGAAGAGAACTCCTTAACAAAAGATGAGTAACGTGGCAAGTGAGCATTCTTCAAAAAATGGGAGAGAAGTTTAGAGGAAAACACCTACGGGGGTGCCACGTGTATATGGGCAAGTGCAAAAAGATGGGAGGACAAATTATGGCCAAATTAAAAAAATTTCTAATAGCTCATAATGCAAGTGCATTATAATGTGCTCACGTTATGAGAAATTAAAAGCAAAAAAAAAGGAAATTGAGCTCATTTGCTTTGTGACAGTTTTTTTTGCTTGCGGCCAAAAGCCCTTCTTTTATGTGCTTGGAGGAGTGCATATTGCAAGTTTTTCATCAAATTGTTGCTATTTCATTGCCAAGATGCCGCCACATTGACAGGGAGGTCGAAGAGGTAAGGATTGTTTGTTTTTTGTTGTGAATTTGTTAGTTTTAGATTGTTTTTGATATTTATTTGTTGAATTTGTAAGAGATAATAATGAAACAACAAACCCTCTTCAAAACCCTCCTAAAAATACACAAGTAGAGCAACAACAACAAGAACAAAATCCTCAATTTCAACAACCACAACAATCTCCTCCACCAATCCCTCAACATCCTCTTGACACTCAACAAAATTTAATGAGGGAAATTGAAAATAATAAAAAACAAATTTAGGAGTTAATCATTAGGTTGAACGATCCAAACAATTTAACCACAAAAAGAAAAAACTTGCAAATTCACTTAAAGAAATGTTAAAACATGTAGATGCAATCAATAAATAATTAAGTGGTTGGCAAGATAGGAGGCAAGTAGCTAGGAATTTTTACCGGGATAAATTATCATATAAATATGTAAAAGATTTAAAAATTACGAAATTAGATTTGTGCTCATTATTCATCGACCCATGCACAAATCAAAATCTTAGCCTCAATGCGAAGAGGTTTCCTATCCATTGGTGCCACCACCAATAGATTATGAACCTTTTTTGGGATAGGTGGTACATGGTTTTTGATTATCCACCATGCAATAATTGTGAAGTCCCATAATATTTCCTGAGGAAACTATACTGTGAGTTCATCCCAAACAAAATCCCAAATTATTTTGATATGAGGGATTTCTAGGGGAGAGGTGGGGGATTGGCCTAAGATAGACCTGGTGCACAACAGGATCCTAGGCGACAAGCGAGATGACCTCTCACTAGGCCGCCTCATGAGCACATTATTATCCCTTCCATTACGAAGGAGAGTGCCAAGGTAGACACTTTGCAGGTCATCAACTCTTTAACCTAGAGTGTCATCCAACATGCCAGCCCTATACTACAGTGCCATACAGGGGAGTCTTCTAGTGGCCAGCTTCAATCTCATTTGTGTCAGGCTTGTGAGGCGACTTATTCATATGACCCTGCCGACACTTAGGAGGATGCTACGTAGGATATGTCTATAGTTATGTAGATGGTGAGGGTAGCTAACATTTTGAATGTGGCTTATGGCATTGATACTATGTTCATTGTATTTAATTTATTAAATTTAAAATTTGAAATGAAAGATTAACTAATTTAGTTTTATGATTTTAATAAAATTTTAGGGTCGTAGTGTTGATATTGGATACACTGGCCTTACACCGGCTTATTACTCCACTGCATCTACCATTGAGGCATGTAACTAGTAAACAATTATAAATTTATTACATGTTAATATCATTGTTATATGAATGGTATTCTAATATCTAATTTTGGATGTTGAATAGGATAATATTGGAGACTTTGTGGGAACACCTCCTAATGCCAGTGGATTTAGACAAACCTACACGTAGGTAATAGAATAAAGAGTTTAACTAATGAGTTGTACTTAATAGATTTGTGTAGTTTATATTCATATCGTTGATTACATTGCTTTGCACATCTTTCAAACTCAAAGGATTACTTCACATTCCATAACTAATAACTAGATGTTGATAGATGACAAAATTTCAACTACAATATAGTTGTTTAGAAAGTCAACATAAGTAGTGATGCAATTACTTCACATAGCATAAGTAATAAGTAGGAGTAGCTTCCAATTGCATTTTCTTGTCATGGAATTCCATGAGACCACTTTTTACTAAGGCATCTTTTCAAATAGTTCACTGCCTTATATATGCTATGGATACTTGGAAGAAATATATGAAAGAATACTAGTAAGCAATAGCATAGACAAGGAAATGAGTTGTTTGAAAAGAATACCTCAAAGTAATGTGGTCTCATGGTGATTTCCATCACCATGAGACCCAATTTCTTTGAGGAAATTTTTCAAACAACTCACCACCTTTTCTATGCTACCACATTTTCCATACATGTCTACCAAAGCATTTTATGAAACAGTTGATTTCCTTGCTTCTATGGCTAAAACCCTAAAAAAGGTGCTTTCCAACAAACTATGGATGCTTGGAAAAAATCTATCAAAGCATAATAGTAAGAAAAAGCATAGACAAGGAAGTGAGTAGTTTGAAAAAATGCCTTGAAGAAATGTGGTCTCATGTTGATGGAATGCCATTCCATCACCATGAGACAACATTTCTTCAAGGCATTTTTTCAAACACCTCACCACATTTTCTATGCTACCACATTTTCTATACATGTGTACCAAAGCATTTTATCAAACTACTCACTTCCTTGGTGCTATGGCTAAAAGCCTAAAATAGGTGCTTTCCAACAAACTATGGATGCTTGGAAAAATCTTTCAAAGTATAATAGTGAGCAATATCATAGTCAAGGTAGTGAGTAGTATGAAAAAATGCCTTGAATAAATGTGGTCATCACCATGAGACCACATTTCTCTGAGGCATTTTTTCAAACAACTCACTGCCTGAAGAATAGAAACCAACCCTTTAGCCAAAATTCCCCTCCAAATTCCTTTCAAGGTCCTCATCCTCATCCTCAATTTACCAATCCATGGAACCTTCCACCTTTTATTGCAGTTTTTCATGTCCCCATCCCTCTCTCTTCATGTCATGATTTCCCTCCATCTCATAGCTAAGACCACACTATACCATCGACCCTATCCCAACATAATACCATAGAGAAGGAAATGAACTATTTGAAAAAATGCCTCAAATAAATGTGGTGTTATGGTGATGGAATACCATGACACATTTGTTTTTAATGGTATCCCATCGCCATGAGACCCCATTTCTTTGAGGCATTTTTTCAAATAGTTCATTGCCTTCTCTATGCTACCACAATCATCGTACATGTCTACGAAATAATTTTATCAAACAGTTCACTGCCTTGTTGCTATTGGTAAAAGCCTTAAAATAGGTGCTTTTGAACAAGCTATGGATAGGGAAAATAGTAAGCATGATAGTTAGAAATATATAGTTTAATAAATACTCAAAATTTCATTCATTATCTCATACATTATAAGCCATGACATGAATTGCTATTGTAGTTTTCATGATTGAATAATTTGTTGTTTTATTTTTCAGATGTTGGAAGTGGATACACTTTTGAATTTTCATAGGGAAATGGAGCTTGGTGTTTCATCTACTATAGACTCCTTGATGGCTCTCATGAAGGAGGTATGAGGCAGATTACTGAATTTCAATTTACATTCATTGTTATAGCTGTTAGTTAGTGAAAAATAAAACCATTATTGATTCGTAGTTTAATTTCTCTTTGGATGGTTTCTACAGGGCTTTAGCATGTCACAACATGAGCATGTGAATATTTCCTGTGAGGAGAGAGATCGTCTATTGGCGGTAAGTGATTATTTTGTTAAATATATCATTTTTTATAATTTAATTTCTATATATTAATGTCTTTACTTCTTATTGTAACAAATAAAGCTTCAACATGAAGTAAACCCTAGGAAGAGCGCCAGGAGAATTCCTCAGCCTTAGAATAAATGAGTGACAAGTGTATCGCCATCCGACCGACAAGCAAAGGGCAAGAATTTATTTTGAGAGGATGCAGAGCAGTGACTTTTGATTCTAGAGCCCTTTGTTGTATGCCTATATGGAATTTTTGTACATATTTTGTATTGGATATATTTGAAATTGTATGCCTACATGGCATTCTCATAAGCTTGTATGGCTATTTTGTATATATTTTATACTTATATCGACATATATTGATGTATGCCTACATAGCTATTTGGTTAATACAAATCTTTTTTATCGATGGTGTCCATATTTGCATTATAAATCCATGGTTCAATAGATATGAGTTACATGCATTCAAGTGTATACTTTGTGACTTATGTGTTTTCATGTGTATTCATGCATATATTTTGTATTAATTTGTGTATAATATGTGTTCATGTGTATACTTCAAGGCTTACGTGTTTTTGAGTACTTGTCCTTCCCTTATTCACATGTATGCTTGACTTATTCACGTGTATACTTATTAATTGGTTAGCCCTAGCATTGATCATTGCTGTCCTCCATGGTTTGTCTTGAATATTTATTGATTGATGCTAAAAAAATTTATTAGTTGATGCTAAACAACTTCAATTTTTCTACGAATACTAGTAGATATACAAATTACAAAATTGTACAAATTAAAAGAAAGATTAACTATAAATAAATGCATTGATTATTAACTTGATAATTGATTAAGAATGAGTATAATATATATCAAGAGATGAGCCTTCTAGAATGACAACTGCCAACTAGAAAATAAGCAAAGCATTCCCAATACTTTGAAAGCAATAATTCACCCAAAATTACAACAGGAGAGAAGGATTATTTAAGATCCTTGAGCAATGTATTTCCTAATTCTCCCTTGTTCTTACATATCTCAATTCAATTTAATTAAGAGAGTTCCATCAAATGCTTTATCTAAAAGCAAAAAAAATGTTTTCAATTGGTATTCCATGAGATATTTCATAAAAAGATTCTAGTATATTTAATCTTTTGATTGGAACAACTCAATTAAGCAAAGGATACATAATCTTGACAACACTTGCAAAACATAATATTCATAGTAGATGATGAGTAGTTAACTTCTTGACACATTATCATACGAACATTTATCTTGAATAGTCTTTAAACATTTTCACAACATAATCCTCACAATACAGAATGAATTGTTATGTTCTTGATCCATCACTACATAAACACGTCGAAAGATGTATATGTCAACTTTTTGCAATATTATTTCTTGTATAGGAAATGGACTTGGGAGAAAGCTTTATAATTTATAATACAAATAATAAATGGAATTAAGGGTGGAAACTTTATTTATCACACCAAATAATAAATGTACATGAGAGCATCACTTGTTTCTCTTAGACTCCAATTTTCAAGCATAGAAAATCATTTCAAATGAAAATGACAAAATGTTTCACAACCAAAGTTATTATTTGAGGAAAAAAAATGTTTCCAAGTTCCACCATTGTACACATTTACAATTGGTTATATATTGTTGTAAGGGCAAGGAGGATAATTAAAAAATGTCTTGTGCTTGCTAGACTTGAGGATGATCATATGCTTTTTGTGTGGAAAACTCAGACTTCTTAACCATCGTATGTATGTTTCTTTTTTCAGTTGTTTTGCATGCCATCATAAGGGATCAAGCCAGTTGAACGTAGCTCAGAGTGATTCAACATGTTTGGGTGTAATTGAGAACTATTACTAGCATAAACATACCTATCAAGACATGTTGGAGTAGTTTGTTTGGTCACACGAGTTGCAAAATAAAAGTTGCACCACTTTGCAACTTTACACTACTTGCATTTGATAGTTTTTCCATCAAGTGAAAATTGGACACCACGAGAAAATGAATCTGAAATAACAAAAAATGAGAGAGGTTATTGTAGAGGGGCCCAATGTGATCCTATAGGCTTAGACAAAGAGTTCATAAGCATCACGATTTCTGAGTAATAGCCCGTCAAAGATTGCTGCCCTTTTGCATTTTGGACCCTTAAGGGATCGAGCCAGTTGAACATATCTCAAAGCGATTCCGTGTGTTTGGGTGAAAAAGAGGACCATGCCTAGCATAAAAATACCCATTTGGTCATGTTAGAACACTTCGTTTGGTCACACGAGTTGCAAAATGAAAGTTGCACGACTTTGTAACTTTACACTGCTTGTATTTGACACTTTTTCCATCAAGTGAAAACTAGACACCATGGGAAAATGGCTCTGAGATAACAAAAACCAAGAGAGGTTATTATAGAGGAGCCTAACAAGATCTTGTAGGCTCAGACAAAATGTTCATAAGCATCACAATTTTTGAGTAATAGCTCATCAAAGGTTGCTACCTTTTGCACTTTGGACCCTTAAGGGATCAAGCCAGTTGAACGTAGCTCAAAATGATTCTGCATGTTTAAGTGTGAAAGAGGACCATGCCTAGTGTAAACGTACCCATCCAAATGTGTTGGAGCAGTCTGTTTGGTCACATGAGTTACAGAATGAAAGTTGCACCACTTTGAAACTTTACATTGCTTGCATTTGACATTTTTTCCATCAAGTGAACAATGGAAACCACAGGAAAATCACTCCGAGATAACAAAAATTGAGAGAGAATATTGTAGAGGGGCCCAATGTGATCTCATAGGGTCAGAAAGAGAGTTTGTAAGCGTAACAATTTTTGAGTAATAACCCGTCAAAGATTGCTTCCCTTTTGCACTTTGGACCCTTAAGGGATCAATTTGATTGAACGTAGCTCGAAGCGATTTCGCATGTTTAGGTGTGAAAGAGGAACGTGCCTAGTTGAAACGTACCCATTTGGGTGCGTTGGAACAATCTATTTAGTCACACCAGTTGCAAAATGAAAGTTGCACCACTTTGCAACTTTACACTGCTTGCATCTGACACTTTTTCCATAAGTGAAAATTGGACACAACGGGAAAACAATTCTGAGATAACAAAAAATGATTGAGGTTATTGTAGAGGGGCCCAACGCAATTCTGTAGGCTTAGATGCAAAGTTTATAAACATCATGATTTTTGAGTAATAGTCCGTCAAAGATTGTTGCCCTTTTGCACTTTGGACCCTTAAGGGATCAAGCCGATTGAACGTAGCTCAGAGTGATTCTGCATGTTTAGGTGCAAAAAAAATCATGCCTAGCATAAACATACCCATCTGAACACTTTAGAATAGTTTATTTGGTCACACGAGTTGCATAATGAAAGTTGCATCACTTTGCAACTTTACACTGCTTGCATTGAACACTGTTTCCATCAAGTGAAAACTGGACACCATGGGAAAATGACTCTGAGATAACAAAAATAGAAAGATTTTATTGTAGAAGGGTGCAACATGATCTCGTAGGATCAGACAAAGAGTTCATAAGTGTCATGGTTTCCAAGTAATAGCCTGTCAACGATTGCTGCCCTTTTACACTTTAGACCCTTAAGGGATCAAGCCAGTTGAACGTAGCTCAAAGTGATTCAGAGTGTTTGGGTGTGAAAGAGGAACATGAATAGCATAAATGTACCTAATCATATGTGTTGGAATAGCCCGTTTGGTCACACGAGTTGCAGAACAAAAGTTTCACCACTTTGCAACTTTACACTGCTTGTAATTGACACTTTTTCCATCAAATCAAAATTCGACACCACAGAAAAACAACTTTGAGATAACAAAAATCAAGAGACATTATTGTAGAGGTGCCTTACATGATCCCAATGCATGTAATTGGCATGGTATCTGGGTAATAGGCCGTCAAAGATTGCTGCCCTTTTGCAATTTGGACTATTAAGGGATTACGTTGCATGAATTACAAATGTTTGAGGGTAGCAATAAATTTCAAAATTTGAGTAAAGCTCATTACAAATGTTTATTTGAATAGGCTATATGCTATATTGATATTGATATATAATCATTAGGTTGATCTTTTTTAATAAATAAAGTTTTTATAATAAGTTTGTCAATTGGTTCTAGTTATAATAGGGAGAGAATAAAAAAGAAAAAGAATGATTAATAACCATCAATGGTTATTACACTCACTATATTAATAATATGATGTTTGCAATAAAATGAGATTTATTTGGCTGTCCTAATTCTTCTGTTTGTGGTAAAATTTTCTAATATGCTTCATGCACTGTTACGAAACCCAAGTGCTTGTACTTGTAGGCACAATTCTTTACGTGCTCCATTCTCATAGATCTTTTACAATGTCACTCATACATTCGAGATTCTCTTATAATGTCTATATCATATGTGCTCATGATGAGGTTAACTTCAAATGAATAACTTGAGATTCCCTCACTAAACTTCACACGCTCTTTTATAATGGCTTAAAATTAGAATTGAGATTTTTCAAGATCATCAAAATAAGAATGTTGCATTGCTTTTTTGGCTGAGATTCTCTTGGATGACTCATAAATCAAATTTTTTTACAAGGAGACACCAATCAATTTTTAGTAGTTTACTTACAAATTGGAAAAGTAAAAGAAGAAAAAGAAAGAGCATCCAAAATAGAAATGAAATAAAAATAGATGGAAGGCACTTACAAATAACAAATCCACACCGTTTGATTCCAAATCGGGAAAAACAAGGCATAAATCTTGATACTTCCTTTGAGGATAGGCATGCCAGTCTCTCAACTTAGTTACTCCTGGCCATACATCTTCATTGGGATTTCCAAGATACCTATTGCACACAACACCTCTCATGAATAGAATAACTTGAAATTAGAGATGCTCTTATAATGTCTACATCATAGGTGCTCATGATAAGGTTAGCTTCAAATGAATAACTTGAAATTCCCTTGCTAAGCTTCATGCACACTTTTATAATGGCTGAAAATCATAGTGAGATTTGTCAAGATCATCAAAATAAGGATGTTGCATTGATTTTTTGGTTGAGATTCTCTTGGATGGCTCATAAATCAACATTTTTTGCAAGGACACCAATCAATTTTTAGTAGGTTACTTACAAATAGGCAAAGTAAAAGAAGATGATATAAACATTAGATGATAGAATTGGCATCATACAAATTAATGTGAATACGAGTATAAATTAATAAGAACCAATGTGCATACTTACAAATTAATCCAATGAATCATCTGGGTCTACTCTACTCTTTATTGTGTCAAGTATTGCTTCATGGTCAAACGCATAGACTTTCCACAAGGTCTTTTTCAAAGGTCTACCCCCATATTTGGTCAAATGAACATTGGATGCCACGACAAGGTTTGAGTAATGAAGAATCTTTCGATGCATGTCAAAGTCCTAAAACAACCAATATTTAACACTCTTATGTGGGTACCTTCTAAGCCACATTCCAATAACAACAACTGAGCTTGTATCATATTCAATGTTTTGTCCATCTATAACTGGGGCCTCCAATTTCTTTTTGGCCTCAACACAACGACACAAGTAATAGTCTGTTCCCTCTTTGCTTTCTTCATCTATAATAACAGCATATACATGCCTTGCATTGATATGTGCAACAAATCTCTTGAAATTAGTCAACATTAAAAATATACTACAAAGTAAGATAACAATAGGAATTTCAAAAACTAAACAAGTAGATATATTACCTGGTTGAACTATATTTGATATGTGGTCGAAGTCGATTGATGAATCCATATGTGTTAGTTCCAATGCCATCAGAGGGTGATACGTGTGAAGTGGGCTAAGATAACTTAATTACCATTTATCAACCCACTCCTTTGACTCACAATCATCCCAAGATTGCATTTTACATGAAGAACGAAATCATGCCATCTTTTGTGTATACTCCATGAACTTGCATCTGAGCTAAGGAAAGAGTGTAGCTCACTTGATCCTATTAGTGTACAACAATCCTCATATGGTGCAATGTTAGTATCATCCATCAACCAAAAAAATCTATGAACTAAAGATGTACCTTCATTACTTGGACCCATCAAAGTATTACACCACTCAACGATTGATTTTGCATCTGTCAACTTTGCATTTTCTTTATACTTTAACTCTTCTCGTGCTAATGCTTTTTTCACACATGCTCCTACACCATTATGCTCCCCCTTTTCATGCCCAACCTCACAAAAGTTCCACATATGTTGAACACTTGTAATGACATGCATCTTGTATAACCAATATAACATGCCCGAGTTCTTGAACTGTGTTACACAATTATCCGACCATATTATATGCCAACTGTATGCTATGCCTCTCTGAGCCAAATCACTATAGAACATCTGGAAGAATGTGTGCAATCATCATTAATATAAAAGTGATACTCCCTCAATACCTTCCTTTGGTCCTCTATACTATCAACTGCATGAATGAATGCTATGTGCACAAATATCGAAACCTATGTGGAGTTGTAATATTGTGACTACACCTCACGTTGTGGTTGTAGAATGTAGTTCTCTACAAATTCGACCACTGAAACTATGCTAGAAATTGGAAAGGTGTCCTTGCATAGCTTAAATTACGTGTCCAACCATCATGCTCTATGGGTATGCCTTGCATACTCATACACTATATTATCACGAAACATGGACATAAGTTGATACAATGGAATCTTCTGAATAACCAAATCACACCTTTTTTCTTGATTACATCTTTTGTAACATATGCCACTATTTTATACTTCCCAAACTCTACTAGTTTCTATCCCACCTCAATTCTGCTTTCCATATGTTGACATACGCTGCAAGCCACCGCAATGCTGAAATGAACCATCTAAGCATAATGTCCTGTAGAATATTTGTCCATCCTTTATTTCACATAAATTGCATCCAAACCCCTAATTTTCCCTATTAACATTCAAACCCCTAATTTTCCCTATTAATTGAATAATACGACATTATTTAATTAATTCACTTTTCATCATTTTTGAGTAATTAAATAAATTCTATTTATTTAATAAAGTCCTAAAACCCTATTTCTGCTATTAATTGAATAAAATGACATTATTTAATTAATTCACATTTATATCATTTTGACCAATTAAATAAATCACATTTATTTAATAAAGTACTCATCTCACTTTAGTTCATCCTGATTAGTTAAATAACACCAATTATTTAATTATGTTGCCAAATCACTTTATTCCCCTAAAGTTAATTGAAATATTAAATCATAATAATTTAATTAGTTCACTTTTCTCTCCAAAATTTGAATAATTAAATCAAACTATTCAAATTATCATCAAAAATCAAATCAAACTAATGTAACTTTATTTGCAAAAGTCAAACTTGATTTGCATGTTCAACTCCAAAATAAATAAATAAATAAAATCAATTAATTAATCTTTTTCAACCACTTTCCTGATTGAGTAAATTACGATCCCTTGATTTCTTAATCTAATCATGACAGATCAATCTATTTCTGATTGAGCAAATTATGATTCCCTGACTGATCAATCTATTCCTCAATCCTATTGATCATTCAATCTATTTCTTCAATCACCCAAATTGTGCAATCTACTTTGCATAGATTATTCATGTCTAAATACTCTTAACACCTCTCAACTATTGATCTTGATTTAACATTGTTTAATCCTGATCATCCATTTTGAATCACATTTTCTATATAACAATCCTCTTTCCTTACAAAAAGGGATCAAAGAATCAACCCATTCAAACAATGAAGTAATGCCAAAACACCATTGATAGAGCTTCAACATTTCTTTGATCAACCAACCAAGACATTGTTCTTAAAGATTTTGCACATGAACTATGGAGGCTTCACAATGATACGAGCAACCACATCCTTGTGAATATACTTCGATATGAGATGGGTAACAGTTTTAGTATTGAATTCATTTGTTTATGTACTTCATTTTCATGATATTGAATTTAGTATTCTAAATTGTTCATTTTGTAAATGTAGGAATAAATCTTAAATTAGTGTTCTCAATCATAGATTAGATTCTATTTCAAGTATATTTATCTTGTTTATGCTTATGATTTTCCCCCACCTATTCTAGCATGCCCGATGGGAGCATGGTCCTAAATACTAACATTTCTATGAGTTTGAATTGAAGTTGCAGGTTTCCAGAGTGCTTTTGAAAAAGTTTCATGCACTATTCCATAAATTTTTGCACTTTCTTGTCAAAGAATCCATGCAGTTGAATCTAAAATCCGCACACTTGACACTAAGATCCACACACTTGATATTTTTTGGTGCATCTGACTGATGACAGAGGGAACACTTGAAGTTTTTCTACACATTTGCTCTCTGATAGAGGGTGCACTTGCTGTTTTTCCTATACTTTTTCTCTAACAAACCTATGTCCTAGATCTGCTAATGGGAATTTGATTTTTTCACTAATGAATGCTTGATTTTGAGTGTGTGACAAGTATTAACATTTGTGTATGAAGGATTAGAAAAACCACTAACTTATTTTCTATATAGGGAAGACAAATGATCAAAGGATTTTGGATTTTTGATGTTTATTAAAGTTAGGAATATTTCAAATTCAGTGCATAAAATGAATCCCACAACAACACATTTTGTTTTAGTGCTCTAAAAAGAGTCATTTCCAAAGCTTTATTAAGTTAGGAATCTTTCAATTTCAATGCTTAAAATGAATCCTGCAACAACACATTTTATTTTAGTGCTCTAAAATGAATCATTTTCAAAGCTTTATTAAGTTAGGAATCTTTCAATTTCAGTGCTTAAAATGAATCCTACAACAACACATTTTTTTATAGTGCTCTAAAAAGAATCATTTCCAAAGCTTTATTAAAGTTAGGAATCTCTCAATTTTAGTGCTTAAAATGAACACTACAACAACAACACATTTCAATTTGGTTCTAAAATGAACTCTTTCCAAGTTTTCATAGTTAGAGAATCTTTCACTTGGTGCATAAAAAGAACAAACAAACAATCATTTGGTGCTCTACAAGATTTTTTACCTTTCAAATTAGATACTTGAATGATTAATTATTTTTTGTTGATCACAATGATTATTTTTGTTGACACATGCTCACATTTGCTTTTGTTGACCAAGTAAGACTAGGATTGATTTAGAAATGATTAGATTTGGCCTTAAAAATGAACAAATCATTCTTTTTGTCTTACACCTTTGCGATGATATCGACTAATGTCTAGAACACTTCCATTGGATTCAATTAAAAAGAATCATTGATATCTTATTCACATATTTTTGGGGATAGCACCACTCGAGGTGCTTACAAAGAATCAAATTGCTATGAATTGTATGTTGTGCATTCAGTTTTTGGCAAGCTAGATGGTTGTCTTATCCCCTCACACCTTTCGACGATCTTGGGTGAGCGAAAATATCTTGAGCTTCACACCTTTATTTTCAAAGCATACCTTTTAGAGGGCCTCTCTATTGAGAAACATCCTGCTTTAGAGAACTCATAGGCGACCTAAGCAATACTCTTGTTTTGGATTGCTATATAAATAAATTGTGGGTGTGAGGAAAGTTCATTATCTCGTCAGAGTGCTACTGGCTTATACCGATGTCAGTCTCCCCCAATATCCGTGTGATACGTTAAAAACCACAAGGGTTGGGAGGCCTCTTAATTGAGAAAAATATTCCATGTATAGGGATTTGAAAATAATATCCCTAGAACATTACTAAGAGCCGAATTGTTTTAGAAGCTACCCCTTTATCCAAAAACATTATTTGAAAGTGGGGCATCAAAATTTACTTTCGAGAAGTTACTTGCCAAGTATGACTATAGGCCTGCGCCATAAGTTGCATGTAAAATCGTCTCTTCAGAGCATGAGGTAGGCCTACCTAAAAGAATGGTTTCCATCCCTAGTGTTTTAAATGCTTGTTTATGTTAAACTTGGCAAACACATTCAAATCAATCTTGACATCAAACTCTATGCTTGATCTAAAAAGAACACATCCAAACAAACACTAAACATGTTGGTTGAATCACAAACCCTTTGACTTAGTGTATGATTTTAAAAGAAGCCCTATATTTGCATTCCTTGAAAGGATTTTCCTTAAAGGTTTATGAATATTCGGGCTTTTATTTCAAGATGCATTAGATCAAAGTAAATATTTGGGAACTATGGCTTGGGTGTCGTGATTTCACAACTTAAAGACATAGACATGAAAGTCACACAAGTCCATTCTTTTTGAGTCAGTCCAAGTGTTGTATCACTTTTCATACTCCAAACATAGAGAAATTAAGGAAAAAACCAACTTAAACTTGTAAAAATCTAGAGAAAGATTGCTCAAACTAGAAACAAAACACATAGAGATTGCCTTTGCACAAAATTTCAGCGTAGTTGCCACATTTTCTGCCATAGTTGCTAAAAAATAATTACATTTTCTCTTTGTCCCAGAAGCTTCACTGATGAAAATCAGTTGCATTTGATAGAAACTGCATACTTGATGCGGAATTTATGCACTTGCTTATTTTTTCTTGCACTTGCTTCTGAGAAACTAATGCACTTGCCACTAAACTACTCATACTCACCAAAGGAAACTCACTTTTTCTTAAGTAGTAATTGCATCTGACAGAAGCACATAGAAGCTGCACTTTCCTTTACAACTCACACTTGCTTCTCCAAAACCTACACACTTGACACATTTTTGGCTGCACTTGATAAATCTGGCCACTCTTGCTCATAGTTTTTCGCCTTTGCTCATAAACCAGTGCTATTGCTCTATCTCGTTAACAATTAGGAAAAACAAACTGAAGTTGTTTACATAATCCTGGTTAGAAAGAAACAATTAGAAAACCAAATAAGTCATATAGTCCCTCATCCATTATTTCCATCCTACTTATTGGAAATCAAAGTCAAAACAAACCACTAGGATCATTTCTTCACTCAGACGTCTAAGATATCAACGGTTACTTAGGATTCACAGATAGTTCAAGTAAGATTTTCCATAACATATCCTCTAGATAAGGAAGTGAAATATCAACCCTAGTGGACTTAAAAAAATTGATTTATGAATAGTAGCTCCATTCCAAAACAACACTCAAAATTTAGGGTCTTGAACTTCATAGCAACCATTACACTTTATGACCATTTCGCAATTGACTACTTTGGTTCAACAACCAAACCTTGTAGCACCAATCCTCTAGCCTAGTCTCACACACATTGAAAGTGAACAAACTAATATCATTAGAAGTTTAAGAACCTTCATATTTGAGAAGAACAAAACACCCAACCAGTGGAGAAACATACCAAACATCTTAGACAAAGAGGAAGATAAATCATACCTAGTAGCTGGAAGACCTGTGTTACCGCCTCCTACGTGGTAATAGACATACACACCTCATGAGCTTTGGCAAGAGCAAAATCCCTAAATGGGAATCCATATTATGAATTTCAAAGAATCACCCTACCCTAAAGTTTGCTAAAGGGTACATCCCAGGAAGATACCACATCTAATCAAAATACACTATACCATTTTTATGCACGCTTTTCAATGGGACAATGACCCTTAGATTTAATGCATTGAAAATCCAAAAATAAAAGAAACTTTTATTTCCCTTAAAATATAAAATCCAAAAACAAAATAATTTTTCATTCCAGAGCTAGGAGTCATGAAAATGGCATAAGAGCTTGACAATTGTTTATGACAACTACAATATCACAACATAGGAAGAACATGGAAGCAAGAAAGAACAACACTAGCATCCCACCAAGAAACACTATGAATGACAAAGGTGGCCCATGGGGCTATAGGACAAGTGACCTTGAAACACCCCAAAAGATACCTATGTATAGAGACACATTCAATGAGGAAGAGCTAAACCACAAATGACAAGAGGTGATAGAAAAAAAAAACCAAGACCTAGAAAGAGTAATTATAGAGGAGGAGATAAATGATGAGGAACTATTTGAACATTCCAACAACCCAAAATTTCTCAAACTAATGGAAAAATTGTTGAGAAAAGACCCAAACTCATATTTCTTCAAATTAGCACAAAGTGGTGCTAAATTTCTAGTGGAATTCAACGTGGAGGATCTCAAAGATCTGAATCTTATTCCCTTAGGGGATAACTTGGTTGTAAGAAAAATATCTAAACCCATGGAAAATCCAAATGTGCCACTCATATTCTCACAAAATAGTGGTCAACCCAAGGAAAACCCCTTGTAGAGAAAACCAACTTAGATTGAACAAGAAGCAGTGGCACAACAGTATCAAGGAGATCCATCCTATCCTCCACTAGGACAATACGTACGTCAAAAAACTTTGAATTTCAACCCTTCCCAAAATAATTAGTACCATCAACAAGGTGGACCATAGGGTACCCTTCAAAATTAGTACCATCAACAAGGTGGACCATAGGGCCCCCTTCCAAATCAATACTATCAACAAGGTGGACCACAGGGTCCCCTTACGAACTAGTAGTACCATCACAAGGTGGACCACAAGGTCCCCTTCCAAATCAATACTGCCAACAAGGTGGACCATAGGATCCCCTTATAAATCAATAGTACCACCAACAAGGTGGATAGTACGTACCTCAAAACACTTCAAATGTCAACCCTTCCCAAAATAATTAATACCATCAACAAGGTGGACCATAGGGTCCCCTTCCAAATCAGTACCATCAACAAGGTGGACCGATCCCTTTCCAAATTAGTACCATCAACAAGGTAGACCATAGGGTCCCCTTACAAACTAGTAGTACCATCAACGAGGTGGACCACAAAGTTCCCTTCCAAATCAATACCACCATTAAGGTGGACCATAGGATCCCCTTCTGAATCAATAGTGCCACCAACAAGGTGGACTATAGGGTCCCCTTCCATATCAGCCCCAAGAAAAAGGTGTGCCATAGGGCACCCTTCTTTAGTCATCCCATCAATAAGGTAACCCACTAACACACCATCAGGGAAACCTTCAATATAGTCCTTCCCAACAACAAGGTGTACTGTAGGGCACCATTCATTAGTCATCCCATCAACAGGTAAACCACCAGTGCACCATTAGGGAAACCTTCAATATATTCTATCCCAACAAGAAGGTGTGCCACAAGGCACCCTTCTTCAGTTGTCCCATCAACAAGGTAACTTGCCAATGCATCATTAGGGAAACCTTCATTATAGTCCATCCTAGCAACAAGGTGTGCCACAAGGCACCCTTATTCAATCATCCCATCAACAAGGTAACCCATTAAAGAACCATTAGGGAAACCTTCAACATAGTTTATATCAATAACTAGGTGTGCCATAGGGCACTCCTCCCAATTCATCCTACCAACAAGGAAACCCACTAACACATCAACAAGGTAACCTTCAATATACTTCATGCCAACAACAAGGAGCTAACCCTCCTTACACAAAACAAGGACCTAACCCACCCTATGTTCAAAACAACTACCAAGGTTCAATACCCCCATTCTATCCAACTTATGCCCAAACAAACGTTGTGGGACAACAAGGATATTACACACAAGAATTACAAACAAGGGTACTGAAAACTGAGATGGAAGTGCAACTAGAGGCAATGAATCAAAATATATTAGAAATGCAGGTAGGGAAAAAAAGAAGACCTACACCCTTCAGGAAATATGTCCTTTCCCGTTTGATCGTTCTATCACTATGCTTCCATTTCCAATTTTTTTGAAATACCCAGGTTTGAAAACAAATACAAATGAAGAGGAGAACCATTAGAGCATGTATGAGACTTCACAGTATCATTTATGGATGTAAAAAATAATGATGCTTATCTCATGAGGCTTTTTCCATGCAACCTTACAAGTCATGCTATGGATTGGTTCACCTGTCTGCAACTAGGAATTAAAAAATTCAACGAACTATCAAGTTAATAAGTCACTTCTCATTCAACATAGAGAAATACATTACCATCATGAATCTATCCACAATCAAATAGAGTCAAGGAGAGTCCTTTCCCTCCTACCTACAATGATGGAGGCACAAAGCTAGCCAATGTAAATGGCCCAATCCAGACAAGGAATTGGCAGATATCTTCATCTCCAATGTCCTACCCAAGATTAACTACCAACTCACTATGTTATGTCACACAAACTTTTAAGAAACAATCAGAAAGGGATTACATATTGAGAGAGCCCTCATTGCAAGGGAGTCCTTAAATTTAACAGCTCAAAAGATAATCCCTCTAGTTCAAACGAGAAACCTAAAGTTTGGGCCAAAAACAAGAATGTTACAAACGATGGAGTGGTTGATGCTAGAGCCCTATGGAATTCATGTAACACACCTCAAAATAAACTGTAGGTGGCACAAATGATCTATGTTCAAAACAACACACAAAGTAACCAAATCACCTATCCTAAGAACAATCGGGTTGTCAACTAACAAATAAATCAAGGAGGGTAGTAGAGGCAATACAATCAACCCATGAGATAGTTCACAGTACTAGGTGAGTTACTTGAGACATTTATGCAAAATATAGTACAACAAAACCTCATCAAACTTAATGATCACCCAAACTATGAGGAACCTAGCTTCAAGACATTGTGGTATAACGAGAAAGACTTGTGCGAATTCTATAAGATCAAAGGAAACACAACCAACAATTGTATGCAACTTAAACACCTCATCTAAGACTTAATAGACAAAGAGGAAGTGGACATTCAACATTGTCCCAAAAAAAAAGGATCTTCAAATATACTCGAACCTAATCCCAAATCACACTAAAAGGAATGAAGAAGGAAAAGAACAAGAATATCACAATTCTAATTACATGTATGGTGACACGGTTTTAGGAACCCTCTCACAAGTGGATGATAATAGGGAAATTGTAGTGACAATACGAGGTGGAGACAACAACTGTAATTTAATTACTTGTTGAGGGACAATTACAATACAAGGAGCCCCACCCAAAACCATAATTAAGTCATTAAATGACTACAACATTATGGAATAGTTGAAGAAAACATTTTCCCTCATCTCAATACTAGAGTTGTTAAAACTGCCACTTGCACATCGGGAAATATTGGAAAAAGCATTGGAAACATTGGTCCCTAATGACCTCGATCCTAGTCAGTTCCAAGCCATGGTTGGAAAGATCACAACAAGCAATCATTTAGTATTTTCAGACAAATATATTCCATGAAGGACATTCCACAATCAATCTCTATACATAGAGGTTGGTGTCCACAAGAACATGGTAAAATGAGTATTGATAGATAATGGTGTAGGTATAAACATCTATACCTTAGAATTCATCAAACATTTGGGGTATTCTGACAATGTGATAGACAAAGGCAAGAGTATCACCTTAAGGGACTATGATGACCTTGAAAGGAATTTAGAAGGAACAGTCAGGCTGCTAGTGCAGATAGGACTCACCATCATAGAGAGACTACCTGTCAAGTACTTGACCTTGAGTTGCAATACAACCTTCTCCTAGGACACCCTTGGATCCATGCATTACAAGTAGTACCATCAACGTTCCACTAATGCCTAAAGTTTCCCCATGAAGGAAAAGAGGTAACCTTATATGTTGATCCTGAACCTTTCCACTTTTGTGCAAAGTTGGAAGAGAAGTATAATAAGATCCAACACATCCCTAGCAATGAAATATCCTCCCACTCATTCTCATATGTTGATCCTTTCATGCTTCTATCAACCTCAATCAAGACCACATCAAGTGAGCAACCAAAGACAAAAACCAAAGTTTAAGTACTAGATAGGGGTAATGGAAACTACCACTTTAAACAAGCATTCTACATTGGAATGCTTCCACCAACACTCAAGGTCTATGGAAGTCCAAAAGAGATCAAGCATACTCAGACAATACAAATGATAGCTAAACCCATGATATTCACCAAGTGGGGGTACATGAAGGATGAAGAAATATTCAAAGAGGACTTCTAATCCATGATTTACAAGGAGGACTAGAAAGAACCAGAAAAGCCACAACCCATTCTAATTGATCCTAGCTGTAGAGGTTATCAATTGGCTAAAAAAATGGGGTATCAAGGAATAGGTGGCCTTGGGCTACTGATGCAGGAGCATCCAACGGTGTAGGGAAATATTGCATCACCCAAAAAAAATGTTTTCTTTATTCCCTTTAGTTGTTTTGAGTCTCATGATGACACTTAGGGGGTATAAGATTGTTAGGTGTGAAAAATAGCAAAAATTTGGCACTTACTATTTTTAGTAAGTCAGCCAAAATGAGCTCATATGGATGTGAAAATTTATCCCAAGGAGCAGCACTGGAAAAAAATTCTGTTCACAAAAGAATCACCTCAATACCTTGCACAGTTTGGGAGAAATTAAA
The DNA here is from genome assembly GCA_007258455.2 of Sequoia sempervirens. NCBI lineage: Eukaryota > Viridiplantae > Streptophyta > Pinopsida > Cupressales > Cupressaceae > Sequoia > Sequoia sempervirens. Next base: position 239,275 of record VDFB02256409.1, on the reverse strand, counting down.
GGTTTTGTCCTAAGAAATTTATCCAATGCAGCTTCAAATTTAGATATAAAACATTACAGGCCTCAAAATAGCTCAAAAAGTGGCCAAACTGACCTACAATCAATTCACATGTTGTAGAGCTCGTCGAGAGCTTTCCAACGATATGCAATAATAGTAAATTAGACACCTGGATCAAAACATATGGCCTCGCGAAGTTGGTCCTCTAAAAAGTGAATTTCATAAAAAATTCTTCCTAGGCCAAAAATGAAATGGCGAGACTTTTGGCACAAAAACAAAACGGGAATTTGCACTTTCTAGAACATTCCAGGGCAGTTATTCGGTAAAATAAAAAGGGTTAAGTGAGGGTTATAGAAGGTGGCTCCAATAGTGTAGATTTTGGGCTCCAAATAATATATTTTCTTTTCCAAGTTGATTTTGTTGTAATGAATCAAGCCCATGAGGTTGTAGCATGTAAGCTTTGAATCTGTAAGTTCATTTTCTAAAAATAATTGAAAGTGAGTCATTTTTCTATCTCACATCTTCTGTGTTGGTATCTATTGTTGTGATTTCTATGGGTTTTGGGTGGTGTGGCCCTTATCAAGTGGTATCAGAGCACGAGTTCCTAAGCGTGTAATAGAGCGCCAAACGTGAGGCAGTTGCAACAAGACCTGTGAGTGTGGGTTGAGTTCAAGATTCCTCCAAGACTTGTCTAGTATGGTAGAGGTAGAGGCCAAGGTGGTGGAGGAAGAGATCCACCTAGAGATGAAATCAGAGCCCTTAAAAGGCAATTAGAAACCTCGCAACAAGAGGTTCGAAGAAGAGATGTGCAATAAGATAAAGATGACAGTGAAGATGAAACAAAAGAGGAAATGGAAGAGGAAGAGCAGGATCTAATGGATCCTAGGGAAAGAAGATTACTGGGGGCAATCTCAAGCATTGGGAAGAGACCTAAAATGGAGGTTTAAACTTTTAGTGGAAATATTAATCCTGAAGAATTGATTGATTGGATCAATGACATAAAGGAATTTTTTGAGTTTGAGGAGATTGAAGATCCTCACAAAGTGAGGTTTACAAAGAAAAAATCAAAAGGTCATGCCAGTATATGGTGGAAAGAGGTCTAGCTAGAAAGAGGAAGACAAGGGAAGGATAGAATTTCTAGATGAGACAAAATGGTGTCAAAATTGAAGAAAAAATTTATTCCTGTTGATTACGAATTGGAGTTGCTCAAGAAGATACAAAGCTTGAGGCAAGGGACAAGGACAGTGAAAGATTACATAGAGGAATTTCACAAGGTCCTGATTCAAATATGACATTTTGATGTGAATAAAGAAAAATTTGCTCATTATATTAATGGGTTGAAGCCAAGCATACAAGAAGAATTGGCACTAGTAAGAATGAGCACCATTGAGGATGCTTATCAGTTTTCTCTAAAGGTTGAAGAACAACTGAACAAGAGGTTTGAGAACAAACAACGAGATGGAGACCATGGAGGAAAGATTGGTGGACGATCATAAGGAGGTCGAAATGAAGATCAAAAGAAGGGTGAAGGCTCTAGTAGTGGCCAAAACTAGAAAGGAGATAACACCTACTATCCTTGTGATCAAAATAATGGAGACCAAAGAGGAAGGGGAAGATTTGGATGAGGATCGGGAAGAGGAGGCTTTCGTGGAACCTATTTCTAGTGTGGAGAAGAAGGACATAGAGCCTATGAGTGTCCTCAACATCAAGGAAGGAAAAATAGAAGACTTGAGGGTAATGCATGAGTTACACATGTTGACGAAGATGCCAAAACTTCACATTCTGGGGATACAGAAAGAGGAGAGGTTCTTGTTACTAGAAGAGCCTTGCTAAATGAGGAGAATAAGCCAACTTAAAGGAAGATTTTGTTTCACACTAGATGTAAGTGTGAAGGTAAAGTTTGCAATGTTATTATTGATGGAGGTAGTACTGATAACCTTGTTTTAGAAGAAATGGTTAGTAAGTTGCAATTGGAGAGAAGAAGGCATCCGAACCCATACTGGATTGCTTGGTTGCAGAAGGACCATAAAGCCTTGGTAAATGAACAATGTTTGGTAAACTTGAAGATTGGAAATTACCATGATGAGGTATTATGTGATATTATGGCTATAGATGTTTGTCATATGTTGTTAGGTAGATCATGGTAGTTTGATTGACAAGCAATACATGATGGACATGCCAACACCTATTCTTTGACAAAGGATGGAGTTCGTCATAAGTTGAAGCCCTTGAAAGAGGCAGAGGAAAAGGTATGTAGTAATGCAATAATTTGTTTGGTTGATGGAAGAAAATTCCTAGAAGGTATGAAGCATGAGCATATGTGTTTTTCATTGATCCATAGAGTTGATAAAGAAGATACTACTGAGGTACCTATAGAGGTTTCAAATTTGTTGAATGAGTTTCAAGCTATTATTTTTGATAATGTACCTAAAGGTTTTCCTCCAGTAGGAAAGATTAGTCATCAGATGGACTTGATTCCTAGAGCTAGTTTTCCAAGTAAGGCAGCTCATTGTATAGAGAGTGAAGAGTTGAATGAACAAGTGCAAGAGTTGTTGCAAAAAGGATTGATTAGGGAGAGTTTGAGTCCATGTGCAGTACCTACAGTACTAGCACCAAAGAAGGATGGGGAATGGGAGATGTGTACAAACTCTAGAGCCATCAACAAGATCACCATCAAGTATAGATTTCCCTTGACAAGAATAGATGACATTATGGATTGTTTGAGTGGAGCTAAGTACTTCACGAAGATAGATCTAAAGAGTGGATATCACCAAATCTAGATTAGAGAAGGAGATGAATGGAAGATAACCTTTAAAACCAAGGAGGGCTTTTACGTGTGGTTAGTCATGCCTTTTGGGCTAACCAATGCACTGAGCACATTTATGTGGATTTTGAATGAGGTATTGAAATAATTTTTAAGAATTTTTTTTATTGTTTAGTTGGATGATATTTTGATTTTAAGTAAGACATTGGAGGAGCACTTGATGCATATTTGAAGAGATTTTGAGAAGCTAAGGGAGGAGAAGCTATTGATTAATTTGAAGAAATGTAGTTTTGTGAAGAGTGAGTTGGTGTATCTGGGATTTGTTGTCTTAGTAGAGGGTCTTAAAATGGATCCAGAGAAGGTGATCGAGATATCATTGAATTGCCTACTCCAAGGAGTGTTACAGAGGTAAGATCATTTCATGGTCTAGCAAGCTTTTATAGAAAGTTTATTAAGAATTTTAGTAGTATTTGTCCACCTCTAACTAAAGCAATGAGATGGATAAAAAAGAGTTTAAGTGGACCACAGGAGCAGCCAAAAGTTTTGATATGTTGAAGAAGAAAGTTATAGAGCAACCTATTTTGGCCCTTCCAAATTTCAATAAGGTCTTTCAGGTAGATTGTGATGCTAGTGGTACTTCCATAGGAGTTATTTTGAGTCAAGAAGGTAAGACTATTTCCTATTTTAGTGAGAAGTTAAATGATGCTAAGAAGAAATATTATGTCTATGATTAAGAGTTTTATGCTATAGTTCAAGCTTTAAAGAAATGGAGACACTATTTGTTGCCAAAATATATTTTTTTATATATTTATCACCAGGCTTTGCAGTATCTCAATAGCCAAGGAAAGTTAAATCAAAGACACTTAAAATGGGTTGAGATTTTGCAGAGTTATACTTTTGTTTTGAAGCATAGGAGTGGAAGGTCAAACAGAGTTGCAAATGCCTTAAATAGAAGGCAAAATTTGTTGATAAAGATGAATATAGAGGTTGTTGGGTTCAATGAACTTAAGAGTTTGTATCTAGAAGATACAAACTTTGTAGAAGTTTGGAAGGCTTCTTTGGAACTTGTTACATTGGATAGGATGGGATGGTTGGATTTATTATTCCAAGATGGGATGTTATTTAGAGGAAGCCAATTGTGCATTCCAAGGAGTTCTATGAGAAAGAATCTAATCAAGGAGAAGCATAGTGGAGGATTGGCTGGATATTTTGGTTGAGATAAGATCATTGCTCTTGTCAATGAGAATTATTATTGGCCACAATTACAAAAGGATGTGAAGAATTTTGTATAAAGTTGTAGAGTATTTCAGATGGCAAAAGGAACAAGACAAAATACTAGATTGTATCAGCCATTACCTGTACCTGAGAGGCCATGGAAGGATATTAGCATGGATTTTGTTCTTGGTTTTCCAAGGATACAAAGAGGGAATGATTCCATATTTGTGGTGGTGGATAGATTTTCAAAGATGGCACATTTCATTCCATGTCATAAGACTAGTGATGTTGTTCATGTTGCAGAGTTATTTTTTAGAGAGGTGGTGAGACTACATGGTCTAAAAAAGAGTATAGTTTCAAATAGAGATACCAATTTGTTGGTTATTTCTGGAGGACATTATGGAAGAAGTTGAAGAAAAATTTGAAGTTTAGTTATGCACACCATCCATAGACTGATGGAAAAACAGAGGTGGTGAATAGGAGTTTGGGTAACTAGCTAAGATGCTTAGTAGGCAATAAGCCTAAGGGATGGGATTTGATTATACCACAACAAAAAATTCTTATAATAATTCTGTCAATAGGAGCACTGGTAAATCACCATTCTATATTGTGTATGGGAGTAGTCCAAAAATTTCTTTTGAACTGAGAAAGATGGATAAGGGGGAGAAGAGTAGTGCTAAGGTTGAAGATTTTGTTGAGCACCTGAAGAATTTGCACTAAGAAGTGAAGAAACACATCACAAGATGAACTAACAATATAAGGCTCAGGTAGATTAGAAAAGGAGGTATAAGGAGTTTCAGGTAGGAGATGATGTCATGGTTCATTTGCGAAAGGAAAGCTTTCCAGTTGGTACATACAACAAGTTAAAGATGAAGAAGTTTAGAACATTTAAGATCCATAAGAAGCATGGTTCAGGAAATGCTTATGAGGTAGAGTTGCCTAGTGGAAGAAACATTTCTCATGTGTTCAACATTGCTAATTTGATAGAGTATCATGAAGGTGATATATAGGATGGGTCAATAAATGAACAGTTGAAAATTCTAGCACCTACTTCAAGAAGGAACATATAGAAGAAATCTTGGATAACTGTGTGGGTAGAAGCATGAGAAATAGACAATATGTAGAGTACTTGGTGAAATGGAGAGGAAGGCCTATTGAAGATTCATCATGGTTGTTTGCGGCCGAGGTTAACCATCTCAATTTCCCTCTAACTCCTGGGAAGTGAGAGGGTCACTTTTCAAATTGCCCTGGGTGTTTGATGCAGGAGCATCCAATGGTGTAGGGCAATCTTGCATCAGCCAAAAAAAATGTTTTCTTTATTTCCTTTAGTTGATTTGAGTCCCATGATGGAACTTAGGGGGTATAAGACTATCAGGCGTCAAAAATAACGAAAATTGGGCACTTACTATTTTTAGTAAGTTGGCCAAAACGGGCTCATATGGACATGAAAATTTACCCCATGGAGCAGAGTTGAATTTTTTTTCAATCGCTAAAGAATCACCTCAATACCCTACACAGTTTGGGAGAAATTAAAGTTTCCATCCTAAGAAATTTCTCCAATGTAGCTTCAAATTTAGATAAAAAACTCTAGAGGCCCCAAAATTGCTCAAAACGTGGCTAAACCAATTGGTCAAATCATGAATTGTAGATCTCGTCGAGAGCTTTCCAATGATATGCAATAATAGAAAATTCGACACCTAGATCAAAAGTTATGGCCCTATGAAGTTGGTCCTCTAAAAAGTGAATTTCATAAAAATTTCTTCCTATGCCAAAAATCAAACGACATGACTTTTGGCGCCAAAACAAAAGGGAAATTTGTACTTTCTAGAACATTCCAGGGTGGTTATTAGGTAGAATAAAAAGGGTTAAGTAGGGGTTATAGAAGGTGGCTCCAATAGTGTAGATTTTGGGCTGTGAATAATATATTTTCTTTTCAGAGTTGATTTTGTTGTAATGAATCAAGCCCATGAGGCTATAGCATGTAAGCTTTGAATCTATTATTTAATTTTCTAAAAAAAATTGAAAGTGAGTCATTTTTTTGTATCACATCTTCTGTGTTGGTATATGTTGTGATTTCTATGGGTTTTGGGTGGTGTGGCCCTCATCAACTACAAAAACAAGGCCAATCAAAGCCTATCATAGTGGAACAGAGGAATAAAAATATGAGACTAGGTTATAAGCCAAAAGACGTGGTTACTCCAAAAATCAGACGAACCTCTTTTAAGAAATGAGAAACTTCTACTAGCTTTACGACACTGGATATCTACCATATAATGGACAATGATTTACCCATCAAATACTTGTTCAAAAACTTTAGCATTGATAGGTTCCCTCTCCATTATATCGAAACCATTCCCAACATCTATTACCATTCCAAAGTGGACTCAAATGAATACAAATAGGATTCTCCTTCCTTCGTCACCGAATATGATTCCCCCACTTCTAGAAATGATGACCTTTTCACCCAATGGGAAAAAGATACCCGAGCCATACTAACCCTTTCGGCAACCTCCATAAGCTTTACAAATGATGATAATAGCCTACCACTCTGCTACCCACAACTCATCGATTGGGATCAACAACAACATACACCTATTCTTGATCAATTGCAGAATGATGAGGCAATCGTAGAGTTCACAAGACTTTGAATAGACATACCAATAGGAGATTACAAAGTAGGATTCATCATGGAACTCAAACAGGATGCATACTTTAGTGGAGAGATTGAATCTTCTAGTTGTAGTAAACATGTGATCCCATAGAGAAAACCATAGTGTGGCTATATTGGATCTAAAAAAGAAGAAAACAAAGGAAGCATCTGATGGTGAAAACCTCCTCGAGGCCCTTGAAGATGGAGGGTTCAATCTCCCCATATCGGAATATCAAGAAAGATCAACGCTCCTAGTAGAAGAAGCAGAGTCCATAAATGTTGGCACAACTGAAGACTCAAAAATAACATACCATGTGACATCAATTGATACTAAAGAGAAAGCAAACTTCACAACTTTCATCAACAATCGAAAGGTAAAATTTACATGGACCTATGCAGATATTCCTGGACTAGATCTAGCACTAGTGGTACATCATCTAGCCATCTTCCCCAGAGCAAAGCCTATCAAGCAAAAACTCAAAAAAATGCATCCTCAAATAACATTATTGGTAAAGGTAGAGCTATAGAAGTTACTAGATGTGGGTTTCATTAGATCTATTGACTATCCATAATGGATATCCAATCTAGTACTAGTATCAAAGCCTACTGGGGGCATAAGGATTTGCACATAATTAAGAGACTTGAACAAAGCCTTCCCAAAGGATGAATTCCCCCTTCCTAGTATAGACATGATCATGGATCTAATAGTAGGGCATGAGATGCTATCCCTAATTGATGGTTTCTTTAGATATAACTAGATAAAAATATCTCTAGAAAATCAATACAAAATAACCTTTACTTGTGCTTGGGGGACATTTTGCTAGAATATAATGTCATTTGGTCTAAAGAACACAAGAGCAACATACCATAGAGCAATGACAACCATATTCCATGATATGCTACACACAATCATGGAATACTACGTGGGCAACATTCTAACAAAGTCAATCATAATGGAAGATCACTTAACAAACCTGGAAAAGGTGTTTTATCGACTTGAACAATATAATCTGAGACTCAGACCTAAGAAATGTCATGTGTTCAAAGTAACATCTAAAAATATGTTGGGGTACATAGTGTCAAGAAGAGGAATTGAAGTGGATCCTACAAAAGTGAAAGCTATAATAGAGATTCCTCCACTAAAGACACTAAAACAACTAAGGAGTCTATAAGGGAAGCTGCAATCCATCAGGTGATTTATCACACAATTGGCAGAAAAATGTCACCCTTTCACTCATCTCCTACACAAGGAAATCACCTTCAAGTGGGATGTGATAAGTGACCAAGCATTCCAAAAATCAAGGAGTACTTACTTACTCCTCCTGTGCTCATGTTGCCTATTCTAGACAAGGAAATGGTACTCTACATATCTACCATACAAGTAACATTGGGAGTTCTCCTAGCCTAGCTAGATGATAACAACAAAGAAAGGTCAGTCTACTACATCAACAGAGCACTGGTGGACTATGAATTGAACTACTCACCCATTGAAAGAGTGTGTCTCTTAGTCGTGTTTGCAACACAAAAACTAAGACACTACATCTGTAATGCTTGTGCCACGAGACCCTAGAGGACAACAATCTAACACCAAAAGTAGAACAAATTTTTCTTTTGAAGTGCAATTAATCACACTATTTCAAATGAACCACTTAACACTAATCTAACCTGAGTCCTCTAAGGTCCGCGACTACGCTACATGAATCCCATTAACTAAATAGCAAGAAACTATAAATCATTACATTAAATAAATGCTAACATCAATAAGGAATTACATCTAATCATCTCATTTAGTCAAGTAATCAATGTGATACAACCATAACATGAATTCATACAGATCAAGGGAATCAATCGATTTAATTTACATATGCAATATCATCAGCTACAAGTCCATTACCTGATAGGGTTCAACATCAATTTACATCATTACATTTATACATCTAAATATCAATATCTCCTCATATACATGTAAGGAGTGTACATCAAGTATGATACAAGATATAGTACAAGTGCACGAGTAACAATCCACATGAGTTGATACAAAAGAAAAAGTCTTCAATCTAGGAGAATTCACCACAATCACGTACATGGAGAGGGAACCCAATGGAGTATAATGCACTTTCCACCCAACCATGTGGAACCCAAAGGTACACCCCCTATGGTAGGAGATAGAAAGGGGTCCTACCATCACAATCAAGCAAAAGACAATAGACAACACATGGCTAACATGACATCAACAAACAAGTAAAGTACAACATCAATGATAGTGATATTACTTCTAGAGGCACACCACATCAAAGAGAGACAAGAATCAAGAGGATACTAGGTTGTCGTAGGAGGGAGTGTCATCTTATAATGTGCTATGGGTTACCCTGGCATAATCTTCCTAGGCTACCACACCCCCACCTTGGGTTACCTTGGCTACCTCTATCGGCCGCTAGACCCACATACAAAATATACGGGATCAACATCCCTTCTAGTCAGACCAGGAAGTTGATCTTTCCATTCTAGGCCTTCTCGACTCATCTCAAGCCTATACGAGCACTTGAGCCATGAGCGAGGCATTAAATTATCTTGATTAGTGTTATTACTACCCAATCCCCTAATTTATTTTAGATTATCATTTGATTAAACTCTCAATGAGTTACCTAGGCACCCCTTTGTGTGCTAGACCCCCATTGAGAGCCACTCCCTACTGACAACTAGGAGACCCAAAGAAATCAAAGAGCAAAGCCAACTTGCGCAATAACATATCTCATTAACATAATCACAAGGCGAGGCAAAACCATTCCCGCTCACAAGTTCCAACCACATTGGTGAATACATTGTGCAAGGCTAACAACCATCAAGTACACATTTAATACAAACAATCATCTCAAGGTTAACAAAGAACTCCATCAAAAAGACAAGTTCTCCCCCAAGCCTCTAGAATACTCCCAACATGACTAACTCCCACAATGAATTACACAAATGAACAACAACTCGCAACACACCAAAATGATAACAACAAGAACAAGTACACACATAGTTTACAAGTAATCATTTTATGTTAACTAAATAATCATCAAGATATTCTTTTCTTCACCCCCATTAATTCAACTATTTGAATACAAAATATCCAATTTCTTAACCACTTATTCATTTGTTCATCCATTTACTTATAATTATATATAAAAACAATAAAATACTATTACAAAAGAGCATAACACATAAACGTGATTACTTAATCACGCTCATACACACACACACACATATATATATCGTTATATATATGTATCTTAATAAATAAATTAACAAGATAAAGTAATCATAATATTTAAATTGAAATACAACCATATTCCTTTATCCCTGATATCTAAATATTATATCAGTGTACCCATTTGTATATATTTATATATTAATAAATCGATATGCATATATCAAACAAGGCTGATAGGCACATTACCAAATGAAGGCCGATGGATAAGTATAATTTACAGGTCAATATACAAAATACTTTACAAAGGTTGATATGCAAAAGCCATACAAGGGCCGATTACTACCTAAATTTATGTTCACTGGACTGTAGTTTATCCCATGCATTATCAAACAACCAATTCAAGGAAATAAAAGTATGACTATATATAAGCCGCGCATGCAGTTGTAATATGCATTTATTTTGATCACATAGAACCCCTATAAAATCAATCCAGCAATGCATGAATATCAACTCCATAACCCAATACGAGCCTTAAGCACTGAAACTTATAAATTCTAATCAACACAAAAATGACCAGATGGATTACACTTGAAGGGATATGAATGCTTAAGCTGCACACATTCAATAGTCACAGTAATCTATAGGCATTGACAAATCAAGGTGAGGCTCAGATGGGTATGGATTTAAAGTCATATCGAAAGAAAATATAACGATGTGGTTGACCAATAGAAGAAAACTCTATTATCTACATTGGCCGATCCTAGGTTTAAACTCCTATTTTTATTTCCCAAACTATGATTACAACACAAAATCAACATACTTGTCAGCTACAACTATAGGAACTTAAGGCAAAGAAGATACAATGAATAGACATAAGTAAGGACTTGAAAAACACACACAAAGTAACAACATACAAAATACAAAGACTAATAGATGGCTACAAGCCGTCGATGCCTCTTAACATAGGTACATGTTTGAGGAATTCCCTTCTTAGGTTAGACACTAAATTTGGTGGCTTTCATTACCAATACCGTCCTACATGCTAAATACTAAGAGTTAGACAATATCACCACCATGCAAGAGTTAATAAATTCCAGAACACCGAATGCCAAATCTCTACTATCCAAGGATTTGATTATTGAATGAGAAGGTGTTGATTAGTTCATGACCGAGCACCCCAAGCACTAAATTGGATGATTCACCAACAAAGAAGTTTGACCACAACAATTACGCCTTTAATTATCCTCCAATATATGGGCAATGACAGAAGGAATACAACAAAGTAAATAAATAGCATCTATTTCAAGACTATAAATCTTCAAGCTTTGCGATTGGTAGGTGTATTGAAAGAAGGCGTTCGAAATAGGATCGAAACCCCACAGTTTATCAATAGTAGAAGAAATCATGATAGTCAATATGGACCAAATGCTTATGAAGGGGTCGACACCAGAGAGGGAAGATAGAAGGAACTATACAACTTTAGTGATCGAAAGAAATAATACCATTAAACCAGACCCAACCATACTGCTATAAATCAAAATCCAACATCATTGAAGCCATCAAAAAGAGAGGTATTGATTCTGACATACCTTGATTCCTTCCTCCTCAATTCTTGAATCTTCACACAACGTTCCTCTGATCAATGCCTCCTCACATGCATGCCAAATTTTCTCTTAACCATGTAAATATTATAAATTTCCCCGTATCCTACAGTATTAAGCTAAATATTCAATGAGACTTAGACAATGGTGATGGAAAATATGGCGTAGGAAAGGGTTTATTCTTTCGGTTTTACCATTGATGGAATTTTCTCTCTGTAGGCCTCAAAGAGTCCCTCCCCAAAATCCTATGTATATATCTTTTTTTTATGAAAGTTAATCCTCATGATCTTAATGGGTTCAACCTATTTATTTCTCCACTTCCCAACATCAAGGAGCCTTTACAGGCTATTGAAACAGACAGATAAGTGAGATGGAAGAGATTTGGCAGTGATGGCAAAAGGAAGAGCAATATTCTTGCGGGGACTTCATATCCCAAATGATACATGCCACAAATAGCACACACCCACAAACAACTATAATTGGGATGCAATAAAAGTCATTCCACCATGAAAAGTAGTCATTTAGAAATTTAAGGAGTAACCTCTAACTTATCTCATGTTACTTACATGCAATATCCTATATTTAGTTATTCATAATAATCTTCCTTTAAATATAAAATTTATTAATTTTAACTTTTAATTTTATTTTAGCTTCACAATAAACAATATATACATATTGATTTTAATATTTCTTTACTAAATCATTATTTTGATTTATTTAGATCAAATAAGAGCATTAATTAATATTTTATTTACACAAAATAAAACCTTAATAGTATATATTTTATCAAAAACACCACTATAATAAAGCATTTATTTTAACGTAAAAGTTAATCTAGTACTAATTAATCCCAATTTAAAACGTATGCACAATGTGCGAAGTACCAGATCCCACAGTGAAACAAAGGACAATATCGTGAAAATGACATCCAGGATGAAACATGAAGGGGCACTACAACATCTTAAATAGGAAGTAAAGCTTATTTCAAAAGTAGACCCACTAAAGTACCTACTAGTAAAGGCAACCCTAACATGCCACATTGCCAAATGGGTGATGATCCTGAGTGAATTTGATGTAGAGTATGTGGATAAAAGAGCAATCAAGGGACAAATCATAGCAGACCAACTGGCCGAAGCACCCATAGAGGATCACAAGCCTCTCACAGTGGAATTTCCAGATGAAAGTATCCTAATGAAAAAATTGACAGGCCATTGGACTCTATACTTTGACAAGTCCCATACTCAATATGGCTCTGGAGCAGGTGTTCTATTTCTCACACCACAGGGAGATAGTATACCCAAGGCCTACATGATCGCTTTCCCATGCTCGAAAAATATATCAAAGTATGAAGCTTTGATGACAGGGCTAAAAATGGCCATTGAATGGAGAATGAAAGAGCTACATGTCTTTGGAGACTCTCAGCTAGTGATCAAATAGGTGAACAATGAGAACCAAAAAAAATATGAAAAATTATTGTCATATAAAAGGATGGTGGACAAATTCAAAGAATACTTTTTTAGAATAACTTTTGAGCAAGTTCCTTGGATCAATAACAGAGTTGCCGATGTAATGGCAACAATAGGCTCACTGCTTGATATTCCACAAAATGTTCCTAAGTATGAATTCCTCATCGAACTGTTGCTCGTACTTGTATTCAACATCCTAGAATCAAAATTGGTATGTGTTGTTGTTGGTATTAATTCCCCATGGTACCAAGATAATTTTGACTACATCTAGCACAGTATCATGCCACTTGATCTAATGACCACTCAAAAGAAAACCTTCAGCTGTAGAACTTCCCGTTTTACAATCCTAGGAGACACCCTATACTGTCATACTCTAGATGGTATGTTACTATGGTGTCTTAACAAAAAATAATCACAAAAAACCTTACAAGAGGTACATGAAGGTATTTGTGGGTCCCACTCTAGCAAACCTAACCTAGTCCAGAAACTGCTTAGAACGGGGTATTATTGGCCCTCTATGGAACAAGAATGGATACAGTATTCTAGAAAGTGTCATCAATGCTAATAGCATAGTGACCTTGTTCATGCACCAACATAGGAACTTAGACCCATCACCACACCATGGCCTTTCTCACAATGGGGATTAGATCTAGTAGGTAAGATTTCACCCTCTTCATCCAATGGACACAAATTTAGTATCACAACGACAAAGTATTTCACTAAATGGATAGAGGGAATTCCATTGACCTATATTAGTGGAAAATAGATCAAAATTCATTTTGAATTATTTGATCTATAGATATGAAATTCCCCAAATGATAATAATAGACAACAAAACACCATTAAAAAATTAGGACGTCCAAGAACTTTGTTCCCAATTTTCTATCTAGCATAGATTTTCCATGCCCTATTGCCCCCAAGGAAATGGTTAAGATGAGGTTTATAATAAAACCATATTGAAAATACTCAAACATATTGATAATGAAGTCAGCTGTGATTGAGCTTTGTAGCTAAACCCAGCCTTATGGGCTTATCGAATTAGCATCCACATGCCTACAAGTGCCACACCATTTTCCTTGGTCTACAGATTAGAGGCTATCTTACCCATTGAGGTTGAAATCCCCTCACTACAAATCTCATTAAAGGACATGGTAAAAAATGAAGAATATAGGGTATCTAGGATAAATGAATCAGAGCTCCTAGATGAAAGGCATTTGAGTGTGCTAAACCATCTGCAGGTTTATCAGAATCGGCTCAAACGAAGGTATGACAAGAAGATCAAGGAAAAGAAATTTTAGGTTAGTGACCTAGTCCTCAAAGAGAATTAGAAGGTACAACTAAATCAGGATGACAAATGAAAATTCAAACCCAACTGGTTAGGCACATTTATCATCACAATAAGCTACAGTTCTGGGGCATATAAGTTGGCTATTCCTAAAGGAGAAACTTTAGCTGAACCATTGAACAACAACCACCTCAAGAATTTCTACACATGAAGCACATTAGAATACCACAAGAAAAAGGGTAAAAATCCAAAAAAATGGAAAAAAGATAAAAAAAATAATACAAAAAAATAAAAAAGCAAGAAAAACAACAAAGAGAAATAAAACATTATTTGAGTGAAAACCACTTTTTTGCACTCCTAGAATAGATACCATAGTGAAAACCTAGAAAATAGGTGCTATGATTGTCTAAAAATTGTATCATTATCTATCAGTACTATCTGCAACATCCACCCATTCATTTCATAATAAAACATGTATCCAACCATGGCTTGTTATTGATTAAGGAAAGTAGTCTTTTCTCCAACTGGGGGAAACTTCCCGAAGCTAGTTAGGGATTAAATCTTTCAACATTCTATTATGGTCAAAACAACAAAATTAAAAACATTTGAAATCATCAAAAATAAAACATTGTTGGATTATTCCTTCACTCAAGCAGTCTAAAATATCAACATTTGCTTGAACCTCACATCTAGTTCAAGTAGATTTCCCAAAACATATCCTCTAGACACAGAATTGGAATATCAATCCAAGGTAACAATGTTTTTTGAACCGTAAAAACAATTTATTCTTTGAGTCAAATGGTCGAACTATGTGGTCTCTGCATGTATAACGTAGGCAATGATTATTAGCCCCTAAGAACCTAGGCCAGTCCCCTTAGGTTTCTATCATGCTTTATTTCAACTTAGTTAAAAAATAAAAAATCCAAAAACATTCACAAAGAAAAAGGTAAAAAAAAAATTCAAACCAAGTGAGCTATGAGAATCTGCGTGTACAACATAGGAAAGGCTTATCTTTGAGCAGCCCTCGAGGCCCTAGGCTAGTCCCCTGAAAACAACAAAAACATCATAAAACTAAAAAATCAAAAAGACCTACCCCGCCGTCAAAATATGCAATAAAAGATCACCCATAATAAACAAATCATTGCACTCACCCTTTGACAAAATAAACAAACAAATAAAGAAAACACCAAAGGTTAGAACTTTCAAGCAAAACAATCACAAATATTTGATCGCAAAACAGACTAAAACAAAGCCCAAGTATCAACTATCTATCTTTTGACAATTCACCAACAACATCCTAAGATATTCCTTAACGAATCCATTCCTATGATTGACATGATCAACAATGGATAATAGTCCTAAAACCTCAAATAGATATGGCAAGTGATACTGCAAATTTTTTTATTATCTTTTGGTAGTCTTAGTTTTATTATTTATTTTATTGACTTATTCCTAGGATCTCTCGAGGATGTCCATAAGGATTTATGGAGGAAGGGATAGGGGAAATTGAATGTCATTTTGATTTGTTGTTTGTAATTATTTTTTATAATATTACCATTGTGAGTACTTGCTTTATTGAGTGTATGAAATTTATGTTGAAACAGATCATGAAGCAGTTGCATGTTAGGTGTTCTATACCTCTCTGTGTGACTGGTCTGAAAAGTTTTTAAAACAACCTGACTATATACTTCAAACAAAGTTTTCGTATGTCTTATATGAGCAAAGATGCCCTTTGTTTGTAGAGTCAAAGTCCACACAATGGATACAAAGTCACCTTGGTCATTAATACCCTGGTGCATCATATTTGTTTGCTACATCAAACAGGATTGTTCAAAACTGTGAAGCCTCCAAGAACAATGAAAGAAATACTCATCAACAAATAACAAACATCAAATTTCTATCCATTATCAAAAATTTCTTCTAACATCCATCCTACATAGCAAATAAATTAGTACCATATCCATCCTGCATCCACAATTTTGTCAATACATATCATGATGATAACAAAACAATCAAAACATCATGTATCATGTATAAGGCATACATACATCATATCATCCATACATCACATAAACATCATATATCAAATGATATATCAATCATCCATAATAAAACATCATATGGAACAAAGTATGATCCATCCATCTAGGTTATATGCATACATAAGGAAAGTACAAAAACATATATAATCATACATCATCATACATAGTCATCCATGACCATCACATAAAAACATAAATGAGCCAAATTGAAGAAGGTATATCTGATATATATCATCATCAAAAAAGGGAGAATTTCATAGTACATCATCATCATGTGAAACATGTGTGATAGGATAATACAAAATAATACATATATATGAGGCCTTGACTGGGCTGATGAATATATATAAAAAATCAAGTCTACAATATGTCTCTAAACAATAAAATAATAAAGATCAAGTATATGTGTAACATTGCCTAGAAGGAAAGGGGAAAAATCTATGCAGCAGGATTTGGACCACCATCGGGATTTGGATATCTAACAAAATGACCAACTGACTCACCATCACCACCTTCTGCAACACTAGGCTCCCTGAACCTTGGTTATCTCTGTGCTCTAGGAACAAAGGCATCATAGAGAGTTTGTTAATATGTAGACCTTTGTAACAACTATTCCTATTGTGCACGAAGGGTATGATGCTTTTCCTTAAGAGTATCTCTCTCCACTGTAAGCAACTATACCTGAGCCTTTGCAACATGTCATTTCCTGCTCTCACTCTCTCTCATCCCTCAAAATGTCCCTCTCTATGGTTAGAGAAGCAACCTGAGCCTCCGCGACCTATCACCACACTATCTCTGTGTCATGGAAGGGGACTCAAAACCTATCCATGACCTTGCGCCTAAGGCATTTGATCATCTGGACCACCCTGTGCTCCATCCTGTTGGGCCCTACCCAACTACTCTACAAGAAACTCAATACATTTTCACTCCCCGTGATGACCTATAATGCTTGCTCTACCTAATGCAAGATCACCCCCAAGAACTATGAATCTCAAAGGCACACATAATGCCCACCATTGATCAAAATTGGGAGAGGTACCCAATTCTGCTGAACCAACCGACCAACCCCATCCAATTGGGGAAATTGCTTTGAATGTAGCAATAGAAGCATCTTTTTCTTCTTGGTGACCCCATACTTAGACCTCTTAGGTGGTTTGACCAAAATGAGCCTCATAAGTATCAAGAAATCGACCTTGTCTCTCTCCAAACTAACGACATACTCTATCTGATAAGTAATGCTCTAGTAGAGAGTGGGAGCAACCAATGAACCATCTGGTCTACCAATAGTAAACAAGCTACTTTGGATCCTCTGGCCATGCCTCACAATGCATATAGGGTCTCCAAACAAAGCCTGGCATGTCATTGAACACACGGTGCCAATACAAAAAATCCCATGGCAAGGTGTAGTGTAAGAAATCTCCATAACGATATGAATATGGATCTCTAGCAGTATGATCCCGTATCTCATTAGGCCGAGCAATTGCAATGTGCTCCTAGGCCCAAATATGCAAAAGAGAAACACCTACAAAAATAGATTTCCCACTCTAATATACAACCTCATTCATATCTCTATAGAGGTGGGCGAGAAGACATGGACCCCATGCATATTTGGTCCCATGCTCAAACCTACCCTCAATGCAAATACCCCACCCAATAGGGAATTGATGATCTCTCCTATCAGGAATAACTAGTCTCAAAATCAAACCACATAGAACAAGGGAAACATGGTCTACACTACCAAAAAACTTAGAAAAATAAATCTCAGACTGTCAAACCTCCAAGTGTCTGACACCCAACACACACCACTTGGCAAAAGTACCCCTTCAAATATGGTATGTAATGAGCTTGCCATGTATATTAATGTAGAGAATCCTCCACACATCCTCGATTGTAATGGTGGCCTCTCCTGTAGTTAAATGAAATGAAGACGTCCTTGAATGCCATTGCTCCACGAGTGCGGTCATCATCGTTGTGTGAGATCGGATGGGAGGCATGTAGCAAATATGACGAAGCCTAACCACATCTAGGAAATCTCACTCCAAAACATCAAAATAGGCAATCAAATCAAATAGATCCTAAGGTCTTCTCTCTCTTGGATGTAATGGTTTAAGGACCACCTATAATCATTTTAACCCATGACGTTAGGGTTTCTCTTTGAATGTGTAAAATGATGAAGAACAAGACTTGGGGTTCCAAATAGAAAAAAGTGAGAAAAATTTGGAAAAAGCGGTGAAGTCACTGACAGGTATGCTAGTTTAAGTCAAGTGCGCTAGTTTAGGTCAAGGGCAAAGATATCAAAAGTGAGGACATTTGTCAAGTGTGTGGGTTTAAAGCAAATGCGTAGAAACAAACCCTAAGCAATCAAAAGCATGGTTTTAGAGAAAAAGTACAAAACAAAAGCGAAGGTATAAGTCAAAGGCATAGGTCTGAAGCAAGTGTGTAGGTTTTGAGCAAGTGCGAGCTTCCTAAATTGGAAAATGCATGAAAAATGATGCAAAAGCATAGAAACTCCTAAAACCTCGCTATTGACTTAGAGAAATTTGTACATGAATTATGAGAACATGAGCAAATGAAAATGAGAAGTAAGAGGGTACATATCAGGCCACCGACGCTTGCGGGCCATCCAAACTCTCGAACCAGGTTTGAACAATGCGGGGCTCCCTGAATCCTAGGAATTGCTCCTCAACAACTGATAGAATGGGAAATCTAGAGACAAGAATTTGCTATAGGATCAAAGCACAAATAAGGCAATTAGAACCCTAATTTCACCTAGGAAACCTTAATTTTTACTTAGGGAACCTTCCTACGTTCAAATTAGGACTTCCCGAAAATATTGAACCAAGCAACAAGGGACCTATAGACCTAGTTTTTTGCTCTCTATGCAACTAAACGGAAATAGAACAATGCCATGAGCCTAACCTCAAAATTGAAATTTTCATCCAACCTCTCGAGAGGGTAGCATAGAGTCCTACCATCATTTCGTTGAACGCTAGGGTGTAGTGGGGCATAATTTTTTTTCAAAAAACTTGATCTTAAAATAAAAATCTTTGAAACAAAGCAACTAGTACTTTGTATCAAATAGGGGTAAAATGTAGACATGTAAAATTGAATTAACACTTATCACACATATTAAATGATATTTTCACATCATCTGCATCATTATCATCAAACATCACTACATTTCACATCAATTACATTTGAAACCCTAATTCCCCTATTAATTGAATAATACAACATTATTTAATTAATTCGCTTTTTCATTGTTTTTGACTAATTAAATAAATTCTATTTATTTAATAAAGTCCTAAAACCCCATTTCTACTATTAATTGAATAAAATGACATTATTTAATTAATTCATGTTTCTATCATTTCGACCAATTAAATAAATTACATTTATTTAATGAAGTCCTAATCTCACTTTATTTCATCCTAATTAGTTAAATACCACCAATTATTTAATTACGTCACTAGCTAAATCACTTTATTCCCCTAAAGCTAATTGAATTATTAGATCATAATAATTTAATTAACTCACTTTTCCCTCCAAAATTTGAATAATTAAAGAAAACTATTCAAATTATCATAAAAAATCAAATCAAACTAATGCAACTTTATTTACAAAAGTCAAACTTGATTTGCATGTTCAACTCCAAAATAAATAAATAAATTAATCATTTTCAACCACTTTCTTGATTGAGTAAATTATGATCCCCTAATATCTCAATCTAATCCTGACAAATCAATCTATTTCTAATTGAGAAAATTATGATTCCTTGGTTGGTCAATCTATTCTCAATCCCACTTATCATTCAATCTATTTCTTCAATCACACAAATTGTGCAATCTACTTTACACAAATTATTCATGTCTAAATCCTCTCAACACCTCTCAACCATCGATCTTGATTCAACATTGTTTAATCCTGATTGTCCATTTTGAATCACATTTTCTATATAAAACATCTATCCTCACAAAAAAGGATGAGAGAATCAACCTATTCAAACAATGAAGTAATGCCAAAACACCATTGATAGAGCTTTGCCATTTCTTTGATCAACCAACCAAGACATCATTCTTCAAGCTTTTGCACATGAACTATGGAGGCTTCACAATTATACAAACAACCACATCCTTGCGAATATACTCCGATATGAGATGGGTAATGGTTTTAGTATTGAATTCATTTATTTATGTACTTCATTTTCATGTTCTTGAATTCAGTATTCTAAATTGTTCATTTCATAAGTGTAGGAATAGATCTTAGATTAGTGTTCTTGATCATAGATTAGATTCTATTTCAAGTAGGTTTATCTTGTTTATGTCTATGATTTTTCCCCTCACACACCTATGTAAAAAAAAATTATTTTCCAATGACTTCATCTCATACAACCTTTTTAGTCCACAAGTCATGTGCATATCTCCTCTGCAATATTGCATAGTATTGAATCTGCTAGAGATAATTAGATTGTTGCTCTATCAATGCTATCCTTTTCATACCAATCTACCTAGGTCATGGCTACTAGTTTTGATGCTAACCTATTGAGAGCTAGGGCACAACCATCCTTCACCAATAAATCTTTTTTTTTTATATACTACAAGGGTGTCCTTGCAACCCAACCCAACAACCCATCAAACCTTACCTTGGGTACTTGAGGTGAGCTAGGGCAAGACTAGTCCCCTACGGGTGAGATCTCCCACCCATAAGAAGTCCCACCTCTTAAACCCGAGACCAATGGGGAGAAAACCCACTACCCAAGCCAACTCTACTACCCGTTTGAGCTCCTTCACCAATAAATCTTGAAGCTTTAGCTTCCATAAAGAAAAATTAGAACCATCAAACTTTTACACCTCAAATCTAGTAACCATGCCTCTAGTCATTGTTCACTTCTCAAAAAACACAACATCTACACACAAAACCTCACTCTGATACCAATTGTAGGAAAATTTACAATGCAAAATAAATAGAGAAAAAATAATAAATAACACAAAATTTACATGGAAAAATTGGTAAAATTATACCAAGAAGATCTCTTGAATTTTATTTCTCAAGAAATTTTTGCAATTACAAAAATCTTCAAAAGTTACTAAAAACATGACTTTGAAAGAGTATAAGAAATCAAATTTTTAGAGTCCTTGTTGAACAAAACTTTTCAAAAAATAGAAAGCATGACTCATGCAACTACATGTCAAACATTTATCAAATTTACCAAAAATAGCGATTCCCAATTTTTTTGGCTTCATCGAAAAACACCTTTGACATCCAAGGGCTACAAAAAACACCTTGGGACCCCCCATCATTTCAAACTTCAATTCAATAAAAGGCCTTCGATCATGTTAGGTGCATAGCTGAAGCACTACCTAGGTACTCAATATTGACTATTCGTCGGTACTATAATAAAAATAAAATCAACCTCATATTCCAACACTATTATGATATTAGAATTACTATATATCTCTAGTTGGTGATACTTTATAAATAATTTCTCTACGAGTGTATTGTAACTATGTTTATATTATTAAATAATATATTGGGCTACCTTGGGGTGCAATATTCTTTTCTCTCAAAATGGTTTTTTCCATATATACTTGTGTTGTATAATTTTATTTATGTTTTAAATGCATTTCTGCTTTCTATAATTAGAAATATTTAAAATTTTCACAATAATCTCCTCTAAGATTAGCTTAGGAAATGTTTCCATGTATCTTGATTCCTTTCAAACCTTTCTATGATTTTACCATTATCTAATAATTTTTAACATCAAAACACCTTAGGTTGAGCATATAGGATCTTATATTTATATCTATAATCCTAGGTTAATAGTTATCATTGGATGGTTTTGAAAGAATTTTTTATAAATTATTTGAGAAACATTGAAACATTGCAACAAAATTTGGAATAATTGGCATTGCATCTCTTTCTTGGTGTGTCTTCTATTATTTATCATTAAAAAAGGGGTTTGATTCATTATCAAGGAATTTGTAAACCTTTCTTATACACAATAAATCCCAATATTCTTTTCAACACAACCCTTTGCTTAAAAAATAAGTGTGGAAGGTAGGAATGAAATTTAAGAAATAAGTGTGGAAGGTTTGAAAGGAATCAATATTCTTTTCAACCAATAAATCCCAATAGTCCTATGGAAAATGCTATTCCATGGATTCTCGAGAGGTAAATGTGATTGGAATAGTAAAACTTCCTACATACTTGGGGAAAGCATTCTCAATGGATATTATCATAGTGGATTGACTAGCTAAGTAGGGTATGTTATTATCAAGGAAATGGGTAGCTTCAGTGGGGGGTACTATCCAAATGGATTTATCCTATTCTTCCATCCCTATGTGTGTAAAAGATGTCCAATCTCATAGAGAGAAGAAAATTGTGATAATTTTTGAGAATCCTAATTAAATAAGGAGTGATATTTTTTACCTTGACATAGAACCTGATAATTTGGTAGGTTATTGTGATGGTGAATCTATTTAGAAAATTGATCCTAGTTTGGTACCCTCACATCTTCATCTAGAGGATGTTAGAATTTGGTATATGTATTTTTACGATGCATTTTCAAAAAAGGTAATGGAGTAGGAATTATATTGATGTCCCATGAGGGAAAAGATTACAAGTTCACTTTCAAATTGAACTTTGAATGTACCAATAATGTAGCGGAGTACGAGGCTTTTCTACTTGCTCTAAACATATCCTCTAAATATGAAATCAAATTTATTAATGTGCATGGTGATTCATAACTTGTGGTATCTCAGGTTAGAGCTATGTTGCAAGAGAAAAGAGGCTAAGAATGTACAAGAATGTTATTTGGGATATAAGTGAGGCTTTTGATGCTTTTAACATCACCTAGGTGGAGAGAGAAAATAATGTGATTATTGATGCCCTAGTTGCAACAACTTTTAGATTTTATGTTTCTTCTATTCCCAATCATTGCAACTATGAGGTTGAGATTCTCACCTGGCCTAGTATTCTAGATAATATATATAATTGACAGGTTTTCAATGATGATCAACAAATTTATGAGTTCTTGAATTGTATTGATCATTTTGAAACCCAACAAATTGATTAGAAATCCATAGTGGAGAGATGAATAAGGAAAGGAGACCCTTTTTGGGAATGAAATCATCTAGCTCAAAAAAAATATCATTTATAAATTTCTTTTTGCATTAGAGATAATGTTTGATAATGTTGATCATTATAAGATAAGAAGTAAGCCTGTCAAGGAAGAAGACATTGAAGGTGTAAACTTATGAACTAAATTAGATCAAAAAATGGTTTATATCGGTGAAAAATTAAGACCTGTAGAGAAGCAATTTTTGATTGCACTACTAAGAGAATATAAAAAATGATTTACATGGTCTTATGATGAATTGAAGGATTATAGGGAATATTTTCTCAAGCATACCATTCCATTGGAGCTTGGTGCAAAACCATTCAAACATAAGCAACGTTCTATCAATCCTACTCTTTCTCCTCAAATGAAAAAGGAGCTGATGAAGTTGAAAGAAGGGGGTATTATTAAACAAATCAAGAATTCTAAATGGGTGTCTAACCTAGTTCCAGTTAGAAAAAGAATGAGGAAATAAATCTATATGGACTTCATAAATTTAAATATCAAGTCTCTCAAAGACAATTATCCATTGCCCAACATGGATTATTTATTGCAACAGGTGACAGGATCAAAGCTGGTGTCTATGATGGATGGTTTCTTAGGTTACAATTAGGTCATGGTTAATGAGTTTGATTAGCATAAGACAACCTTCACTATACCATGTGGAAATTTTGTGTATATTTGACTGCTATCTAGAATTAAGAAGAATGCAAGTGCCACATCCAAAGAGCTATGGATGTAGCTTTTGCAAGCCTTATAAATGAGCTGATGGTTGTTAGCTAAGATAACCCGAATTCTTACTCCAAGGACTAAAATGATCATTGCAAACACTTTAAGTTAGTTTTCCAAATATGCCTAAAGTATGGGGTATCTTTGAATCTAAATAAGTGTATTTTTGGTGTGGAAGAGGGTAAACTCCTTGGGCACACTGTGTCTAAAGAAGGGGTAAGAATTGATCTAGAGAGAGTTAAAGCTATTGACCTTATCCCTTAGCCTAAACCAATCAAATCAATCCAATATTTCTTTGGCCAGATAAATTTTTTTTGAAGATTTATTCCTAACTTTTTTGAGAAAAGAAATCTTTCTCTAAAGTGTTAAAAAAGGGGAAATCTTCTAGTTGGGATAATCAATCAACTGATTCCTTTTTGGATATCAAAGATGCACTCAAGAAGGCTCTTGTGCTAGAAAATTTAGATTATTCTAAGCCTTTCCAATTACTTTCCTTTGCATATTTTAATATAATTGTTGTAGTTTTATTGTAGAAAAATAAAGATGGTTATGAGCAGCCCATAACTTTCTTTAGAAAATTACTAAGAGATACAGAGTTGAAGTTGTAGAGAAGGGGGATTCACTACTAACAAGTATCTAAGACACCAAAGAGCCTTAAGGGAGTGAATTTACCTAAACTACCTTAGACTACCTAATAAGTTGAACAAGATGAAAGAGATTGCAAAAATATATTAAAAATAGAGCTCTAGGGATCATCACAAGTAGAAAACTTTAGGAACTAAAAGAGAAGATCACTAAGATTTGTGAGACAAAAGGAGGAGATCTCAACTGAAGGATGGTAGTGTGGGAGTGGGTCATTAGTGTGGTGTGTTGACGTCTCAGGTATGTGTTGGCATCTTATATGGATAGATAACTAAAATCTCATCCAAAACTCAAAGGATCTACTAACTGTTCCAGATTCGAGGTCTATTTAAATACATTAACTTTATAGAAAATAAGAATGCAGGTAAATGACAAGGAGAGAAAATACTTGAATTACAAGAGGTCCCACGTTTTGATGCATCCCGCAAAGATCCACACAAGAAAAATTCACACAAGGAAAATGAGGAAAATGTTGGGGCTATTTTGGGGCTTTCCTTAGTCAAACCCTCATTTTGATGTCCCCACGTCCATGGATAGCCAGATAGATAGAGATAATAATAGACACAAAGTAAAGTAGACACAAGAGTGATAAAAGAAAACCCTGCTATGTAGGAGAACGTGTATCATGAAATAGGCACCAAAGTGATAAAAGTAAACCCCGCTATGGAAGAGAACCCATATCATGAAACATTGACACAATAGATATTATGCTAACAAATTGACAAGAAGCAAGAGAGCATTGCCAATAGTTTGTGGCTCCCTCTTGGCTTGATAGACATGATGTTGAGCACTTGTAAGAGAGATTTGGCTATTGGTGAGACTTCAATATAGTAGAGATTTGTTGTAGAAACACAATGCAGAAGAGAAGAGCAAGAAAGGAGCAAGTTGGAGAGAATTCAAGTGAGAAATATTACAAATAAGAGTGAAAGAATGAGTTTTGTTTAGTTGCATGGGAGGGAAGAATCATTACTTTCAGAATACTACCATGGAAACATGTGTCATAGGCCAAGACTCCCAAGATTCCTCATTTGAACTCATGAAAGTATGTGGACACTAGCATGCCACGTGGACATCTGATGCTGCCTAGGCATCTAACTCATCATTTCATGATAAGTGAGGTGGAAGATTGTGGTCTGTTTGTCATTGTTCCTTATAGAATTGAAATCATGAAATTCCAACTCATAAGGTTCTTATTATAAATACAACTAGGTGCCATAAATATGGGGGCAAGTGAACAAATGTGAAATTGCCACAGGGTGCAATTTTATGACATTACATTTCTCCCCCACTTTAGTGAGCTAATTTTTGAGAAAAATAAGCTACACTAAAGTAGAAAAAATAATATTTAGAGGAAACAAAAAAATTGAAAATTTTACAAATTGTCATGCCAAAAGGATACTATAGAGGCCATAGAGGTCGAGCAAGCAGTGATGATGATCATCATGCAACTTGAACCTAGTTTTAGTATATGGAAATATGATTATGGTATGTTAACTAGTAATTGCATGGTTAAAATGTGTGAATGTGTATAGATTGTGGTGTATATCTACATTTAAATTATGATTATTAGTATTGTGTATATGTTTAGGTGAACTAACTCCTTACAACCAAGAAGCCAGAACAAGAAAAATGTATCCCACAACAACTATAAAGCACAACTCGGAATCAAAGTAGTTTTAGACAGTGATGCAGGGGAAGTTCCAAAATAAGAAGAATGCAATAGTTGCAGAATTGGAGGCATCTATTTATCAAGATGATTGTAAGTCACCATGTCATTTAATAAGACTACTAAAAGAGAGGAAACCTGCTATGATTGGGAATCCAACATGACTATTTCCATAGTCCATGTTTTTGTTTTATTGTTGCAATAGAGTTGTAGTCCTAATAAACTTCTACTTTTTCAGTTATGTTTTTAGTTATTCAAAATTTGTCACACTCTATTTTATAGGAGAGTGGTGATTTACATTTAGATTTCTATTTTGAGTTCTTGTTTGAATAAGACTCCTCCTCACGTATGTATATATGGTTCAATGGTCGAGGAGAATAACAAACATAGAAAATATAGTAGATAGATATGTTCAAATAGTTTTCTTATATTACACAAACAATACTCTTGTTTCTAGTTAAGTTTTTATGAATAAGATATCCCTAAAGATTCTTATTGAATTGTGAAATATTGTGTTATGCAGTGAAGGAGTTTTCAATTTACTGTTATGGTTAATTTATTTGAGAAGATAGATTTGATTTTATCTTGTGGAGATAGTCACTTGAGCAAGGACCACTCAAGGTAACTGTTCCCCACTTTAATTTCTACATATTTATTTCTATTGTTATAGTATTTACCTTCATTATTGCATTTATCTTAACCAAAGTCTTCATGTTGTTAATGTGAATAAAATCATGAATAATATTTTTTCTTGTATTTCATGCTTTGTTTATCTCAATGCATTACCCTCTAGAGTGAGTCAAAGTTAGTAGAATTAGTTAGTTATAGAGTTTAGTTTTGATAATGAACTAGTCACAGTCTTTAGCTGTAAGTACCCATATCAATAGTTCCAGATTCAATGCTTTTTATTGTTATGCAGTTTATATTTTTCTCACATGTGTAAACACCTATTTTAAGATGATATAGGTAGTGTAGAGTCTCTGGATGCACATACAATTCCAACATCATCTCAAGTTTACGTCATCGCTGGTTGATAATTAAATGGAGTCTTTACAAGGGTTTATTTGATTGTTCAGTTAGGTACCCCCTCTAAATTGTGTGAATATCACCAAGTTTATTGAACATTAGTTGGGCCTTACATTTTTGGTGTCATTGCCAAGGATGATGCTACATTCAAAGATGCATCTCCGTTATTTTGAGATTTCTTAGTTTAAGCATTTTTTTTCCAACATTAGGATGATTAGGTTTTATTCCATCAATATCAAAACATTTTACTAACATTGTGTAGGATCCGTTGATACACAAAGTCACACCTATTATATGCGGAGGAAGGGAGATGCTTTGGGAAGATTTCTACCCTCAACACACAAAGCTAAAGAGGATATTGGTGATCACAATGACTAGAGCAATGGATTTCTTGAAGAAATTTCCCTTTCACCAACATCCACTATAAATACAATGGAGACATTCCAAACCATGGCTAATGTAATGGTGGATTACCCACTAGAACATGTAACTTTTAAGTTCCCCATTGCCAACTAGGAGAGAGAAAATTCCTTGAAGAATATACCTCCTTCAACATCACCTGTCTTCTATGGTTTGGTTACTAAGGATCTAGATACCTTCTTGTTTGAGTTTGATGTCATGTGTATAAGTTATGATTACAGAATAGATGCACATAGGCTCATACTGTTTCTAGCAACCTTGAAGGATGCTGCCTTAAGATGGTTTATGGGTTTGGGAAGAGATGTTGTTTTAGATTGGAACACTATGAAGACAAAGTTCTTGGAGAAATACTAGGAAAATTGTAGAGGAATTGACAAAAGAAGAGATGACATTTTTAGGGTGTCTCAAAAAGAAGATGAATCATTGGAGGAATATGTAGAAAGGTTCTAGTTTTTCTTAAAGAAGAGTCCACAAATTAGGATTTTAGAGTAATCTCTAAAGTTAGTGTTTTTAAGAGGATTCAATGACAATTGCATGAATTCCCTTAACATTATTGGGTTAGGAGATGTATCACAATTTACTTTTTAAGAAATTTGCAAGGTTTATAGGAACTGTTCAAGGACCTTTACTAAAAGGACTAGAGGGAAGAAAACATCTTCCATCAGCAAGATATCTAATAGAGTCTCTAGAGTGGAATTGAGTAACCTATTGTCAAAAATGAATGAAGACATTGTAAGCCATTTCGATACCCAAGTGGACACTCTACCTATGAAGAAAAAGAAAGAAGAGGTGGAGGAAATCCTTACTAATTATTTCCCTAATTGTAGACAAAGAAAAGCTAATTGCAAGTGAAAAAGAGTAGCAAGTATTTTAGAGGACAAACTAGGGAAACCAAAATTTCAAGAACTAGAGGGTGAAGATGGAAATTTTTTCTACATTGCACAAAGGAGGCCATGACAACCAAGACAAGGTATTTCTCAAGATCCTTTGAATTTAAATACACCATTTTTAGTTAGCAATCAAAATTTCTCTATTTGGAACCCTCAGCCTTGGGAAAACACACAAAACCAATAGAAAAATCCTCAACCAAACTGGAACCAGTAGCAAAAAAACATGTGGCCACAAAAAAACTTTCAAGGACCTAACTACAACCCCCAATGGCCGCTACAAAAAAATATGAATTACTAATATGAATTACTAATAGCCACATCAACCTTCATAGCCACAACAACAGGACATCATGCCTAATCTAAAAAATGCATCATCCCAACCACCTAGGGAACTTCAACTACCAATCTAACCTACACCTAACTCAAATAACAATCTTGTTCAATAGGCCTACACCGATGAGGCTATTCAATACCCTAATTATGGGGTAGAGGCGAGTGATGTCCACCTTAGATCAAGGAAAACATTTCTTGGTCCTTCATCCCCTCAAATCATTGAGTTGGTAGATGAGGAACCCTCAGTAGAGACCTTGGAAAACCCACCTTTGGAGCTTAAGTCAAATTAGGTCAACCAAACTAATTCAAGTCTAGAGCCTCCATTCCTTGAATGATTAGCTGTTCAAAAAAATAAAAACCAAGCTGAAATGACCTATTAGGACAACTTTATGATGTGTGTATAAAGATACCCCTCATCCAAGCCATCAAGGACATTCCCATTTACACAAAAATAGTTAGAGACCTTTGTCTTAAAAATCCAAGGAGAAAAAGAAAGGGCCCTCAGGTTGTACATGTCTTAGGGAAACTTGTTGGTCCATTATGTTGGGAAACATAATTGTCCCTAAGTATACAAATCTTGGAATTCCAGTGGTAGATGTTAAGATAAATGGAATGAAGAGTCTGATCAATGGACCAAGTCTAAAGTTGAAGATAAAAAATGGCTATGGCAATATGAACATGGGTTAGCTTTGGTAGCCAACATAGAGAATGCAATTAATTGGCCTACCTGCTCAATGACTAGTATAATTGGAGATTTGATTTGTAGAGTGGTGACACAAACTGCAAAGGTAATCAAGATAAAAATAAGATCGAGAGAACTATGGAATGCATTAATTGCATATCAGGGTTTAGGCTTTTATAGATTGCCATACTTAGCAAATTCAATAAACTAGAAAATGATGATGAATATGTGTGGCTCGATGATGAGGTTACTTGTTGAAGAAGATAATGAGTAAACCTTAGCAGAGGATTTGAACTATTTGTGTGAATCTTGAGGAAATTACTACAAGTTGGTGAAGGTATACAAAGGAAAATTTAGAATTTGGCTATGAGGTTGATGCAACTAATACTGCATGGAACTAAGTGTGTGAAGTAGTGTTGTGAAGCAAATAGAGAATGCATTAATTTTGAATGAGTGGAACCCAAACAAAAATCAAATATTTCTATTATGGTTAATAGTCAAGGTGAAAAAAAAAGGAAGGTGTAGAGCAGAGAGAGCTGTAAAGCAGAGTTTTGAATTGCAGAGAATTGTGCAATTGCATATAGGGTTGCAACAATGAATTATGTTCAAAATAACATATTGTATTGTACTGCATTGTAAATATGATTAGTCGGCACTATCAGATATCTGGGTTGGTGCTTAGATTAGGGAGTGGGTGCTCCTAAAACTAGTGGATTGGTGTCTCCTTAGGGTTGGTTCTCTTAAACATTTGATTATGAGGTTGGATTAGGATAGTAGATCTTAGCAACATTTCTCACCGTGGTTTTTTGCATCTTAGGTTTTCCATGTATATCCTATGTTATGTGTGTGAATGCTTATTTCTCTACATGTTAAGATTGAATCTATACTAAGTGGACTAAAAGGAATTTAATTTGTATAAGTTTTAAAGGATAAATTTTAATTAATCGACTGATTCACCCCCCTCTCACTAGATTGTTGTATTCCAACATAGCACATATTATACATAATAACTATGGTAGGAACCTGCATCAACATGTCTATCTGTCATGTTTGTAGGATCCTCTACAAAATTTTATACCTACTAGTTCATGAGAGTCAACATCCCAAATTTTCCATTCTTTATTTCCACAACAATGTGTCCCAAACTTAGTAGGACTTGATGTTTCATTTGTACAATCAACATACAAGACTTTAAAAATCATGGCAGGTATAATGCTAAATGTTAAAAATGAATTAATTGATGAACAATAGACTTCCCTAACCATTGTGGTAAAGGAACATGCAACAAACTTTTCATAGTGTGTGAACCCCAATCCTAATACCTACAAAACAATGAGAACAAACACATTAAGTTAGAGATTGCAAACAAGAACAAGGATTCCCCGTGAAATTCATTTACAAAACTCAAATTAGGAAAATAAACAATGAAGAACACAATGAAAACAACAAAATAGATTGAATCCTAATTTAAAATTGCAAACTCATGATCCCATGGGGGAATTGGTGCCAATTTGATGTGAAAATTGGCCCTTTCCCAATTCCTATGATGCAAGCTTGATATGTGTTGATGATGATTGATGAATGATCCACTTTGTTGATGAAGATTGAGTGCTCCAAGCTAAAAACCTGCATAACCTAGCTAAGATTCAAGATTTATGGATGTAATTTGATAGATATTTGAGCATGGTAACTTTGCATAATTTTTGGATGATCAAATGAGGATATGAGCTCTTTATTTATAGAATGCCAAGATGGATGAATGTCCAAATTTGAGCAATGTGGGACTAACATTCATCCAATGGCAAGATGCCACTTGTCAACCTATGAGTGGATGGAGGATGTGAATTTTTTTGAGGATTGTGCCAATAAATGCATATTTTTGAATTTCAAATTTGTTGAAATGACTTGCAAGAGGGAATGGAAAATGCAATAAATGCCACTTGGCTCAAGGCAAAGGACATGTAAGATTCAGGATTAACTAGTTAGACCGAGGGATGATTCAGGATGAAACGATGTTAGTAGTCGGGATTAGATGCACAATGTCAATCAATATATTTTACGTGTCTACATTTTGCCCCTCTTTGAAGCAATGCACTTGTTGTGTTCGTTCAAAAAATAAACGATCTCAATCAAAGCCAATTTTTTTTGTTATTTAAAATCCTGCCTCACTGCTGCCTGGCAAGAGAAAACATGCCATTATATTTCCCCCTCAAGAGATTGGATGAAAATTTCAATTTTTTGGGTGATCTCGTGAAAAAAAGAGGACAAGGTGCCTGACAGGTCCAAAAAGGCTCTAGGAGGCCAAAAACATGTCTAAATGCAATAAAACAGGCCTCAACTAGACAAAGACAACTTCAAGGGTCCAAAACCCTAGCAGGATAGCCAATAAGGGTGAAAAAACCCTAATTTTCAAGCTTAAAAGGGGTTCGAGGGGTCACTTTCAAGTCATTTTCATGCACTTCCATTAGCAACTTTGAGATTTGAGCTCTGACCTCTTGACGATATGGCGCAACGACAACTTTCCCTACACATTTATGATCGAGTCTGGATGTACCAGTGGCCACCCGACATTAGGGCCTCGGTAAGTGACCCTTACTTGAACTTTGTTTCTCATTTTTCATGCTTAATTAATGCTTTCAAAGTCAGTCATTCTACAACGGTGCTATATAGCACTGATTAGAAATCAAACTGCACTGCTCGGTATGATATTGCACTACGACAGCGAAGTTTGAAGTTTGAAAACTCTGACGCTGAGCTCGTGGTTGACAGGGTGATTTGCAAAGTGCAACGCGGTGGTCTTTTATTTCCTCAAAGTGCACCATTGGGAGGGAAAGTGCACCGCGGCGGTGCTATTTCATATTTTTGTGCCCTAGTGTCAGAGTTTAAAAAGAATCAAACTACAACACCTTCACAGATTCTGACACTAGAGTGGTTTCTTGGACACTAGGCGAAGAATTTTTCAAATTTTTTAACATGGTGACTTTCCTTGATGCAGGATGTGGGGAGGGAGCTCTACTCCTGAGAGCACAGGTCATGAGATTTGTTTGGTTACTTGCAGGATCTTAGCAACAAAGATCAAGATCAACTTTGAGATATGGGGCTATGGTATATCGCTTATGCAACGCCCATCCACACGCACCTGGGGATGCTATCAGTGCTGGATGAGAGATGGCACAATGAGACTTCTTCGTTCCACCTTCCCACTGGTGAGGCCACCATTACTTTAGAGGACATTTGGCGGATCCTACGATTGCCAATTCATGGTTGATGTGTTATATTTGATATGGATGAGGGGCGTAATGCCTGCCACAGGGTCCTCGCCATAGAGGACATCGTTATTTGCGAGGGCCAGATCGAGCTGGAGTGAAACAGGACCCTGGCACCTCCTTTCCACTTGGTTGTTGCAACGGTTATTTTGGGTCTTGTTGCCCTAGATAGACGAGGCCGATATTTCAATCCTGGTTGGGGACATTGCTGGGAGCAGATGGTTTGCGATAGGCCAGTTTGTTTTGCATGGGGGCCTGTTCTTCTTATCTCTTTGTATAGAGATCTGCATGAGTATGTTTACATGGATGACAGAGTGCTTGGAGCAGGCGTGACACTTCTCCACATATGGGCATGGGAGCACATTGCAATTCTACGTCCACACCTTGTTCCAATTCTGATGGTGACAGAAAATCCCCTTGTGTGGTGTTGTAGAGGTGGTGTGTCCTTTACACACATAGGTGAGCATGGGATCCCCTACTAGAGGAGGGTCCTCGATGAGATGTAGGTGTTCACATGGCAACCATAACTTGGTCGGCCTAGATGGACCGACGATGCATAGCAGTTGTTCTATGCCTGCCAGGACCAGTAAATGTAGGGGCGGGAGCACACGATGATTGAGAGGTACCTGCTCGAGCGTGTGCAAGGTTAGTTTGGTGAGCCCTAGGATCATCCCAATGATGACTATGTGGCTGTCTTCACCCGCACCATGACACAGGTTTCATGGGGGCGGTATATTCCTCCTCAGAGGCTATGGACAGTTTTAGGAAGTTAGTAGCTTGGCCGTGGGATTATGATCAGGGACCTGTGGATCCAAGCTCGAAACAAGCATACAAGGATTGGTTTCGGCCTCCCCTACAATTGACTATTCCAAGTGCAAACCCTGATCGATGGAGGGTTAGAGGCAGAGGGGGAGGATGAGGATGGAGGGGTGATGTACGACAAGACTAGCTGGTTGGGCCACCAGTGTAGCCAGATCAGGCAGATGTATAGATGTAGGATCAACGACAGGTGCCAGTAGGTCCACCACTATGGGCTGGAGTTGAGGATCAGCCTTCGTACAACCTCCACAAGCATAGCCATCAGGGCAGCTAGCAGGACAGGTGGATCCTCGAGATGCACTGATTGTATAGCTACAGGCCCAAGTACAGACTATGACAGGGGAGAGGGATCAGGCTCAAGCTGAGAGAGAGAGCAGATGAGGGCTGAGAGGGATCAGGCTATACAACAAAGACATGCTACAGAGCTACAAGTGGCCACAGAGCTAGGCCAAAGAAAACAGTTAGAGAGTATGGTAGCCTCCTCTTCTTAGGGTATAGTGTCTGTTAGGTCTTACTAGGAGGCCGTCAGAGAGGCTGAGTATTATCAGATGTACTATCACAAGGCCATACATAGAGCATCACGGATCCCAGAGTACTCGTAGCGGACCAACCACAAACCAGCAAAGGGTCACGGTGACAGGGGTGAGGGTAGCATACATGAGGGTTGATTGAGATGATACATTTATGCCTTATGGGCTCATTTTTGACAGCCCGATGGGCCCTTTTTGTACTGATTGACATACATGTACAATGATCCGATTATTCTTGTACTATGACAGTTATATTATTGATGATATATATGAGATGATGATGATTTTGATATGATGTGATGTGTACCATTTATTTATGCATGGATGATTTTATTTCTATATGTTGTGCAATGATGTTATATGATGTATGCATTATGTAATGATTATGACTAATAGATCTATATTATGTTGACTTATGATATGCAGATGTATTTATGTGATGTGCAATGATGCTGTCTATATGATGATCTATTTATGCAAATGGTGATGTGATACATGATATGGAATATAATATGCAAAATGATATGGAAATGATCTATGGTGTATGCGTGAAATGATATGTGAATCCTACTTATATATGAAATGATTATGGATGGATGTACGCTTTGTATGTGATGGATTCTTATGTTCCTATTTATGCTTATAATGATGTGTAATGATTTATGCAATGAATGATTTATGATGCTATTTATGAGATGAAATGGATGATGTAATGTGAATGCGATGCTCATGATATGATGCAAATGAGATGGTTTTATGTAATGCAAATGAGATGGTTTTTTAAGATGCTTAGAATAACAAATATTATTATCCTAAACATATTAAATGATAATGTAATGTATGTGATGCATTTAATATGATGCGATGATATGTTAATGCAAAGTGGTATGATGATGTGTAATGTAATATGAACGTAATGTGTGCAAGTATGTATGCAATGGTTTATCTTATAATGCTTATGTGCCTATTATGTATGATTATGCAGTAGGTGGTAATGTGAAATGGTTATGAAATGCAAATGAATGTTATGTGATGATTTATGTGATAAATGCAATGTTATGCAATGTAATAAAGATGGACGTGCTTATTTATAAAAAAATGCTTATAATAACATGTTTATATGATGATGGAAATGCAATGCATATGTTTCCTATATGATATGTTTATGCAATATGCTAATTTTTTGGATGCAGGATTCATGACGATGATGATCAATTGTCATAGTACCTTGTTAGTGCGATGAGCAAGAAGGGATGAAAGAGAAGAAGTCATTTCAACAAGACACAAGATGATGAAAATGAAAATGATGATGATGATTTCTTGCCGAGAAATTGGGATTTTTAAAGGGCCAATTTTCTTATGTTTGATAACACACGTGGTATGATGCATCAAGGTATAAAAAATCAAGATGGCGTGGTACCTAGTGTGATGGAATTTGACTTGACAAGCAAATAGGAGTATCCTTGTTCACACTTGACATACATAAACCTTGCTAGGATGGACTTTAGAAGTTTCAAACACCTCAAACCAAAACACGAAAAGGTATAACCTATCAATGCAATAGTCAACAAGTTGCCCGAAACCTCCTCCATACATACCTAACAAAGCAAGTATTTGCCAAGGTTATATTAGAAGAACATCCAACAAGCACAACAGACAAAAGATAATGATCGTTGCCCCATTCCTATTTTCTAAATCCTCTTGTTTGGATATCATCAAGAAGTCCTTGGAATGAGTGCAATAAGATAAGTCAAAACATAAAGACAATGTAAACAAACAAGCTGATGTTCTTCAATACTGCTAACCAAAAGGAAATGTTTTCTTAGGATAAGAACCGAAACTATTGCCAAAAGATAATGCCCATTGTAGAAAGGATACATCCTAGGACATGTTAGTGGATGGCGACATGCCATTTCGTTTATCCAAAGCATTCTAAAAGATGATTGATATGGGACCAATTGGATGATGGGTTATCGACACAAAGAGTTGACCAACTTGCTTACGTATTGACTTACACCTAAGACTTGATGTTTTGAGTTTTCACTTTCAACCTACTAGACCTGTTTCTGATTATCTTACCAAAGATTGAGGATGACGATCGTTTATTATGAGTGATGTTATTACGGGTGCAAGCGAGATGATATGGATGGATTTTTTCAAATATTTGGATGTTTTTAATCTTTTTCAATGTTTTGAGGCTATTTTTGGTATTTTTTGATATTTTCAAATGTTTTGATTTTTTGATTTTTTGAATGTTTTGGAGTTTTCTGAGATTTTGACCAAGAGACTAACCTAAAGACCTATCCTAGGGGCTTCAAGGGTTGATCAACAGATTAGCCTTGCCTATGTTATACATGCAGAGACCACGTAGTTTGACTAATGAGTTGACCGATTTACAGATGATGATATACATGATGAGATGTTAGTTTATTATGACAGACTCCTATAGGACTGACCTAAGTGTCTTGGGGCATGATCAAAGATCAACCTTGCCTACATTCAAGGCTCAGAGACCTGTAGTTTGACAAGACGACTTTGTTTTTGACTTTTTGACTGACTTTTTAACCTATTTTTGGGATTTTGATATATTTTGAAGTTTTTGGATTTTCTGAGTTTTTTATGTTTTTGGATTTTATGATTTTATAATTTTAAGAACATACACGAATCCGATCCGATGAGAACATGCCCCCAGCGTGGTACAATAGACTACTCTGATAAAGGCAGGACAAACTAACCTTGAGGATGGGCTGAGTAGTACTAGGAGGGATCATGATACGAAAACAAGACCAAGCTATGGTGTGGATGTGGGTGGATGAGTGATGGATGCAAATCCGAATGCGATGGATGATGGAAGCACAGTGGGTGGATGATGTAGAACAAGCCGTAGATATCCTGGTGGATGAAAAGTGCTTATTTTACGCAAGGCGTTTGTTTTCCAGGTTTTCACCAAGGTACTTGCCCAAAGTACCACCGAAGTGGTTTTCACTAGAGGACAATTTTTTTTTCTTTACTATTTTCAATCATTTTTCTGATTTTTCTGATTTTTTGCTTTTTTGATTTTTTTGTTGTCACCAAGATGCCTGTTTGCCAAGTTTTCGCCATGGAAACCATTTTCTTAGGACATTTTCTATTTTTTTGGATTTTTGGTTCTATACCTTGAAAGATTTAGGCATAAAACTTTTTGAGATGAGAGCTATTCATGGGCTCTTGCAGAGGTTCCCCTTCAGGTGTTGATAATTGATATGCCCTTGACTTGTAACTTGCTATGATAACGAATGGTCCCAACCAATTAGGTTCAAATTTTCCTTTGCTGCTTGGGTTTGGGACATTCTTCTGATTCTCTTTTAATACCAGTTCTCTGACTTGGAATGTCCTACTTATGATTTTCTTATTGTAGCTCCGTTTGAGTCTATTCTGATAGACTTGCAAATGATTCAAAGCATCTATCCATCACTCATCCAGTAGCTCCAGCTCATTCAATCTTGATACTTGGTACTCTTCATCTATGATGAGGTTCTGCAATGATATCCTGAGTGATGGGATCTCGATCTCAATGGGGAGTATTGCTTCTAATCCGTAGACCAGGGAGAAAGGGGTGGCGCCAATGGGTGTATGGATGTTGGTTTGATAGGCCCAGAGGGCGGGATTAAGCTATAAATGCTAGTCATGACTTGCGTCATTGATTATTTTCTTGAGGATTTTCAAAATGGTTTTGTTTGTAGCTTTTGCTTGGCCATTGCCTTGGGGATAGTATGGGGTGGAGAAGCGATGCTAGATTTGGAATTTTTCACATAAGTGGTGAACCTCCTGATTCTTAAATGGTGTCCCATTATCTGATATAATGGCTTGTGGAATACCATATCGAAAAATGAGATAGTTTAGGATGAACTTTGAAATCTGTTTTCCAGTTATATACGTCATGGGTATGGCTTCCACCCAATTAGTAAAGTACTCCATTACAGTTATGATGAATTTGTGGCCGTTAGATGAAGTGGGCATGATTTTTCCAATGAGATCAAGTCGCCACTGTGAAAAGGGCCATGGTGTGACGATAGGATGAAGCTCTTGAGCTGGAGCATGGATGAGGTTCCCATGCTACTAACATTGTAGACACCTTCTGGCATAGTCATGTGCCTCTCGTTCCATTGTGGGCCAATAATACCCCATCCTCAAAATTTTCTAGGCTATGGTCATTCCACTCGAGTGTGAACCATAGATACTATTATGTACTTCAGTTAGAGTAGTTAATGCCTCCTCAGTGTTTAAGCAGCACAATAGGGTTCCTTCGATGCTTCTATGATATAGGGTATCTCCTAGGATGAAAAATATGGATGCAATTTTTACAAAGGTTCATTTTAGGTTTGAGGGTAAGTCGGCAGGTATGACTCCTATACGAAGGTATGTGTAAATGTCGTGATACCAAGGATCGCCGGGACCAAAAATTTTGCATACGAATTATGATTCTGGTACCTTGAATGCAAGCACGAGAAGCTGCTCAATCAGGAATTCATATTTTGGAACGTTGTGGGGGATGTTGAGCAAGGATCCAATTGTTGCCATGGCATCTACTGCTCTGTTGTTGGTTCTAAGAATCTGCTCAAATGTAATTTCAATGAAGCATTCTTTGAGAGTCCACCAATTTCTTATATGGAGTGAGCTTGTTGTCCTTGGTCTGGTATTCATCATTCACTTGATTTATTATCAATTGGGAATCTCCATATACTTTGAGAGATATGATGTTCCACTGCACTGCTATTCTGAGACCTATGGTTAAAGCCTCGTATTTTGCAATGTTATTGGTGTAGCGAAATGCCAATTTGTAGGACTTTGGTATGCAATCCCCTTGTGGGGTGATAAAGAAGACATCGGCTCCTGATCCATGCTGCGTATATGAGCCATCGAAGTACAATTTCCAGTGGTAAGCTATGTTGAGATTGAAAATAGATTCATTTGGAAACTCTGAGATGAGAGGATTCTCTAAATAGATTGGTGCTTCTATAAGTTGATCTACGATGACTTGGCCTTTGATTGCTTTCTACTCCACATATTTGATGTCATATTCTAAAAATATCATCACCCATTTGGCCATTCTTTCTGTGAGCATTACCTTTGATAGTAGATACTTAAGAGGGTTGATTTTGGCAATGAGTTTTATTTTATGTGCCAACATGTAATGTCTGAATTTCTTTGATGCAAACACTACTACGAGGCATGCTTTCTCGATGAATGAATAGTTTAGCTCATGCCCAACCATTGTTATACTAATGTAATAGATAGCCCTTTCTGTTCCATTTTCGTCATGCTGAGCTAAGAGAGCTCCAAGGGCTGCTACTATTGTTGACACATATAAAATCAATGGTTTTCTTGGGATTGGTGGCATTAATATTGGTGGTATCAATAGATATTCTTTGATTTTGTTGAATGCCTCTTCACACTTGTTATCCCATTTGTACGCTACTCCCTTGTGGAGTAGGTGAGAATATGGGTTCTATTTGTCCGCCAATTGTGCTATGAATCTTCGAATGGATTGGAGCCTACCTTGGAGACCTCTCAGTTGCTTTAATGTTTTTGATACTTCCATCTTGAGGATTTCTTTTACCTTTGTTGGATCTATGTCGATACCTCGCATTGACACTATATATCCTAGCAATTCTCCTAATTGTATGCCGAAGACACACTTCTTTGGGTTTAATTTGACCTTGTACTCTTCCAACCTGTCAAAGATGGCACTTAAGGTTGCTATGTGATTTTTTCTTTTTCTGGACTTGGCTAGAATATCATCAACATAATCTTCGACCGTCTTATGGACCATGTCATGGAATATCAATGTCATGGCCCTTTGATATGTTTCTCCTGCGTTATTTAAGCCGAATGACATCATGTTCCAATAGTAAGTCCCCCATGGACAAGTGAAAACTATTTTATGCTGGTCCTCTTTAGCTATCATGATCTGATTGTACCCTAAGAATCCATCCATTAGTGACAACATTTCATGTCTAGCTGTCATGTCTATGATCATGCCAATGTTTGGAAGCGGGAAGTCATCTTTTGGACATGCCTTATTCAAGTCTCTGAAGTCTGTGCAGATTCTGATGTTCCCATTGGGTTTTGAAACAGGTACCAAGTTTGACACCCATTCTAGATAATCTATCGGTCGGATGAATCCTGCATCTAATAGCTTTTTAAGCTCCATTTTGACTAATAAGGTGATTTGAGGGTGCATTTTTTGAAGCTTTTGTTTAACATGCCTTGCTTTTAGATACACTACTAAGTGGTGAACCACGGTTTCTAGATCAAGTCCTAGCATGTCGGCATAGCTCCATGCAAAGTTTATCTGCCTTTCTCTTAGAAAGGCTGCGAGGAGCTCTCACTCTTCTGATAGTAATGATTCCACATAGAATGTGATATGTGGGGTTTCCTCTGCCCCTAGATTGGCTGGATTGCATTTTTCTGCTAGGACTGCTGATTTTTATTGATGAATAGCTCTAGAAGGAAGATTGAATCCCCCATCCTCAGGCACCTCAGAGAGGTTCTCACCATTGGATGCATCCTTTCTTTTTACTTTTTTCTGGTCAGAGAGTGCCACAATATGGTTTTCACTCAAGGACTTGGATATTATTCTTAATTTTTCACTTTTGCGACTAAGGGATTCAATCGTTTCCCCATAATAGGCATGTGTATCTAGCTCGATTATGAACCCTACTTTGTGATCCCCACCTAGAATGTTATCCCACAATCCCATGAATTTTGAGAGCACCTCATCATTTTTGAATGTATCAAGAACCGGTGGTCCTCGTTGGTCGTAGTCAATGAGTTGGGGATATACTAGGTAGATCTCATGATTTTGGTGGTCTGATTCAAAAGATAGAGTGCTAATCATGCAAAGAGTGGTATCCTCAAATATCCTAGGTAAGTTGGTCGTGGTATCCTCGTCATCACTACTACTACAGACGTCAGTTATATCAAATGTAAAGCTATCTATGACTCTACCTATAGATATTGGTAAGCGTAGTTTTGCTGGGGTTGGATGAGGAGGGTTATTAACCATTCTAACTAGAGGACTTCGGCCACATATGGTTATACTCAGAGGAGTACATCCAAGGCCAATATTTGTTATTGGTCGCATCTCTAGAATGATAGGTGTTATAAGCCCATTGTCATTTTGTCCAATTCTTTGATTTTTGTCATAGCCCATTGCGAGCATCATTTGTAGACCCTTGCTTCTATCATCCATTGGTAAGTTAGCTACTGGTCTCTCATCTTGGTATAGCATATGAGATGGATCTGACTCAATAAATTCTCAGACAAGATCTCCCCATCTCGTGAAGTTGGGATAGTCCATAAGAGATGTTTGGGATGTGGAGGCTTCATTTATTTGTAGATGTCCCCGTGATCTAGGAGATTGTGGTAACTCTCCTACCACAAAAGCATTATTAGGGAGCTTTTAGTTTCCACAACTGTTATCTTAGAT
Source organism: Sequoia sempervirens (assembly GCA_007258455.2). Taxonomy (NCBI): domain Eukaryota; kingdom Viridiplantae; phylum Streptophyta; class Pinopsida; order Cupressales; family Cupressaceae; genus Sequoia; species Sequoia sempervirens. The sequence goes on along the minus strand of VDFB02256409.1, from coordinate 197,468 downwards.
GATGAACTTGATGTTAGAGATGGTAGGGATGGTGGGAGTGGTGGGTGTCTCTGTCGCAGAAGTGGATGCGAGAGTGGCGGGATTGATGTATGGTGTAGATGGACCCTCATCATTTTTTGGTACTTGGGGGATTTTATAGTACTTTTCTTCAAGGATTTTGCAATTGGAGAAGCGTTCGGGATCTCCATGGATAGTAACTTCTTGTCCCTCATGTGTAAATTTCACACATTGATGGAAAGTTGATGCTACTGCTTTCATCACATGAATCCATGGGCCTCCTAGGAGGATGTTATACAGCAAGTCGAGGTCCAAGACCTGAAAAGTGGTTTCCATGATGGCAGGCCCTACTTGAATAGGGAGTTTGATTGTGCCTTGAGACACTCTTTCTTGATCATCATATGCTCTTATTGTGATACCCTTTCCTTTGTCGATAGAATCCTTTGAGATTTTCAATTGTTTGATGAGGTTGAGAGAACAAATATTCAAGCCCGCACCTCCATCCACCAAGACCATTTTGACTTTGCTTTGTGTACCATTGCTTCTAAGTGGAGCACATGGTTGTGAGATGGTTGAGCGGGGAAATCCTGGTTGGAGAATGTGAGGAGATTTGGCATAATGATATTTCCAACCATAGCTTAGAATTTCTCCACATAAAGATCTGTGGGGACAGTGGATGAAGCCAATGCTTCCTCAAGAATTTTCTTATGGGAAGATGAGATTTTTAGCAACTCCATGATGGAGATTTGTGTTGGCGTTCTTTTGAGCTGATCTAGGAAATTGTAGCCAGTAGGGACATATTTAGATGCAAGGGCTCTGTTTGGCTAGGATGATCCTATGATGGTAACTTTGTTGCCTCTTGTGGTGACTCCAAAATCTTGGGTATGGGCACCTTTGATGGTGATGACCATGCAGTTTTCATCTAGGGAGGCAATGACTATTTCATACACATGATTTACGTTTGTGTGGGTGCCTTTCCCTTTATCATTGTTATTCCCTTTTTTTCCATGATTAGGCATCAGATTCGTGTATATCTTAAGATCTTGGTTTCCTGTAAGTTGTTCCACATTTATAATTCTTTTATCGATGAGATTTTGGATCATGTTTTTTAATCTCATGCAACTGTTTGTGGTATGGCCTTTAATTTTATGGAATTCATAGAGTTGATTCTCATTATACCAAGGAGGTTTCACATTTGGTTCTTGGTAATTATCAAAGGTAGGAGCCTTGATGAGTTTTTTGTCTATCAAATTCTTCATTATGACTTCAAGTGGTTCCCCCAAAGCGGTGTACTTTCGCTTGGGATAACTCTTATTGTGTTGGGGTGGTCCCCTTTTATCATTGAGATTATTGATTGTTAGATTGTTTTTTGGTTGTTGTATTGTGTGATGATTGTTTTGGTGTTGGATTTGGATTTGCGGTGTGGGTGTATTTTGGCATGGGGCACTAATGACCACCTTAGCATCAACAACACCATCATTAGTAAAAATTTTGTTCCTTGCCCACGTGCAAGGTTTATCATTGTAATTGGAGGGTGGGCGGTTGTTTTGTTGTTCAGGGTATGAAGTTGATCCCGCAGGTTGAGTCATAAGGGCTTGTTCGAGGCTGAGCACCTTAGGGATCAATTGGTCATATGTGGTGATCCCTTGAACCTTGAGATGAAATGCCAAGAGGCCATCAAGGTTGGCTATAATTGTGCAAAATTTTTGTTCTTTGGGCATGGTCCACTTACTCCAATTGGCCTTAGATTGCCATCGTTGTAGGAATGAAGCGAATGATTGACCATTACCTTGTTCCAGAGCTGAGAGTTCTTCTAGACTAACATCCATTGCAATGTTGCATGCATAATTTTTTATGAATGCATCTATAATTTCTTGGAATGTCCTAATGCCTGAAGGTAGGCGAGAGAACCATTCCATAGCTTGGCTAGCCAATCTCCTAGGAAATAGCCACATCAGATAAGTATCGCTATATGCGACTTCCATGTAATGAACCTAGAATTTCTTGATGTGATCTTTAGGGTTTCCTGTCCCACGATATTTGTCAAACTTGGAGATCTCAAATCCCTTGGGGAATGCTTTCATCACTAGGATCCTGTCAAATGGATAGGGGCACAAGTTGCTTGGTGTTTTTGTTGTTCTCCCTGATTGAAGATCAAGCACTTGTTGCGAGAGCAACCTGATTTGTGTTGTTACATCATTTTGTGGATCAGGAGGTGGGATGAAGGTGTTTTGGGGTGTTTCAATTGTGGGTTGGATGGGTGGGTTGTTTGATGTGTTGTTCGATGGTATCTATATGTTTTGTCAAGCTAGGTATGCCTCCACCTGCTGTTGTAGGAACAACACCTGTTTTTGATCTTGTTGTTGTTGCACTAAGATTTGTGCTTGTTGTTGTGCTTGTTGCTGTTCCAACAACACTTGTTGTTGTGCTGCCAATTGGGCTGATTCTTGTTGCTCTTGATATTGCTTTATTGCATGCTGATATGCTTACATTTGTGCTGCTTGTTTTTGTACAAGAAGTTGTGCCTGTGCTTGTGCTTGATATTGGGAGTTTGCCTGAGCTTGAGCTTGTGCTTGGGCTTGGGCTTGTGTTGCTTGTTGTTGCAATAAGATTTGGGCTTGAGCAACCTTTTGTGATTGTAATGCAGCTTGGGATGCTTGTGCAACTTGAGCGGCTTGAGCAGCTTGTTGTTGTTGTTCCAATAAATCTTGGGCTTGTGTAGCCCGTTGCGCTTGTAATGCAACTTGGGTGGCTTGCTGAGCAGCTAGTTGTGTGGCTTTTTGTTTTTGCACTTGCTGGAATCCACTTTGAAAGGAAGCTTATTGAGCTACTTGCAATGCCATGTGGTTTTGGATTGATATTCTAGAAGTTGGTGGTGGTGAGGGTGGTGGTGGATTCAGGATGGCGTTTGTGAAGGTGGTGAGCGGTTATGTCATGTTGGTGTTTTGAGTGGTGAATGGTGCTATCGTGTTGGTGGTTGGTCCTTGAGAAACCATTCGTTGAGTTGTTAGGGGGGTGGTTGATGATGTCGTGATTGCTTGTGCATTTTTTTTCTATTGTTGCGATGTCAACGACAAGTTCTGAAAGTTTGGTGTGATGTTTTGATTGATACTTGGAACGTTGGTTTGATTGGTATTTGCTAAAGGTGGGAGGCCCAAGCCAAGTAGAGGTGTGGGTAATGATGGTAATGGTGGGAGGGGTGAAAATGTGAGGGGTGTGAGTTCTTGAGACGATGTTGTGGTGTCGAAAATGCCCCCTGGTCCAAACATGTCTTCCTCTTCTTGCGGATTTGTGAGGAGAGAATTTTGAGTTGCTGCACAGAAGGATGATGATGATGGATCATTATGGAAAGTGAGGGGAACATATTTACGTAGCAGATTTTTGGGTATGTTTTGTTCCAAGATGGTATTTGCATCCAAATCTTGATAATTAACAAGGATGTGTGTTTGAATAGCTTTAAGAAATGCATTTCCCTTATTAATCTTAAGTTGGGTTGGAGCAAAAGATGTTGTGATTTGCGGAATGTTTTGAGTGATGCTTTGGGATGGGGGTGTAGATGATATTGGAGGTAAAGATGTCTCCACTATAGTACTCACGTCAACATCTGGAGGTAATTTGGCCCTTTGTTTTGCTAGCTCAAGCATGTATAGTGAAGGGTTAAGCCTCATCATGATGTTGATGATTTTATGGTTTTCTAGATTTTGGAGCATTTCAGTTATTTCTTAGTGCGACATCCCAAAGGTAAGATCTTCTCCTTGATTTTATTCTTGTGGGTTTTGTGATGATGAGATAGTCAAAGGATTGCTTGATTCGACGAGATTCATTTCAATGTTCATTTGGCTTAGATCACTTCAAGCGGGTGTTTCTTTGTCGGCTTCCATGCTCTTCTTGTATTGAGATCTAGTTTGAACCATAAAACAAGGATCAATTTTAAAGAATATGAGAGATGAGTCTCTTGATTCTTTGGATTGATCTTTACTTTATGCACAAAGTAGAAATTTTTTTAGGATATCTTGAGGATCGAAAGGTGATATGATGATGATGCAAGAGATGGATGATGTGAATGTTTTGATCTTTTGATAAATCTTGAAGGGGATGGTAGAGTTTTTAGGATTTTTTGGATATGTTTTGGATTTTGATCTTGATTTTCTTGGATTTCCCTTGATTGATTGATTTTGATTTTCTTTAATTTTGAACAAATAGACCCTAAGATGTTGGATGATTATCTAAGGGATAGATTTGCTCAAAGGATGATAATTTGAATATGTGTAGGGAGAAGGATGCATCTACCCACACCTATTCAAATAAGATGATAATTTAGCCAAGCATATGAAGAAGGATGTATGTACATATACCTAACTAAACAAGATGGCTTGATAACTTTGACTAAGCATATGAAAAAGGATGCATCTACACATGCCTAGCCAAAGATGATTTTGATAAAGATTTCAAGGATGTTATGTCAAGGATTTGATGATTTTGATTTTTGCCAAAAAGCCTAGCATGAAGGATAATTTTCAAGATTTCTCAAAAGGTAATGGTGAGATGATTTTTATTTTGAAGGATGGGTGAAAAAGATTTTGATTTCTTTTGATCCTAAGATGAACCTAAAAAAGACACTTTTTTTGCCTAGACCTAGGTATTGAATAACATGCAGTGCTTCTATAGACCTTTATAACCAAAGAATGATTCAATTTGAACATACATTTCTGGATTTTGAACCAATGACTTGTTTTGGGAAAATCGTGAGGTTTCAACACATATGAGAGTTCATTTTGTTTAGCTTTTCTTAGTGACTTTATTTTACCACAAACACTTTCTTTGATTAGGTTTTTCAAGCTAGATGTCCAATGTCTTAATTTCTTCAAAAAAATATGTTATGTGGACATTCGATGAATTCAAGGCAAGTGTTACCTATTGTTTAACTTTAGTAGACAAATTGAGATGTAATACAATGTTTAGAAACCTCTAAGGATACAATCCCAAGGGCAAGAAATAACATATGGATTGAGTCAATTGTATTTGTCTCCTAAAGGGTTTGAAATTTTGATGATGAAGTTTAAGTGTTTGTTTCCAAGATGTTTTCGAACAAGCAAAGAATTTTGAAACCAAGAATAAGTACAACCCTATGGATGTGGAAGACTATATTTGTTGGATTCCCACTTGGACAAGTCCAGCTATGCTTATCTTTAGTGAATGGTTAGATGCTTGACCCCACTGGCTCCCCTCCACGGCTCATTAATGCCAATCAGGGCAGCCAAGCATCAACACCCATGAAAATCCCATGGCATGCTTTCCATTTCTACTAAAAGATCGTAAAAGTGTGGGGCAGCTTCAGAACGACTGTTCTTGCACCAACAAATAGATCAAAGGATTTTGGCAATTCTAAAACATGGGTTTTAATTAGGACTTTCCGTTCGTGGAGATTGACCCATATGGCAAGAGTCCCCTTTCAGATCCATCTTGTCAGAGCCAACCACGTGATATTGGTGTTTACTCCAATACCCATATTTATATCCCGGTTGGAAATACTCTTGGATTTAGAGTGTTACTAGTTGAGTCTTTCCCTTGGGTGAGTACTTTTTCCCCAAGGTAGGCCCTCTAGGATAAACAAAAGTGAGTAAAGACAATATCCATAACTCGATCAATCTTTGTTTGCAAAAAAGAGAGAGAATGTATGCAATAATGCTGCACTCACATTCGCACAAGATTTTGTTCAATTCTTAAACCCAAAATGAAGTGTGGAGGTGATTGCTTTATCTCAACCTAAAATCACGAAAAAGGCCTTTTGATTCTCAAGATCGCTATAAAGTGCAAGAGAAGTGCATACTTTTTTTTCCAATGAACTTAGTTCAAGTAAACCCTCACAAAATAAAATAGCACATGTTCATTTTAGACCCCACAAAGCAATAATGAATTCTTTTTAAAGCACCAAAGGACAAATGAGAGTTGTTTTGTTCAATTGTTAACCAAAAAAAAAAACTCTAGTAAGTTGTAGTCCTAATGTTCATTTTAACCCTTTGCAAAAATTGAAAAGATTCTTTTTAAAACCCAAATGAAATTAGTGTCCTAAGCATAAAGAAAGAATAGTTTCCTAAGAGTGTTGAGCAAACACTAAATTGTTTAAAAACACTTTGATTTGGTGAAATACTATCATCACGCTTCTTCCTCTTTCGTTTTCAATTGATCCAACCTACAAGAATGAAAACTAGTTAGATTCTTCAAAACATAGAGGTTAAAAAGTAGAAAACATTAGATAAAATTATCATCTATCAAAAGGCACGTGTTAAAATAAAATTTGAACTTTTTACTCCCTGCCAGCGGCACAACCCGTGACTGCGTTGCAGTTTGATTTCTCAGCGGTGCTGTACAACGCCACTTACCAGTCAACGACACTTTGTGCCTAGACCAGTGAGCTCAATTGCGTTGCCCTTTTGCTCAGCGTTGCTACTTAAAATTTAAATTCAAAAAATTTAGGCAAGATGGCTAAAGCGTCAGAGTTTGATTTTCCAGCGGTGCTATATGGCGACACTGGAGAGTTAGCGGTGCTAAAACAATGACCTTGGGCTCCCAACATTGGAATTTTCCTGTGCACAAACAAAAACGCAAAATTTTGTGAGAAAAGTGATAAAAAAATGAGATTGGACCCTCCTTCTAGCGCTAAATGTGTGAACCCCAATCCTAATACCTTCAAAACAATGAGAACAAACGCATTAAGTTAGAGATTGCAAGCAAGAACAAGGATTCCCCATGAAATTCATTTACAAAACTCAAATTAGGAAAATAAACAATGAAGAACACAATGAAAACAACAAAATAGATTGAATCCTAATTTAAATTTGCAAACTCATGATCCCATGGGGGAATTGGTGCCAATTTGATATGAAAATTGGCCCTTTCCCAATTCCTATGATGCAAGATTGATATGTGTTGATGATGATTGATGAATGATCCACTTTGTTGATGAAGATTGAGTGCTCCAAGCTAAAAACCTACATAACCTAGCTAAGATTCAAGATTGATGGATGGAATTTGATAGATATTTGAGCATGGTAACTTTGCATAATTTTTGGATGATCAAATGAGGATATGAGCTCTTTATTTATAGAATGCCAAGATGGATGAATGTCCAAATTTGAGCAATGTGGGACTAACATTCATCCAATGGCAAGATGCCACTTTTCAACCTATGAGTGGATGGAGGATGTGCAAGTTTTGAAGATTGTGCCAATAAATGCATATTTTTAAATTTCAAATTTGTTGAAATGACTTGCAAGAGGGAATGGAAAATGCAATATATGCCACTTGGCTCAAGGCAAAGGACATGTAGGATGGAGTAAATTCCTTGTTGGATGTACATGTCAACTTGGAATTTGAATTCAAACTTGGAGGAATATTCCAAAAGATTCCTTGTTGAGGAAAATAGAGGATTTAATAAATCAATTAAATCCATTTTCATGTGCAAGTGGGAAAAGCTAGAGGATGGGACATGAATTAGAATTAAATTAATCAAGGGTTAATTAATTTAATAGGGGATTAGGTGATGTGACTTATTTGACTTAGATTTGTGGATTTATTTAAATCAAATATGAGAGGAATGTGATAAGAGATTAATTAAATAAATATTTTGATTTATTTAATTAAAAAAGATGATGTTAGATAAAATTAAATAAGGTTTTAATTTATTTAATTTAATAGATAGACTTTAGAGATTTAATCAATAGAATTGATTATTTAATTAAATAGGGATAATTAGATCAGATGATTAATTTAATTATTGAGAAGAGGTGACTTAATTAGATAAAATGATTTATTTAATTAAGGGAAGGAAATTGATGAATTTAATCAAATAAGGAAATTTGATTAACTGGTTAGACCGAGGGATGATTCAGGATGAAACGATGTTAGTAGTTGGGATCAAATGCACAATGTCAATCGGTATATTTTACGTGTCTACACATAGGATTACCATGACATAAAGGGGATTGATCTAGAACTATGTATGCATAGGATATACATTAATGATGCTTTTAAACCAATCGAAAAACCCCAAAGGAGAATGAACCCTACAATAAGAGACATAGTCATAACTAAATTACAAAAATTCCTTGATGCGGGTTTCATTTATGCTATTTTTGATAGTTAATGGGTGTCACATCTAGCTATTTTCCCAAATAAAGGAGGGAAATGAAGAATGTGTGTGGATTATAGATAATTAAGTACAACCACTAGAAAATTCCACTTTCCACTACCTTTCATTGATCAAGTGCTTGATCCCCTAGTAGGTAAAAAGTACTTCCCTTTCTAGATGGATTTAGTGGCTATAACCAGATTAGAATAGCTCCAGAAGCCCAGGATAAAACCACCTTTACATGTTGTTGGGGCACATATGCTTATTTTGTTCTTCCCTTTGGACTATGTAATGCTCCAACCACTTTCCAAAGGGTAGTGATGAGTATATTCTCATATTTTGCACATGACTCCATGAAAATCTACATGGATGATTTCACAATTTATGGAGAAACATATGATGAAGCACTTAATAACCTAGAGAAGGTCTTAAAGAGGTGTAAAGAACATAATCTATCCCTAAGCTATGAGAATGTTTCATGATGATGACCCAAAGGATTGTGTGAGGATATTTTGTATCAAGTGAGGAAATTCAAGTGGATCCAAATAAGATTGAGATAATCTCCATAGTCCTTGTGCCACAAAAATAAAGAGATGTCAAGATTTTTCTAGGATATGTTGGCTACTATAGAAGATTTATTTAGGACTTTAGAAAAATTGAAACCCATTTATTTGTTTTACTCACAAAGGATAAAGAATTTGAGTGGACCAAAAAATTCCAACACTCTTTTGAAGCACTCAAGGCAAAATTAAACAAAGCACCCGTCTTGAGAGGACCAAACTGTACTTTTCCTTTCCATACACCCACAAATGCTTATGAATTTTCTATAGGAACAATACCTGGAAAAAATGAAGGTAATAAGGAGTATGCCATAAACTACATTATTAAGAACTTACAAGGGGTAGAACTCAACTACACAGTCATATAAAAAGAGATATTAGTAGTTGTCTATGCAATTAACAAGTTTATGAATTATATCATAGGGTATCCAATCTTTATCCAAACTGATTGCACTACAATAAGGTATTTAATGAATAAACTCATGGTTGGTGGTAGACTTGTCAGATGGCTATTATTACTATAGGAATTTGACATCACCATAGTGGATAAGCCTAGAAAATCAAATGTGGTGGAATTTTTTTTGTCTAGATTACCAACTCAATTAGTAGAAGGTTTTGTTGATGATTATTTTCCAAATGAGTATTTTTCTGCTCTAACTCTACACACATCTTGGTTTGCTGATATTGCCAATTATCTAGTAACAAGACATATACCACCTCATTTCTCCCCTAGAGAAAAGAGATAATTCGTACACATAATTTTTCCCTACTCCTAGATAGTTGGTTACTTATCTGATATAGGTCTAGATAATATTATGAGGAGATGCATGAGAGAGGATGAGGTCTTTGATATCCAAAAATCCTGCCATGATGAACCCTATGGGGGACACTTTGTAGCAAAGAGGACAACACTCATGATTCTCACCATTGGCTATTACTGGCCAACTCTTCATAAGGATTCAATGGAATATACAAGGAGTTGTGACAAGTGTTAGAGAATGGGTAGGCCAACTAAAATAAATGAGATGCCTTTGCAACCTTAGTTGGCACTAGCACCATTTGATAAATGGGAGCTAGAATTCATTGGCCCAATATCACTAGCATCCAATAACAAGGAGTATTTATTAGTTTGCATAGATTGTATAACAAAATGGGTTAAAGTCAAAGCATTAGAATTGTATAGCGATGGAAATGTAGCCAAATTCCTATATGAAGACATATTTACAAGGTATGGAGTGCTAAGAGAAATTGTGATTGATAAAGGTCCCAAATTCACATTAGAGCTGATTACAAAATTGGTCTAGGAATATGAGATAAGGCATAGTAAATCAACACCATATCACCCTTATAGATTGAAAATATCTTAACCAAAAAAGTGAAAATTCACAAGAAAGATTGGGTAGCTAGGTTGCCTGAGGCAGTATGGTCCTAAAAGATAAATTGGAAGACTACAATAGGATTTACACCATATGGGTTGGTGCATAGAAAAACAATAGTACTTCCCATTGAATTTGGATACAAAACACTTAGGACAAGAATTTAGTTGGATATGGACTTGACAGTAGCACAAAAAGAAAGATTACACAATTTAAATGGATTAGATGAGATAAGGATGGAAGCTATGCACTGCATTGAGATTTTTAAAAAATAGAGAGTCAAATGGCATGATCAATTTATCAAAACAAAGGAGTTTAGTGTGGGAGATTTGGATTTTCTATATAAATCAAGGTATAAATATTATAAAGGGAAGCTAAAAATAAGGTGGTTAAGACCATATGCAATACAACAAGTTTTCCTGAATGGAGTAGTCAAGTTGCAAATAATTGATGTAGTCAGATTTTCACTATTGGTTAATGACCATAGACTAAAAATTTACAAAAATCCAGTACAAAAGGATGACTTCGTTCTATCATTGATGCAACAATATGGATCAAATAGTGCTTCTGATAAATACATTGTACTAGAATGTGATCATGACAATGACATTGGACCAGACAATAATCCTGATAAAGACATTGTAATAGGGAACAAAGATTCAATAGTAGATACTACAAGTTCTCTAGTTGACTCAACAGATGGGCTACACAAATCACCTACTAAGGTCAACTAGGTATAATTTTCTATCACCCCTCACATGTACACACTGCATAGGTGAAAAAATAAACAATCATTTTCAAGTACACTCCATGATGCAATAGGGACCTATAGCTTCATCAATACATAGGCCAACAAAATTTAGAGGAACCTATTGTTGAAGGTACCTGCAAGATTTTCCTGTTAGAAATTTTACATTTATCTACCAAATTAATTGCATTTCATCCACATACACTTCATTTTTCTATACATGCAACCATATATCTATCATTTTATTACATGCAACCTACCCCATCATATCCCACACCACATTCATCAATTTCAATGCATTAAGCATATCATTTCATATCCTATAAGCCATACATTTCATAGCCTTTACATTACCATGCACCAAGTTTTCATTTCATATAACACCAATTGCAATTAAGCAATAGTCAAATCATAATCATGTTGTAGAAATTCCTAATCAGCTTCACACGAGCTAAGTTCAATTCACTCCACTTTAACATGTACACATACTACTTTTCGATAAGTATCATAGATTGTAGTTATTTTTTGACATGTTTACATTTTTAATTATGGATTCTTTATATTCATTATCATATCTCCACTACATGTATTCAAACCCTCAACCTCCAAAAGTACAATTAAGTGAGGTCACTTAACAACTTTTAAGTTGGGTGGGGGAGAATACATTTTCTTGGTTTTCAAAATTTTCTTCTGTGAGTATTAATCCAAAATCAAGCTACCAAAAACCTTTCTATAACCCTTTTTCATTTGTTTTTCCTAATTTCCAAGCCATAATTTAAGCCATTTCAAGCTCATAGGGAAAGAAGCAGTTGAATTTGAAGAACATGTGTATACAGAAAAAAAAAAAGGATTGGTATGGTTGAAGCTGTAAGTAGAAAATTTGATAAAAAATAGAGCAATTACCATCATAGGTGAGGACATAGTTTGAAGAGAACCATCTGGAAATCAACAGTTATTGGAAGATAGGCCATTTCTACCTATTTTTAGACAAGCGGGATGGTTGCATTATTTCTTGAAGCTGACAAAATATAGCAAGGATATGGCACAACAATTCTTATAAACACTTCAAAATGATGAAGCCATTGTTCGAGGGTTACATGTTGATGCTTCAAAAGCTACAAGTGCAAAAGTCTCCAACTTACCAAGAGAAGGGGATGAATTCCCAGTCAGGGAAAATGTTGTAGCTGCCAAAGATGAATTTAGGGAACATGGAGAGAACCATGAATCAAAATCCCAAGTTACTAAAAGGTTATCATTACTATGGATTTTGGCTTCTATTGTTGTATATGTTGTTAAGTATCTTACATGTGATGGTAGGTAGTCTCTTTTATATACTATTCGTTTCAAGCTTTTGAGCAACCTTTTCCATAATAGGAGGGTTATTATTCCCAATTTTCTTTATAACCTATTGAAACGAATGAGTTCTAAATATAAAATAAAGAGAAACAATACAACATTGTCACATCATTGCTTAGTTACCCTATTGGTAATTTTTTTTTTTAAATCCACATGTTTCATGGGAAAGCTTCTTAATTTGTAATCATATCAGTAAAATTCTTGAAGAACCAGTTGTCCCAAAAAAATTGGAATCATTGGTTGCATTAGTGATGGAAATTCTCTCTGGTTCACCTACTACTTCACCTACCCATAATAGAGAAGAACCAGAGGAGCAAAGTCTATAAAATTCACCACCCACAACCTCTAAGCAACTTGTAGTAGAGGATATCCAAGAAACCCAAAATTTATTCCAAAACACCAAGAACCAAAAAGAGGAAAGGTGGATCTTCCACTTGACCCATAAAAGTGTAGAAGAAGAAACCCACCCAACCAAGGAATTCACACCACCTAAAAAAGAAGGGTGTTATGAGGGGTTCAGTCAAGAAGTAGGAGAAAAAAGATATTGTGATAGTGGAAACAAATTTAGAATTGAAAGAAAATGTTTTTGGGATGTTCATATGCTAGTTAAGAGGAAATTGTATATCTCAACCACCTCTAAATCTGATTTAGGGGATGTTTTTTTCTTTTAAAAAGACAAGGAAGAGAACCCCACAAAGCCCTATCTTTGAGGGTTGTGATTATACTATGCGTGATGATGAACAATTTTTGGAGAAGGATTAAAAAATGTTTATAGAAGAGAGGAATTCCAAGAAAGAGTTGCAGGAAGTATTGGACAAAATCAAAAAATTAAAGGAATTGGTAAAGTATTATGTATAGAGATACAAGGAAAGAGACTTAAAAATTAAGGAGTTGGAGGATAAGCTTCACACATATGGGCATGGTTCTAAACTAGACTTACTTGCACAACTTGCCATAGTGAAGGTAGGAAACACAAAAATTGTAGCTAGAAGTAGAAGACCCCCTTTCATAAGAACTCCAACTTATCACACTACAATGTCTCTAGGATATCAGTTATGGAAAATGACTCAAGAATTCTCCCAACAAAGAGAAGAGTGGGAGAAGGAAAAAAAGGATTATTTTAGACCATAACAGAGTATTAGAGAACAAGGAAGTTGAATTAAAAGATGACAGTTATAATTAAGGAGATAACAAACAAGGTTGTACAAATCATCAAATGCAGAGCTCCTGCTAGAATTTATGCTTTGTTGAGAAATTCTTGAGTTTCCAATTCAGTCAATTGATCACTAACTTGCCAATTGCAATGAGTAGAAAAAAAATGAATTTTTACATATTTTTTTTGATTCTACACTTGATATGCAGGATTAGTTATGTGAATTTTATATGCATAACTATGTTGTGCCAAACAATACAAAATGAAACCCATTGATATTTGTGGGTGATTTATAAATCAGGGCATTAACTTCCTACTTAAAAAATGAGACACAAAGAGGTGAAATCTTGCAATATTATGTCAAGAAAGAGAAATCAATTGCTTTCTAGGTCAAAAAAGAATCTAAGAACCCCAGAGTAATAATGGAAGAATGAAAATAACTTCTAAAGTATAAGGGTGTAGACAAGAAAATTATGAATTTAAGAATAAATGATTATGACAAGATGCAAAGACTAGTTTTAAGTCTTATCCATCATTCTTTTCATTTTTTACAAGAAATATGAGAAATTTTGACCCTTGAATAGCAAAAAAAGGAACCCCACTATGTATACAACTTCATAACCATGTTTGAAAGGACCCATAGGTACATGGAAATTGCCAAAGAAAATGGAATTTTATGGGAACCTCTTACTTTCTCTCCACCTATGCTTCTCTACCCAGTGCTATACTAGATAGGAGAAAATAATGAAGAATGAGGAAGCTGAGAATGTCAGATGGGAAAGAATTTCATGCTATGGAGGTTTTTATTTGAAGCACCTAAAAGGAGTAGATGTGATTACAGATCTCACGGAGATGAACTTGCAGTATAAACTCCAGTCTTAACTGATTTTCTTGAGGACAAGCAAAAGTCTAGTTTGGGGGAATGATGAGGCCAATTATTAGCTAGTTTTCTGTTATTTAGTACATATTTTTAGATACTCATTTCATACATATTCTTGAACTTTACTATCTTTTTATGATCATCATGCAACTTGAACTTTTTTTTAGTATATGGAAATATGATTATGGTATGTTAGTAATTACATGGTTAAAATGTGTGAATGTGTATTGAATGAAATGTATATCTATATTTGAATTATGGTTGTTAGTGTTGTGTATATGTTTAAGTGAACTAACTCTTTGTAGCCCAGAAGCCAGAGCAAGTAGACTGTAACCTGTAACAACTAGGAAGCGCAACTCAGAGCTAAAGGAGTTTTAAAGAACAATGTAGGGGAAATTAAAAAATAAGAAGAATACAACAGTTACAAAATTGGAGGTGTCTATTTATCAAGATTATTTTGAGTCACTGTGTCATTTAATAAGACTACTAAAGGAGAGTAAACTTACTATGATTAGGAATCCAAGATGACTATTTCCACAATCCACGTTTCTATTTTACCTTTGTAGCAGAGCTGCAGTCCTAATCAGATTCTTCTACCTTTTCGATTATGTTTTTAGTTATGAAAACTTTGTCATAGTCTATTTTATAGGAGAGTGGTGATTTTCATTTAGATTTCTATTTTGAGTCCTTGTTTCAATAAGACTCCCCCACACCTATGTATATAGATGGTTCGATGGTCGAGGAGAATAACAAGCATAGTAGATATGGTAGATAGATATGTTCATATAGTTTTCTTTTGTTACACACACAAAACTCTTGTTTCCAATTATGCTTTTATGAATAATTTATCCATGAAGATTCTTATTGAATTGTGAAATTTTGCTATGTAATGGAGGAGTTTTCAATTTACTATTATGGTTAAATGATTTGAGAAGATAGATTTGAGTTTATCCTATGGAGATAGTCACTTGAGAAAGGGCCACTCAAGGTGCTAGTCCCCACTTTAATTTTTGCACATTTATTTATGTTGTTATAGTAGTTACCTTCATTATTGCATTTGTCTTAATCAGATTCTTCATGTTGTGAATGTGAATGAAATCATGAATAAGATATTGTCTTGTATTTCACGCTTTTTTTTCTCAATGCATTATCCTCCAGAGTGATTCAAATTTACTAGCATTAGATAGTTATTGAGTTTAGTTTTGATAGTGAACTAGTCACAATCTTTAGCTGTAAGTACCTGTAGCAATAGTTCCAGATTCAATTCTTTTTATTGTTATGTAGTTTATGTTTTTCCCACATGTGTAAACACTTATACTAGGATGATATAGGTAGTGTAGAGTCTTTGGATGCACATATAATGCCAACATCATCACAAGTTTATGTTAGCATTGTTTGATAATTAAATGGAGTCTTTACAAGGGTTTAGTGGACTGTTCAGTTAGGTACCCCCTCTAAATTGTGTGAATATCACCAAGTTTACTGAACATTAGATGGGACTTACAAGTGGGTTTTGACTAGTGACCAAGCTTATCAAGAAACCACAACATCAAACATGAAGTTTCATTTTGTAAAACTCAAATTTAAGCCAACTCAAAAATTAGAAGCTACCAAGGTGAGAAGAATGCTCAAGAAAAATTTAGTGGTTCAAAAGAAAAATATGATGAGGAGGTGAGTATATGCCCCATCCTAGTTTTCCCCCTAGCTTAGTGGGGTAAAAACAAGAAAAATGACAAGATCACAATGGTCAGAAAAAGTGGGCCTCAGGGGCCTATATATACCTGGGTGGTCCCCTAGGAGGGTCATTTTCACTATACACTGCTTGCAATTTGTTGAATTTTGTGAGAGAAAAGTCAACAAAACTCCTCACAAATGAGAGCTTGATGAGCCTAGAATTAAGCTGTTGCATCGAGTAGTGGCCGAGGGAGGTGAGGTATAGGAGTGATTTATGTTATTTCCTTTTAGTATTTTAGTTTCATCTCATATATGTATATACATGTTTATGATTTGATATATCATATGATACTAATGTGATCTACTACTCTATGGTTGCAATGGGAACACAAGAGTAGGCCACATTTATTGCACAATGAATCTCAAAGGTGTCCTCAATCATGCCAATCCCACCTATTCAAGCTTGTTGTGTACCTGCAAATAGCCTACGAGGAGGTGTGAGTGGAGGTAGTGTAGAGGACTACTGATGTCACCACTCTGATCGAGTAGAGGGAACAACAACTGGTGGAGCTACAGAATGTGCTCACTAAGTGAGACTAGGTGAGGATGAGAGTAGAGAGCACTGAGAGGGCACATGATGCTCTATAGAGCTGACTCGATGAACTCGACGGGTAGGAAACAACTATGAGGCTAAAAATAGATCCACAATATAGGAGGACATGAGGTGTGCACATCTAGAGATAGCTGAGTTGTGAGAGGAGATTTGAGGATTACAAGTGAGCATGTTAGTCTCACAATCATAGAGATCATGCTCTGCCACCTCCATCCAACCTAGAATACAATCACCACCAAGACCAAAGGGCTCAGGGAGCCACACACCTAGGGGCTAGATGCCCATTTTGATATGTGTCATTTTGTATACCGGTGATATCTAGTGTACACCATTATTTTTGATGTACAAACATACCTAGATGTACTATGATCACTCATTTTTTTTATAGTGGTGTAATACATGTACATGATATACACTTGATATATATAGATATATGAGATTCTGATTCTGACATCATGGCATTTATTTTATGTGTATGTTTTACTTTCATGTATTGTTATGTGATGGATGTTAAACTTATGGATGTATGTTTATATTAGATGCTATCATGATCTAATAAGCACACATAGATGTAAATTAATTAAATACAATGATGATCTAACTGCCTAACCAAAATATGTAATTAAATCCAAAGCATAGACACATAGCATAATAAAATACATGTATGTATGTAATTCTTAATTAAAGAAATTTAACCCCTCCACACACACATGTTTACATCATAACACAATAATGCACTAATATGTTAATGAAGGAATGTCATAGTATAACAAACTGTAATCCATGAGGGATGATCATTACACACATGACACATAGACACTATACATAGTATCAACATTGATGTAGTGCATTGATAGGTTCTTTTAGAGGTGTTCTATCCATAGATGACAATCCATAAGCACTAGAACCATACACAAGATGACAATATAGGGGCCTAATAGTTAGGGTTTAACTTCCCTTTTTGATTAGGCAACACATTTAAATTTCTTTTATTCTCATAGAGAACCAAGTCACCGACCTTGAAAGTCCTAGGAAGAACACCCCGATTTAAGTGTTTAGAAAGTGATCATTGATAAGCTTGAAGGTGGTCGAGGGCTTGCAATTGGTGCTCATTGAGAAACTTGAGCTGATACAAATGATTGGCACAATAAGTTTCATCATCAATTAACCCTTTAAGGGAAACTAGCAAAGATAAAATTTCCAACTCTAAAGGCATGCTAGCCTCGACACTATACACAAGGTTATATGACGTTGTGCTAGTCATCATACAAACACTCATGCAATAGGCCCACAAGGTGTATGTTAATTGAGTATTCCCATATTTACCATTTTATTTACTTTTTTTTGGAGAATGGGCTCAAGATTTTTATTAGACGCTTCAACTTGGCCATTAGATTAAGGATAGTATGGTGTAGAAAATTGATGTTGAATTTGAAACCTCTCTAGGAATTGCTTCACCTATTTGTTCTTAAATGGGGTACCATTTTTAGAGAGAAGGGTAGAAGGCAATCAGAAGTGAGCAA
This sequence comes from Sequoia sempervirens, assembly GCA_007258455.2. Lineage (NCBI taxonomy): Eukaryota > Viridiplantae > Streptophyta > Pinopsida > Cupressales > Cupressaceae > Sequoia > Sequoia sempervirens. The sequence continues at coordinate 179,457 of VDFB02256409.1, read as the reverse complement.
TGATATTGTTTAGAAGAAAGCTACAAATGGCTTCAATGTTCAAGGTTCAAAGTGAAATGACTTCAACCTATTTTGTAAAGTAATATTTAGTTGTGATGATGAAGACATGTCCTTTAGAATAAGGAGGTGATATTTTTCCAATAATATCCGACCCCCATTTCATGAATGGCCAAGGAGAGGTCTATTTTTGAAGCTCATGAGTAGAAGCGTGAATGAGATGACTATTTTTTTGATATTGTAGACACTTCTTGACAAAAAAAAAAGTCTTTCTCCATTGTTTTCCAAAATTATCCCATGTGAATCAATTTTCACACCAAGGATTTAGCACCAAAATGTCCACCCCTGGACCTCAAGTGGGATTCCTTAATGGAAAGGTGTATTTTCGATTTAGTGAGACATCGAAGAAGCAGACCATTGTAAAAATTCCAATAAATACTATCCAACAATATAGCATATTAGACTAAAAGTTTTTTGTATCTAAGTGCAAACATTTTTTCATCACATCATCAATAAAATTTCTAGTTTTTAGATAATTATAAATGTTAGAATACCATTCCATTAAGTCCACATGGGCACACATGAGAGAATCTAATTTAGGTTGATTCGAGATAGCAATAGAATAAAGAATATGGGCCAAAAAGTGGTACTTTTCTTTACCTTTATCTAAAGGCACTATCAAGAAGGGGGAATTTCTTCCCATTAGTCTCTTAGTTACCAAGAGAATCCTAGGGAATGAACTACCCTAAACTACCTTAGACTACATGAAGGAATAATGCTCAAGTTATAGGTAAAATGATAAGAGTTCCAGAATCAAAAAGAGAAATTCATAGAGACCTTCTGGACAGGCTGACCAATTCTTGACCAACAGACAATAGTGCAACACATAAAATAGCGTGACACATGAATGGTAGTGTGGGGTGCTAACATTTTGTATGAAAAAAAATCAAGAATATCTTAGAAAACAACAAAGTGACTACTTCTACCCTGACTGCTAAGGACTCTTGAAATGTGAGAAAGTAATAGAATATAATAGAATTGAAATAAAGTAAAGTAAGTGAAATATGAATGATAAAGTGAGAGAATAAAAGAGAGAAAATTCTCACAATAGACCAAGCGATGAAGCCTCCAACAAATGACTGTCTTCAATACTTGCACACATAAGACTAAGGAAAATTGTTGGGGTTGTGTAGACACGAAAAATATACAGATTGATATTGCACACTCGATCCGGATCTACTGACATCGCCTCATCTTGAATTATCCCTCTATCTAACCATTTAATCAAATAGCCTTATTTGATTAAAGTCATCATAATTCCCCTTTTAATTAAATAAATCCCTCAATTTAATTAAATCATTGTCCCTGTGTAATTAGTTAGGTCATTTCATCTTCCTATCTTTATTTAATTAAATAATCCATATTATTTGATTAAATCTCTAAAGTTCATCTAATTAAATTAAATAAATCAAACATTTATCTAATTTAATCTAACATCACCCCCTTTGGTTAAATAAATAAATATTTATTTATTTAACTAGTCTAAATCATTCTCTTCTCATTTTGAGTTATTTAAATCCTAAAATCTAAGTCAAAATGGTCAAATCAACTAACATCATTTAAATTAATCAAATCATGATTAATGCTAATCCTAATCACTCAAATCCTCTAGATTTTGCAACTTGCACATGAAAATCAATTTAATTGATTTATAAATCATCTATTTTCATTCAAAAGGCATCGAAGTGGGAATATTCCTCAAATTTGAAATCTCCCCAAAAGGACTTGTCCCTTCCAACAAAGCATTTAAAATCTCTTACATGTCCTTTTCTTGAGCCATGTGCATTTGCTTCACCTTTCACCTCATCCTTCAAGCCATATTTTGAATTTGAATCTTCCCCCTCTTTGCACATTCTTCAAAATGTGCTCATTCCTCAACCATTCACATGATGACATGTGGCTTCTTCTCATTTGTTGAAGATTAGTCCCACATTCATCCCTTTTGCCTCATCTCTAATCAATCTCATCTATAAATGAAGAGCTCATCCTTCATTTGATCCATCCACAATTCATGCAAAGTTATTATACTCAAATCCATAGCAACTTATCATCAATTTCATCCAAGAATAGTTAGGTTTTTTGCATATTTTCAACATGGAGCTCCATTGAAGTCATCACTACAAGTATCCATCCTTCATCAAGTATCTTCATCACACCATTGGAGTTGGGAAAGGGCCAATTTTCACATCAAATTGGCACCAAATCCCTCAAGAGATTAAGAGTTTGCATGGTTTTAGAATAGGATTTGATATTCTTGCTTCAAATTTGTTGTGTTCTTAACTTCATTCCTCTTCTTTTACTTTCAAATGAAATTATTGAGGAATCATGTTTCTAACCATGCATTTGATCTAACATATTGATTGTTTGTTGAGTTTGTGCAAGTTGGGAATCATGGTTCACAAGTTTTTAAGGGGTTTTCCATAGCCAAACCCCTATTTCAGTGTTCCCACCTCCACATAAAACTAGATAGATAAATGAATAGAAAAGATAGTAAAATGCATATACAAATGATTTGAGAAATCCCAAGATGCACAAAGACACGAGAAACAAGATAGATATCACCTGCAAGGATTGAGGAAGCCAAAGAGAGAGATCTATGTGAGCCAAGAGAGATCTTTAGAGAGTTGTAGACAACGTTGTGAGAATGTTGTAACAAGAGAGTTGTGCAAGTTTGAGAGAGTGAAAGAGAGAAAAGAGAGTGTCTCCAAGAGAGAAAGACCAAGAAGACCCAATGGATTGAAAGATAGCTTTTAAAGAGAGAATAGGAGGGAAAAGAAGGTTCTTAAGATGTTACAAGGTGTCCTGAGCTGTTACCATCGACAAAGGGAAGTGACAAGTGGCAAGGAACCTAAAAAATAGCCACTTGAACATCAAAATGTCACAGGATGCTACTGTAGTGCGTAGACATCCACACAATGCGCTAGTGTCCAAACAAATTACGCTAGAAAATAAAAATAATGAGGAAAAATAGGGTCCGATGTGAGCTGACATGCAATGGTAGTTGCTAAAAAGGGGTCTTGAGCATCTTGAGAGGGGACAAGGCTAATGCAAGGGCTAAAATGATCCTACACAAATACTATGGGAATGAACACTAAAGTGGATGCAAAAATGTAAGGGATGCAATTTTTTGACATTACAAGCACAAGGGAGGCAACACTCACCATTGCACCTGCATGTCAATTTTCTCTCCTAGAAAATGTTGCAAGAATGAAGGTGTTGTGATTGATGTCAACTGGTCAATTGGTTATCAACTGGTTGTTGTCATTGATGTCATGGATGTAGGTTATTGGATATATATGTTGAGGATATTGAGAAAATTGTAATGAAGAAATGTTGCAGGTGTTCAATGGTTTCTCTAGGATTTGCTTCTATGCTTGTGTGGTTCATAAATGTTGATCATGGTTGTTGGAAGCTACTATATCCATATTTTAAGCTTTTGGTTCATTGTACAGTGCGAGTTATGTTCACCAGTTGTGAACTGTGGTTTTCTATGCTTCTGGTTGAGGTCTAGAAAATGTTTTTGGTCTAGATTTCTCTTTGGTTAAGTCTTATTACTTGTGGTTCTAGAGTTGAGTTGTTATGATCACGTTGAAGATAACTTTGGTGTCTAGAAGGATTTGATCATGCTAAGGATTGCGTGTGCTTAATTGTTCTATGTGTTTTACACTAGTTTGGTCAACCTTGTGTTGAACACTACCTTAAAAGTTGATGAAGTGTGTTGGGACCTACCTGGGTCCTCATCAAGCATGTGTTTGGTTTTCCCTCATTCTAATTCCACCCTAGGATGTTTTGGTGCCAACCTGATTTGAATTTAATGATGGATGGACGAATTTGGATATGTTTCAAGATGGTATAAATACAAGATGAGTTAGTGGTGAAAGATATATAAAGAGATAAGTGCAAAGAAATAGAGCAAATAGATGCAAAAAAAATGTGAATCTCTATGTGTGTGTGATGTGAGTGTGGAAGATCAGTGAAAATTCTAAATATTGAGTTTCCAGATGTAGTGTACTGCAGGTGGACTCTATCATTCATACATTTCTGCAAGTGGTTGAAAAAATTGTGGTGGAATTCTCTGTTGCATTGAAATTATTTTCTCTCTATAACATATCTCTTCTATCTTCTTTGTATCTCTGTGGTAGTGAGCCCTCTGGGTGGTTAATCTTGTTGGACAGTGAGTCCTTATTTTGGCAGTGATCCTTTGTAATCGGTTTTGATATTCTCTATAGAGTGAGTTAATTCTCATCGTGGTTTTTCCCTCTAATGCAGGAGCATCCTAGGTTTTAAGCAATATTGCATCAACCAAAAATATTTGCATTCATGTTTTCTTACATTTTAGTAGTTAGCTGTCAGACCCAATCTCAACATTTCACACTGCATTGTACTGCATTGTAACATCAGAGCTCGCAGAGCAGGATATACGATCTTCATCACAACATCTACACCATATCTAGAATTCAAGTGTTTTGGAGATTCCAGTATGAAGTTATTGCTAACAAAATATCAGTTGTATTTGGACAGAGAGCATTCACCAACCAGTCTTGGTTTTTCAAGTGTGCGAACCTATCCTGTGACTTGTGGATCTTAGGAAACCATTCCATAAGGATGGAAATTCATTGAGGAACCTAGGTTCTGATCTACATCGTGTTGTCCAAGGATCAAAGGAAAATCATATGTTTTGGTCGGCCTTCACACGTTTCATCTACCTCAAGGTTTGGAACCTCTTGAGGCTAATGCGAACATTTTCTGGAGCTAGGAATTGATATATAGGCATCATGTAGTTGCATTAGGAATCAATCAAGTAGAAAGAAAGATATAGGGTTTTAAGGGCTTTGACCCACATTGTATTTTTGGACTTTAATGCCATATGATTATGTAATTCTATAAGCCAAAAGGAAGGGCATGTTTCTAGTGAATAATTGATTATCATTTGTATTTCTATATGTGATTGTGTTATTGTTCATTGAATTTCCATTGTGCTTACTCTTGCTAAAAGGTTGGAGGTTCCTACTTCTAGACCCTCCATCCTTGATTGCACCAAGTTGTATTAGAGTGAGTTTGTGAACTTTGGGAGAGCAAAGTTGGATAGATCATTGACTTAAGGAAACCTATTTGTGTTTGTCAATAGATCGCCATTTGTGAGGAAGTTGTGACCCTGTAACTAGATCGCCGACCTGAGGTAGTTGCACTGGATCCTAGGAAAGATTGCACTTAGGAGAATTCATACTACTATTAATGTTGCTAGAAATATGGATGAGATGATGGAAATGATGTGAACAATGAAAGTGAGATTGGATGCTGTTGAAGAAGACAAAAGGAAAGGTTTAAACCCTAGACCTAATGATGAAAGTGATGATGATGAAGTTCAGGTTGTAGATCGAGCTGAAGAAACCTCTGAAGAGGAAGAATTAGATCAAGTGAAGATGTTGAAGGCTATTTCAAAAATAGGAACACAACCTAGAATGGAGATTGTGAACTATATCAGTAACCTAAATTTGGAGGAGCTGATTGATTGGATAAATGACATTGAAGAATACATTGAATATGAAGAAATTGAAGATCCAGAGAGAGTGAGATTGGTGAAGAAAAAGATGAAGTGACATGCTGCAATATGGTGGAAGGAAGTCCAATTGGAGAGAAATAGTAAAGGAAAATCAAAGATTGTGAAATGGGATAGAATGGTGAGAAAATTGAAGAACCGGTTTATACCTGCAAACTATGAGTTGGAGCTACTGAAGAGATTGAAAAACTTGAGACAAAAGGAAAAGACTGTGAAGGAATACACTAAAGAATTTCATAAGATCATCATCAAGACTAGACATAGTGAAGCAAGCAAGGAGAAGGTGGTAAGATATATCAATGGGCTAAGGATGAACATTCAAGAAGAGTTGAGACTGGTGATGATGAATTTGGTAGAGGAAGCATATCAGTTTGCATTAAAGGTGGAGGAAAATCTGAACAAAAGATAAGAAAAAAGGCAGAGAGGAAGAGGAGGTAGATTTCAGAGAGGAAGGTCACATTCCGAAGGAGAAAGACCATATGTGGAGAAAATCAAGGACAAAGATTTATACCACAAGGAAGAGAAGGATTCCAATTCATACCATAAGGGGAGAGATGATAAAAATTATTGCCGCCACAATAGAGGAGGCTACAATTTGTACCGCAATGATGGATATTGAAGAGATGAGAAAGGATATGACAAGAGAACTTTTAGAGGAACCTGTTTTAAGTGTGGAGGTGAAGGATATAGAGCATTTGAGTGCCTTCAAAAAATTAAGAAGAATGAAAACCATGCAAGAATTGGATATGCAAAGGAAGAACCAACAAAATCACCAAGTTCCAGAGGAAGACCTGCGAAGGGAGAGTCATTATTCATGAGGAGAGCATTGATCAAGGAGAAAGAATTACCTAAGGAAACACCACAGAGGAAAAGTTTGTTCCGGACTAAATGCAAGGCAAGAGGTAAGTGTTGCAAAGTTATCATTGATAGTGGTAGTAAAGATAATCTAGTTTATGAGGAAATGGTGATAAAGTTGAACTTGGAAAGAAGGAAACATCTGAAACCTTATAGGATAGCCTGGATTCAAGATGAGCACAAAATAATAGTAAGTGAGCAGTGCCTAGTGATATTCAAAATAGGATCATATCATGATGAAGTGTTGTGTGATATTATGCTGATGGATGTATGTCATATGTTGTTGGGTAGGCAGTATGATAAGAAGGATATAAATGATGGGAGAAATAATACCTATACCATAACATCAAATGGAAAGAGGATCACCTTGACACCTTTGGAAGATGAACCATAAAGTGAAGTATGTGGTACAACTAGAATCAATTTGGTAGATGGAAGGAAATTTCTGGATGGACTAAGACATGAGTGTTAGAAATGTGTGCCTCAATCCCATAGGCTGAAACCTCTGAAAGGGAAAAGTCAGTGTGACATCATTTGTGTCTGGCCGACTAGCAGTTGAAGCCTTGTTGAAATTATTTAGGTCACTGAGACCTTGCTTCAGTCTCACCGAATGAGCCTATCACTATGACATTTCATTCGGTATAACCTCTAACCACCCGTGGAGACCTCTTGTCGACTGTTGGCATTTATCAGATATCAGGGAGAGTCTTGGATGTTCACTATGAGCTCTCAGTGATATGGATGTCTCACCGACAACATTTTCTGTTGAAGTCTTCAAGGAGAGTCTTGGGTGTTCGGTAAGAAGTCTTACCGATATGAATGTCTTGCCAACAACTTTATCCTGGAGACATCGAGGTGACTTGAACACTCGAGAAGAACTCTTGGCGATAGTTGGTGTGTCTCACTGATGGTATACACTCGTTGTAGCACAAAGGTCTCGATGTGAGGTCTTAGCGATGGATAGAAGTCTTGCCGACTGTTGTTTGGTGCTCAGTATGACTTGTGAGCATTCAGAGTAACGTCTCAGAGATAGTGGTATGTCTTGTTGAATGTTGAATTCTTTGGTATAACCCTTAATGACTCGGTATGATCTCTCAGTGAAGGACGATAGTCTTGCAGACTATTGAACACTTTGGATACTTAGTGAACATCGGTGTGATGTCTTGGTGAAAGACGATTGTCTCACCGAATAGAAAACTCACGTCTGTGTGACTTTGAAGCTTCGGTATGATGTTTCACTAATAGCGATAAGTCTTGGAAATAGTGATACATGTGATAAACTTCAGTATGAGGTCCTGGCAACATGAGGAAGTCTTAGTGATAGTCTTCTAGACTCGGTATGACATCTTGCTGATAGGATGAACTCTTGACGATATCAAATGCTAGCTATGTGGCATTGGGGAGACATGATTAGTGTCTCACCAATATTCCAACACAAATTGAATCCTTTTGACTGAGTGAAGACTATCCTATGTGGCTTGTATTCGACCAATCAAAGAAGTTTCAACAAACCATTGGAAGACAGCCAAGGGAAGTTCTCAGAGGAAGCCCGATAGACAAGGGCAACATGAATATAGTCCGCTGTAGCAGAGTAATGTCCGGTTCGGATGTATGGATTGCATTGTTGTGTGATTGTATGATCAATTGATGAATTCTATTCTATGAAGACTATAATGTGAATGTTTTGTAACAAGGTTGTTCATGGTGAATGCTGCTATAAACTGACATCAAAAAGATAAGTTAGAACTCTGTTTGTAATCTTTATTACTATAATACAAAGTGACTTCTCTTGGTGTGGTGGGTTTTTCTCCCGTAAGGGTTTTCCAATGTATATCTGGTGTTCATATGTGTTTTTCTATTAAGCTTTCATTATTTCTTTCAAGTGCATCTTAATTGACTATAATTAAAATTTAAAGTGTCTCTATGTTCTTCCCTAAGGTTTTGACATTAGGAGATTTGTTTCTCGTGATCTAGCTTCTGATAAGTGGTATCGAGCCCCGCTAGTTGTGGGTTATCCTTCCGGCACGCTTGTGTTTTTGTGTCAATTTTTGTCTGGGGAGTCTTGTAGAAGTTTGTTATTTCAATTATAGATTAAGATGGCAAGCACGCTAGGAAATATTGAAATATAAAAGTACAATGGCAGCAATTTCAGTTGTGGAAAATCAAAATGGAGGATCTCTAGTGGATCATGATCTCTGGTTTGGTCGTATTCCGAACTAAACCTATGTGCATGAAGCAAGAAGATTGGGACCTTGGCAGATGGAAATTCTAAGGGTTGATAAGGCTCATGGCAGACTCGCTCTTCTAAATGTGCATGAAGAGAAGATCGCGATCTTCCTTTGTGGAAGAGACTCCATTATCTATTTTATCACAGAAGTCTTTTGGTGAATAACCTGCTCCTAAGGAAGAAAGCCAGAACTTTGAGAATGTAGGAAGGAGTCTCAGAGTTTATCATTTGAACACATTCAACATGTTGATTACATAGTTAACTTCGGCCGGGTGTAAGGAGGATGAAGAGGATCGCTATATGCTTCTATTGTGTTCTTTGCCAGACTCATGGTATCATCTGGTGATGGCGATTGGGAGTACAACATCCAGTTTCAAGATGGAAGATGTTGCATCTTTGTTGTCAAAAGAGATGAGAAGGAAATCGTCTAAGATGGCGAAGGAAGCTCTTGCTGTTAGAGGAAGACCAAAAGAGAAAGGCAAGAAGAAGGACAAGAAGTCCAAATCAAAATCAGAGGGGAGATCAAAGTCTCCTGGTAAAAAGTCCAAGGTGAAGTGCTAGAACTGGGCACCGTCATCCAAAGGATTGTAAAGAGGAGAAAAGAAGAAGAAGAAGAATTCTTCTGATAATGATTCTTCTCAAAGTGATGCAGACGTCTTCATTGCAGCTTTGGCTACACAGGCATTAGATGATGTCTGGCTGATTGATTTAGGGGCATCTTTCCACATGACATCTCATAGAAACTAGTTTACAAGGTATGAAGAATATGATGGTGGAAAGGTGTACTTAGCAAGTGATTCAACTTTGGAGATTGTTGGTCATGGAAGAGTCAGAATCCAATTCCCTGATGGAAGAGTGAAGGGAATCAAGGATGTTATGCATATACCAGGTCTGGCTCGAAATCTACTGTCTGTCAGTAAGTTGAATGATATTGGAGTGCAAGTCACGTTCTCTGGAAATGGATGCAAGATGACTAGAGGCTCAATGGTGCTAGAAGTAAGGGTGCTCGTGATTATACCTTTGTACAAGCCGGATACATGCCGCCTTCAATTTAATAGTGTCTCTGTGAAGTCACAAAAAGCTACTCATGGAGGAAAAAATGGAAATGTTCCTGATGGTGTAAACTCCATGGAGGTTAAACTTCCAGTAGAAAAGACAATGCTCTGGCATCATAGGCTAGGCCACATTGAGAAAATGTTTAAAACCTTGAAGAATAAAACCCGTTGAGGGGCTTGAAGATTGTAACCTTGACCTCTGAATTCTGAACATTGCATATATGCAAAGCAACACCATGTTTCCTTTATTCCACCTTATAAATCTTCTCGGGTTTGCTAGATTATATTCATTCTAATTTTTTAACCAGTTGAATTCCTTCCTTTGTCTAAATCAAGATACTCATGTGCTGTTTATTGATGATTATTCAAGAAGAGCATTTTGTATATTTTTTGAAAAAAATAAATTAGAAGTGTTCACCAAATTTTGCATGAATTTAAGAACCTTATAGAAAATCAGACTGGAAGAAAAATAAAATGTTTAAGGACTAATAATGGCGGTGAATTTTGTTCTAATGATTTTGAGAGGTACTGTAAAGATCATGGATTAAAAGACATAAGATCATTGACCTATACTCCATAGCAAAATGGAGTTGCAGAAAGGTTCAATAGGATAGTGATGGAGAGGAGTAATAGGGGTTGTAGGTTGCTTTGACGAGAAGTTTTGGGCCGAGGTCAAGCACGCTTTGTTACTTGATTAATTGTTCCCTCCAAATTTGCTCTGCTGGAGGAAAAAAAAAAAAACACTCCTGGTGCCGGTCTTGCAGGAAGCCCTCTCTAAGACATATTCGTGTTTTTGGTTGTGAGGCATATGCATATGTGCCGAATGAGAAAAGATATAAATTGGGGAGAAAGGTTGTCAAATGTATTTTTATTGGCTATAGTACTGGCATAAAAGGATACAAGCTTTGGAATCCCCGATACGCAGAAGGCTGTATGAGAAGCACATTTCATGAGCCGCTTCTACCCTTTAGATCCGCAGCTAGAGACAAAAGCTCAAAACAATAAAGATGTAGTTGTAATTCCTCCTACACTGTGCAGAAAGAGGAATTGAAAATTCAAAATGTAATTCAGGATCGAGGAGAGTTCTCAAGTAGTTCTAAAATTTTGGAAGAAGAAGAACAACCTCAACCTCAGCCAATGAGGAGGTCAACCCATGAAAGAAAACAACCTGGTAGGTATGGGTTCTCCTTGATAGATTCTACTTGTGCCTATGCTTTGATTTCTAGCACTGATGAGCCTAGGACTGTAAAAGAAGCATTTAAAATGTCCGATTCAAACTCTTGGTTGGAAGCCATGAATGAAGAAATGCACACTTGAGTTTGTGCCCTTGCCTAAAGACAAAAATTCTCTTGTGGGGCTAAAATGGGCATTCAAAAGAAAATAGGTCTAGATGGAAGTGTGGAAAAGTATAAGGAGAGGTTGGTTGCGAAAGGGTATTCCTAGGTAGAGGGAATTGATTATGGAGAAATTTTTTCTCCTGTAGCTAAGCTGACATCTATTAGATTTATTTTGTCACTTGCAGTAGCCTATGACTTAGAAATTGAGCAGATGGATGTGATGACAACATTTCTTCATGGTGATCTTGAAGAAGAAATTTATATGTCCCAAATTTTGAGCACTTGTTGAGAAAGGTAAAGAAAACTCCATTGCAAGTTAAAGAAGTCTCAGGATGGGTTAAAGCAAGTACCACCTAGAATGTGGTACCAAAAGTTTGATACTTTGGTATTGTCTTTGGGATTTGTGGATCAAAACTGATCATTATGTCTATTATAAAGCTGAAAGTGATCAAGTTCTTATTATTGCTCTCTATGTTGATGATATGCTATTCATAGGCAATAGTAAGCTAATGATTTTTGATCTTAAGTCTTAGTTGTCTACTAAGTTCGAAATGAAAGATCTTGGTGCATCTTAGGCATATTTTGGGAATGGGAGATAAACAGTGGACAAGAAGAATAGAAAACTTCGGTCACAGAGTAAGTATATCGACTGCTCTAGAGAGCTTTTGTGATGAATGATTGCAAACAAATTTTAGTTGTTCCTATAAAAGAAATGAAGTTATCTATTGAAGACTGTCCAAAAATATCCTAATTAAGATGGAGGACATGACCAAGGTTTCTTATTCAAGTGCAATTGGTAGTTTAATTTACACAATGGTTTGTACCATGCCAAACATTTCCCAAGCAATGCTAGTACTTAGTTAGTTTATGGCTAATCAGGGAAGACCACATTGAGATGTTGTGAAAAGATTTTTTAGATATTTGAAGGAACTCATAGTTTTGTGTTACCATAGTAACTTGCCGAATCAATGCAGGAATCTCAAGATTCTGTTATGTGGATTCCGACAAGTGTGGACATTGATAATAGGAGGTCCACCGCTGATACATTTTCATGATGAATGGTGGTGCAAAGAGTTGATGAGGTTTAAAAGTAATAGTCGCTTTGTCCACTATAGAGGCTAAATACATGGCAGCTACTCATGCTTGTAAAGAAGCTATATGGTTGAAATTTTTGTGTTCTAACATTGGTTTTGATGTAGGGGAAATAACTATTTTTGTGACAGTCAGAGTGCAATTTGTCTAGCAAAGAACCCTCTACTTCTTTCCATGCTGATGGAAAACATATAGATGTAAAGACCACTTTGTATGAGATATGGTGGAGGATGGAAAGGTTAGTTTGGAAAAATTGATACTCTAGGAGAATGTATTGACGGCTGCTGGAGCACATGTAAGTTCAGTAGGGCAGCTCAATGGCCGAGCCAGGCTCGGAGGTGCCTCGTGGTGGATCTTCTATATCAAGTGGGAGATTATTAGAAATGTGCTCAATCTCAGCTGTGCTGAAACCTTTTGAAAGTGTGGCACCGCGTGACATCATCAGTGCCCCACCAGTAGCTGAAACCGTTGAATTATTCAGGTCAGCCGACCTTGCTTTCAGTCCTCAACCGGTCGGTTTCCATTGGTCGACATTTCGTCGCGATAACCTCTCACCACCCGTGAAGACCTCAATCGCTATTTATCGGATAATCGGGGAGTCTTGATGTTCGCCATGATCTCGCCAACAATGGCGGATGTCTCACCGACAGCCGCTATCGGAAGCCTCTGCGGAGAGTTCGCGTTCGGGTAAGAAGTCTTACCGATATGGATGTCTCACCGATAGATTTATCTTGGAGACATCAGGGTGACTTGAACTCTCAAGAAGAACTCTTGGCGATAGTTAGTGTGTCTCACTGACGGTATACACTCGGAGTAGCACAAAGGTCTCGGTGTGAGGTCTTAGCAATGGACATAAGTCTTTCTGACTATTGTTTGGTGCTCGGTATGACTTGTGAGCATTTAGAGTAACGTCTCAGCGATAGTGGTATGTCTTGCCGAATGTTGAACTCTTCAGTATAACCCTTAATGACTTGGTATGATCTCTCAGCAAAGGACGATAGTCTTGCCGACTGTTGAGCACTTTGGATACTTAGTGAACATCGGTGTGATGTCTTGGTGAAAGATGATTGTCTCACCGAATGGAAAACTCACGTTTGTGTGACTTTGAAGCTTCGGTATGATGTTTCACCGATAGCGATAAGTCTTGGAAATATTGATACATGTGATAAAATTCAGTATGAGGTCCTGGTGACATGAGGAAGTCTTAGCGATAGTCTTCTAGACTTGGTATGACATCTTTCCAATAGGATTAACTCTTGGCGATATTGAATGCTGGCTATGTGGCATCGGGGAGACATGGTTAGTGTCTCACTGATATGCCAACACAGATTGAAGCCTTTATTCTGAGTGAAGACTATCTTATGTGGCTTGTAGTCGACCAATCAGAGAAGCCGAATGGGAACTTTTGGAAGACAATTCGTTGTGGTAGTTTTGAGAGGAAGCTCGACAAATAGGGGTGACATGAATATAGTCTATAGTAGTAGATGATGTTTGGTTTGATGTATCGACGGATTGCTGTGTGATTGTATGATCAGTGGATGAATTCTATTATGTGAAGACTGTAACGTGAATGTTCTGTAACAAGGTTGTTCATGGTGAATGCTATTGTAAACTGACATTAGAAAGATAAGTCAGAACTCTGTTTGTAATCTTTATTACTGTAATACAAAGTGACTTCTCTTGGTGTGGTGGATTTTTCTCCCATAAGGGTTATCCCACGTAGATCTAGTGTTCATATGTGTTTTTCAAATACTCTATTTTTGTTATTGATTTCAAGTGCATCTTAATTGGACGGTAATTGTAAAATTTAAAAGTCTTTGCGTTCTTCCCTAAGGTTTTGATGTTAGGAGAGTTTGCGCATCTAGCTTTCCTTACATTGAGAACATGTGTTTTGCTTTGATTCCAAGGAAGTGCACAACCTTAGATGCATAAAGAGTCACAAGAGGAGAAGAACCAATAGAGAAGGAAGCCACTGAACTAATAGTAGAGTACCGAGATCTTGTATCAAAAAATGTACCAGATGGATTAACACCAATCCAGAGTATCAGTCATCATATAAATCTTATTCCAGGAGCCAATTTTTTGAAAAAAGTTGCACATCGAATGACACCAACAGAGAATGCAGATCTAAATAGAGAGATACAAGAACTATTGAAGAAAGGATTAATTAGAGAAAGTATGAGCCCATGTGTGGTACCAACCGTACTTGTACCTAAGAAAGATGGAGAATGAAGGATGTGTATAGATTCAAGAGCTATCAATAAGATCATAGTGAAGTATAGATTTCCTAGGATGGATGACATCATGGAAAGTTTGAGTGGAGAAAATTATTTCACCAAGATAGATATAAAGAGTGGATACCATCAGATCAAGATCAGAAAGGGAGATGAATGGAAGACTATTTTCAAGAAAAATGAGGGATTGTATGAGTGGTTGGTCATACCATTTGGATTAACTAATGCACCTAGTACTTTTATGAGGCTAAAGAATGAAGTATTGAAGATATTCTTGGGTAAGTTTTTCATTGTTTATCTGGATGATATTTTGATTTTTAGTAAGACTAAGGAGGAACATTTGGAGCATAGCAAATAAGTATTTCAGAGGCTGAAAGAAGAGAAGTTGTTGATAAACATCAAGAAGTGTAGTTTCATGAAGGAAGAACTAGTGTATTTAGGATTTGTGATTTGTGCGAATGGATTGAAGATGTACCTTGAGAAGGTTAAAGAAATAGTTGAATGGCCTACACTTGTGAATGTTGGAGAAGTGAGATCATTTCATGGACTAGCAACTTTTTACAAAAAGTTCTTTAGAAATTTTAGTGGTATTTGCACACCTATGACAAAGACAATAAGGGGTGACCAAAAGGAATTCAAGTGGACATCAGGATCTTAAAATAGTTTTGAGTTGTTGAAGCAAAAGGTGACATAATAACCTATGTTGGCATTACTAGAATTTGATAAGGTATTCCAAGTGGATTGCAATGCTAGTGGAAGTGAAATAGGAGTTGCGTTAAGTCAGGAAGGGAGACTAGTAGTTTACTTCAGTGAGAAATTGAATGATGCTAGGAGGAGATATTTAGTTTATGATTAGGAATTCTATGCAATTGTATATGCCTTGAAGAAGTGGAGACATTACTTGTTACCTAAGGATTTTGTATTGTATATGGATCATCCAACTTTGCAATATTTGAATGGTCAAGGGAAGTTGAACCAAAGACATATGAGATGGGTGGAATTCTTGTAGAGTTATACATTTGTGTTGAAGCACCAGAGTGGGAAGTCAAACAAGGTTGTAGATGCATTGAGCTTGAGAAAGAGTTTGTTGACAGAGATGAGAATTGAAGTACTAGGTTTTTAAGAACTAAAGCACATGTATGAGGATGACATTGATTTTGCGGAGGCATGGTATGCTTTTAAGGAACCTGTGGAGACAAATAGAAGTAGATGGTTCGATTACTTCATTTAGGAAGGTATGTTGTTTAAGAAAAATTAGTTATGTATCCCTAGCAGTTCAATGAGAGAAAATTTGATCAAGGAAAAGCATTGCAAAGATTAGTAGGACACTTTGGAATTGATAAGACCATAGCATTGGTGAGTGAGAACTATTTTTGGCCATAGTTGTATAAGGATGTTAGGAAGTATGTTCAAACTTGTAGGATTTTTTAAGTTGCAAAAGGAAACAGTTAGAACACTGGGAAGTATACAACATTGACAGTACTAGAGAAACCATGGGAGGAAATTAGCATGGATTTTGTGTTGGGATTACTGAAGAAACTGAAAGGATTTGATTCTGTATTTGTGGTTCTGGACATATTTTCTAAGATGGTGCATTTCATACCCTGTAAGAAGACCAATGATGCAGTACATGTTGTAGACCTATTTTTCAAGGAGATTGAGAGATAACATGGACTACCGAAGAGCATAGTATCAGACTAGGACACTAGATTCATTAGATATTTTTGGTAGACATTGTGGAAGAACGTGAAGACATAATTGAAGTATAGTTCAACATTTCACCCACAGACAAATGGATAGATAGAAGTGGTAAATAGGAGTTTGGGAAACTTGTTGAGGTATTTGACAAAAGGTAAAGCCAGAAATTGGGACTTGATACTACCACAAGTAGAATATGCATATAGTAATTTAGTAAACCATAGCACAAGGAAGACACCATTTGAAATTGTGATAGGTGAGAAACCCATAAGAGTAGTAGAATTAAGGGATATTAGTAAGGAGAATAAAAGGAGTACAAAGACAAAATAATTTGCAGAATTCATGGAAATAATGCATACTCAAGTCAAGGAGCATCTGGAGAAGATGAACAATACCTACAATAAGACAACAAAAAAGAAATGAAGACATAAGGAGTTTTTAGTAGGAGAGGAAGTGATGGTATATCTGAGAAAGGAGATATTTAAAATTGGAACCTATAATAAGTTGATGAAGAAGTTTGGACTGTGTAAGATCATCAGGAAGTTTGATTCTGGAAATGCATATGAAGTGGAACTACTGGAGGAATTTGGCATATCACCTATATTCAACATTGTATACCTATACCATTACCATGAAGGAGAACCACCAGAGGAAAAAGAAGTTGGTTTTCCAAACCAGATAGCACATCATTTGGAGGAAATTGAGGAGATTTTAGACAACAAAGTTGGGCATAGTACCAGAGGAGGGAAATACAAGGAATATCTAGTCAGATGGAAGGGAAGAGCAAAGGAAGATTCATCATGGATTTCTCATCTTGAGGTGGACCACATTGGTTATCCTCTAGCCCCAAGAAAGTGAGAGACTCACTTTTACTCAACCTCGAGTGTCTGATGCAAGAATGACTAGGTTTCAAGCAATCTTGCATCAACCAAAAATATCTGCATTCATGTTTTCTTGCATTTGAATAGTTAGCTGTTGGACCTAGTCTCAAAATTTCACACCACACTATAACATCAGAGCTCACAGAGCATGATATATCATCTTCATCACAACATCTACATCATATCCAAAATTCAAGTGTTTTGGAGATTCTAGTATGAAGTTATCGCTAACAAAATATCAACTTTATTTGGATAGAGAGCATTCACCGACTAGTCTTGGCTTTTCAACTATGCAGACCTATCCCATGACTTGTGGAGCTCAGGAAACCATTCCATAAGGATGCACATTCATCAGAGAACCTTAGTCCTGATCTACATTGTGTTTTCCAAGGATCAAAGGAAAATCATATGTTTTGGCTGACCTTCACACATTTCATCTACTTTAGGGTTTGAGACCTCTTGAGGCCAACACAAACCTTTTCTGGAGCTAGGAATTGATATATAGGCATCATGTAGTTGCATTAGGAACCAATCAAGTAGAAAGAAAGATCTAAGGTTTTAAGGGCTTCAAACCGCATTGTATTTTTGGGTTTTAATGCCATATCATTTTGTAGTTCTGTAAGCCAGAAGGCAGGGCATGTTGCTAGTGAATAATTGATTATCATATGTATTTCCATATGTGATTGTGTTCTTGTTCATTCAGTTTTCATTGTGCTTACTCTTGCTGCAAGTTTGGATAGTCCTACTTCTAGACCCTCCATCCTTGACTACACCACCCTCATTGGGTTTTCCATGTAAATTTGGTTTTATTATGTATGAGTGATGGTTTTCTATTTTTGCACTTACACTTAATGTTTAATTATTTAGTAGCGTAAAGAATTGTGATTGATCTATGTTCTGGTGAATTTTTTTAGATGTTTAATTTTGATACAACCAATTCACCCCCCCTCTTAGTTGTCTTGTTCAACAATTGGTATTAGAACTTGTTTGATTAGAAAGGAGCTTAACCGCTTAAGGAAGGTTTGGAATGGCTGACATAGTTACTCATGATTATCCGAGGTTCGATGGAACTAGTTATGCTATTTGGAAAATACTGATGGAAGAATATATGGAGTATTGTGGATATGATGTGGAGAAAGCTTACAAGAATACTTACACTCCTCCTGCTAATGGTCTGAGTATGTCTGATGAGATCAAGGCACATGAAGCGAACAATAAGGCGAAGTACATTTTGAAGAATATTCTTGTACATTTCGAGTTGATTAAAGTTCAAAATATGAAGACTACTAAGGAAGTATGGGATGCTTTGGAAAAGGAACATGAAGGAGATGAAAGGGTCAAAGAGGAAAATTTTTAGAACTTGGAGACACATTTTGAGCTCGTGCATATGTTTGAAGATGATAATTTTAAAGCTTATGTACAAATATTGGATAAGGTAGTAGTTGAAATGCGAGGACTTGGTGTTTTAACAGATGAATCTAGGATTGTAAAGAAGATTCTTAGAACTCTCCTTGATATTTACAATGAAAATGTATGTGCTATTGAAGAACATATAGATTACAAGACTTACACTAAAGATCAATTGTTGACAAATTTGACATCTTATGAGATAAGAAAGCCGAATTTGAGAAATGGGTCCAAATCAGAAACCGCTTTTAAGGCCACAAAAGCTAAAGATACAAATGAAGAAAATCTTGATGAAGTAGAAGCTAAATTTTTGAGAAGGATGAAGAAAGGCTCTGGAAAGTATGAAGGTAAGTTACCCTTTAAATGCTTTAGTTGTGGAGGAATACAACATTATGCTTTGAGGTGTCCAGAAAGAGTTAAGAGGAATAAACAAAGATATGAGGAAGAAAAGAAATGTAAGATCAATAGAGCATACTATGTCAATGAAGATTCTAGTATATCTGATGAAGAATTTGATTACGAAGGACCCGGTGACAATGAATGCTTGTTCTTGTCTATAAAAGATGAACCTACTTCTACTAATTCTAAAAAATAGGTGAAGGAATGCCCTCCGGAGAAGGAGAAAAATGAAGGTACTGTAATCTATACCCTACATGCTAAAAAAGAAAAGAACTATTGGGTTGTTGACAATGGTTGTTCACATCACATGACTGGTGATAAGAGTAATTTTGTTAAACTTGAAAAATATGATGGAAGCTTAGTTATGTTTGGAGATGATACTGGAGCTAAGATTTGTGGGATAGGTTCAATAAGTTTTGATGGAAAGCATAATATTGATGATGTCTACTATGTTAAGGGTTTAAGGCATAATCTCTTGAGTGTTGGATAGATGTGCAGTAAAGGGTATAATCTTGTATTTAAGGATGAAAGATGTGAGATCAAGAAAGATTTCAAAACAATGATTATTGCAGAAAATAAATATGAAGGAAATATCTATCAACTTAAGGGTGCTGATGGATGATTCTTTATGAATTAGATTAATGAAAATTGGTTATGGCATCAGAGAATGTGTCATATGAATTTTAATAACTTGGTGAGGATTAGTGCAGTTCAGGTCGTGAGAGATTTACCAAGGATTACAAAGCCTGTTAATGCTATTTGCAAGAATTTTCAATTTGGAAAGCAAGCAAGAAACCATTATAGATCAAAGGAACAATCTACTACTAGACTATTGGATTTAATTCATATAGATCTCTATGGTCTTACAAGAGTGAGAAGTCGACAAATTGAAAGGTACTTTATGCTTTTTATTGATGATTATTCTAGGTATACATGAGTTACATGTCTTAGAGAGAAATAAGATGCATTAGATATATTCAAGACATTCAAAGCTATGGTTGAGAATGAAGTAAATTTGAGGATAAAATTCTTAAGATCTAACATATGTGGTGAATTCACCTCCCATGAGTTTAATATGTTTTGTGCAGTGGATGGAATAAAAAGATAATTATCTGCTCCGAGAACTCCTCAGCGGAATGGAGTTATTGAAAGAA
Source organism: Sequoia sempervirens (assembly GCA_007258455.2). Classification (NCBI taxonomy): domain Eukaryota; kingdom Viridiplantae; phylum Streptophyta; class Pinopsida; order Cupressales; family Cupressaceae; genus Sequoia; species Sequoia sempervirens. The sequence continues at coordinate 159,501 of VDFB02256409.1, read as the reverse complement.
AGAACAAAACGATTCAAGAGGCCGCTAGATCAATGATTACTGAGACTGTTCTACTAAAATTTTACTGGAGAGAAGCTACTCATATTTTTGTTTATGTATTCAATTGAGTTCAAGCAAAAGAAAATAGTACAAAGACACCCTATGAGCTATGGTGTGGAAGAATTCCTACTGTTGAGTATTTCAAGGAATTTGGAAGCAAATTTTATATTAGAAGGAATGAAGAAAATTTAGGAAAGCTTGATGCAAGAAGTGACGAAGGCATTTTTCTTGGATATTCTACTGAAAGAAAAGCCTATAGATATTTCAATAAAACATTGAGGAGGATTGTAGAAAGCTCAAATGTTAAGGTTGATGAAGAAATGAAGAATTCAATTGATGTTGATGGATATGTATTTGATGAACCTAATTATGTAAGGATTGAAGAGGTCGTGGAAGAATAGGAGAAGGATGAGAAAGAGAAGCAGAATGAAGAAGAAGATGAATCTCCAGTGGTGTCCTCTAAGACACCTAGATATGTGTAGAAGAATCATTCAAAAAGTTAGATTATTGGAGACAAGACAAAATGAGTATTGACAAGAAGCAAAGCTACTGCTAGTGAGATAAATCTGTGTTTAATTTCTAAGATTGAACCGAGGACTGTAAGTGAAGCATGTAAAGATGAGCATTGGATGGAAGCTATGAAAGAAGAAATTTTCGTAGATTGAGAAGAATGAAACTTGGTAATTGGTCCCAAGATTGACATAAAAAAAAATGGATCAAAGTGGGTATTCAAAAATAAGTTGAATGAGAATGGAGAAGTGGTTAGAAATAAAGCAAAGCTTTGTGTAAGGGTTACTCACAAGAATGCATAGATATTTAGGATACTTTTTCTCTGATGGAAAGAATGGAAGCTATCAGGATGTTCTTAGCATTTGTTGCTCATAAATATTTGAAATTCTATTAGATGGATGTCAAGTCCACATTTTTGAATGGTGTGCTAGAAGAAGAGGTCTACATGGAACAACTAGAAGGATTTTAGTTGTTAGATCAATCAAATATGGTTTGCAGATTGAAGAAATATTTATATGGATTGAAGAAGGCTCCTAGAGCCTAGTATGCAAGGTTAGACATGTACTTGATTCAACAAGGTTTCAACAAAGGTACAGTAAATAGTAATATATATTTTAAAATTGAGAATGAAAAAATCTTGATTGTGGTTGTATATGTTGATGACATTATTTTTGGAGGAAATGAAACTAGGTGTAAGATGTTTGTGGAAGAAATACAAAAAGAATTTGAGATGTCTATGTTTGGAGAAATGAATTTCTTTCTTGGGCTACAAATTAATCAAACAAAGAAAGGAATTTTTATTTCATAATCTAAGTATGAGATGTTGAAGAAGTTTAGGATGGATGGTTCCAAACCAGTATGCACTCCTATGGTGATTGGTTGCAAATTAGGTAAAGATGATGATTCACCTAAGGCTGATTAGAGAAAATATAGATCTATGATTGGTGGACTATTGTATTTGACTATTGCTAGACCAAATATTATGCATGTTGTCTATCTTGTGGCCAGATTTAAAGAAGATCCTAAGGAAACACATGTTGCTATTAAAAGAATATTCAAATATTTTAATGGAACTAAAAATTATGGATTATGGTATCCTAGGGATACTGAGTTTACACTAAGTGCTTATACAAATGCAGATTGGGATAGATGTGTAGATGACATAAAAATTACAAGTAGTGGTGCATTCTTTCTTGGTTGCAGATTGGTGGCATGGTTGAGTAAAAAGCAAGATTTAGTTTCCTTATCTACTACTGAAGTAGAGTATATTACTATTGCATCTTGTTGTACACAAGTTCTAAGGATGAAATAGGCATTGAAAGATATCACAATTGTGTATGATGATCCTATTTCTATCTTTTGTGATAACACAAGTACAATTAACATTTCAAAGAATCCAGTGATGCGCTTGAGGAAAAAAAATATATCTATTAGGTATCATTTCTTGAGAGAGAATGTTGTGGAGAATGAAGTAAATCTTGAGTATGTCCCTATGAAGGATCAAATTGTTGATATATTTATGAAGGCTCTTCCTAAATATACTTTTGAGTATCTCCAGGAGAAGTTAGGGGTCATTTCCCCTCCTTGCTTGAACTAATTTGGTGGATCTATTGATCTATCTTTCTTTTGGACTGATGTTTTAGTGGCTACCTCTTAGGGGGAGCAGGTAGTGTCATGTGTTGTCATTGAATGAGTATTTTGTTCTTAATGTCAAAGGGGAAATCAATGTAAAACATATTTTTCCTTTGCTATTGATTTCAAAGGGGGCGATGAGAGATGTGAAAAAAGAGATTATCTACTAAAGGGGAGAAACAAAAATCAAAATAATGAGAAGTGTGTTTAAAGTTAGTATGTTATCTTTGATGTTTTTTCACATCATGTGTTGCCATCAATGAAAAAGGGGGAGATTGTTGAAAGAATGAAGGTATTTTCATTGATGTCAATTGGTCAATTGGTCAATTTGTTATCAACTAATTTTTGTTCTCATTGATGTCATGGATGCAGGTTATGGGTTGTATATATTGAGGATTTTGAGAAAATTGTAATGAAGAAATGTTGTAGGTGTTCAGTGGTTTCTTTAGGTTTTTCTCTGGGATTTGCTTCTATGTTTGTGTGGTTTATATATGTTAACCATGGTTTTTGGAAGCTTGTATATCCATATTTTTGGCTTTTGATTCATTTTACAGTGTTAGTTATGTTCACCAATTGTGAACTATGGTTTTCTGTGCTTCTAGCTGAGGTTCGAGAGAAATGTTGTTGGTCTAGATTTCTCTTTGGTTAATTCTTATAACTTGTGGTTCTAGAGTTCATTTTTTATGATCATGTTGAAGATAACTTTGGTGTCTGGAAGGAGTTGATAGTGCTAAGGATTGCATGTGCTTAATTTTTCTATGTGTTTTACATTGGTTTGGCCGACCTTGTGTTGAACACTACCTTTGAAGTTGATGAAGTGTGTTGGGACCTACGTGGGTCCTCATCAAGCGTGTGTTTGGTTCACCCTCATTATAATTGCACCCTAGGATGTTTTTTCATTGAACTAATTTAAATTTAATGATGGATGGTTGAATTTGGATATGTTTCAAAGTTGAAGATGGTATAAACATAGGATGAGTTAGTGGTGAAAGATGTACAAGGAGATAAGTGCAAAGAAATAGAGCAGATAGATGTGAAACAAATGAAAATCCATGTGTGTGTGATGCGAGTGTGGAATATCAGTGTGAAGTCTAAATAATAATTTTTTGAATGCAGTGAGCTGAAGGTGGACTATATCATTCATGCATTTTTGAAAGTGGTTGAGAAAATTGTGTTGGAATTCTTTGTTGCATTGAGATTGTTTTCTCTTTGTAACACATCTCTTCTATGTTCTTTGTATCTCTATGACAGTGAGCCCTCTGGGTGATTAAACCTGTTGGATAGTGAGTCTTGATCTGGATAGTGAGTCCTTGTTTTTGAAGTGAGCCTTTTTAATCGGTTTTGATATTCTCTATAGTGCGAGTTAATCCTCACTGTGGTTTTTCCCTCATTGGGTTTTCCATGTAAATTTGGTGTTACCGTGTATGTGTGATGGTTTTCTATTTATGCACTTGCACTTAATGTTTAATTATTTATTGGAGTAAAGAATTGTGATTGATCTATATTCTAGTGAATGTTTTAAGAATTTTAAATTTTCTACAACTGATTCACCCCCCTCTTAGTTGTCTTGTTTAACATAAAAACTATCTATCGTGAAAGAGGAGAGATGATCAAGAAAGGATAAGGTCAAATCTCGATACTGAGATAGCTTATTCTTCTTTGCATAATATGTCATCGTAATTTGATTTACGATGAGTTCAAAATCACCATGTATGCAAAGATGTTTTATGTTTAAAGAAATCATGGCACACAAGCCAATGATAAGGGATTTGTACTCAATGATACTGTTAGTGTAATAAAATTCCAATGGAAATGGTAGAGGAATTGGCTTATCCTTAGGAAAGATCAAAACTACTCCCACTCTAGAGCCAGCTTGACATCTTTATCCATTAAAATACATCTCCCATATAGGCTCATGATTAATTGTAAAATGGTCTTCATCTAAGAGTAAGTCAAAATTAGGGAAAGAGTGAGATGAGGGAGCTTCTACCATTTGATCAACAACTTGAACTTTAATGGATTTTTGAGTTACAAAATTGATGTCAAACTTTGAAAGAAACATTATCCATTTTTCCAACCTTTTAACAAGATCGACTCTAGCAAAAAAATGCTTTAAAAGATCACTTTTTACAATGACATGATTTTCAACATGAAGAAGGTAATGTCTTAAATTCTATGTTGCAAAGACGAGAGCCAAACACTATTTCTCCATGGTAGAGTAACAAGTTTCTTAATCCACCAAGATTCGACTAATGTAGTAGACTATTTCCTTACCATCATCATCATACTAAGCTAACAAATCTACTAAAGCATAAGGTGATGTAGCAATACAAAGTAGAAAGGGTCTATCCTACATAATCAAAATTAAGATAGGAGGATTGGCCAAATAACTTTTGATTGACTCAAAATATTTCTCGCACTCATCATCCCATCAGAAATAAAAATATTTCTTTAGAAAACGTGTGAAAGGAAGGGTGCAATCGACCAAGATATGAATCTTCAAATTTATTGAATCTTCCCTTGCAGACTATGCAACTTAGAGATGTTTCTAGGTGGAGGCATGTTAACAATTACATCAATCTTTTTTTTTGACGTTGATTCCACTGTAAGAAATGATAAATCCTAAAAGCTTTTCAATGTCAACACCAAAGACACACTTAATAGGATTTAGTATCATCTTATAGTGTTGAAGCCTTTCAAAAATAAGATGATTTTCTACATGATCTAGATGATTCATAAACTTAGCCAATATATCATCAACATAATCTTCTAGAATTTTGTGAATAAAATCATGAAATATTAAGGCCATCACCCACTATTAAGTTATGCATCCATTCTTTAATCCAAATGTCATGACCACATAATAGAAGGTACCCCATGGGATATTGAAGGTTTTCTTATACTGATCTTTCGGGTTAATACAAATTTGACTATAGCTTGAGAAGCCATCCATGATGGAAAACAAGGCATCACCTTTGGTTGAGTCTACAGTCATATCGATATTAGGAAAAAATAAATCATCCTCAAGAGAAGCCTTATTGAGATCATGAAATTCAATGCAAATATGAATATTTCCATCAAAATTTCTAACAATAATAATATTTGATATCCAAGGAAAATAGTCAATAAGATGGATAAAAACCCCTTTTAATAGCTTCTCTATCTTAGTCTTAACTAACAATGCAACCTTGGGATTCATCTTTTATATCTTTTGTTTAATAGGCTTAGCATTAGGATATAGGACAATATTGTGAACCACTATTGGCTCATCAATACCGGGCATGCCCTTGTATGACCAAGTGAAGATATCAAGATGAGACTATAACAATTCAGAATGTTATTTAGACTCTTTTGAAGACAAGAACTTTATGATTTTAATCACCTTTTTATAAGATTTAGGATCCATGAAAAGATCAGTAGTATCCCATTTGAGGAGAGAAATACGATCTTTAGGATGGGGAATAGCAACATCATAATCTACATTAGATAAAGGAGCCTCTTCATCCATACTCAAAATAGATTCTCCAAAGTATGCTTGTTTATGCAAGCGATAAGGGATTCAACATTTATGGTGATAAGGAGGTAAATAGGAGTAGAAACCTAAGAATTCCTCTAGGATTTCCTCCGAGGAGAAAACATCCAAAGTGAATATATTAGATTATACTTTACTCTTAATCAGTTCGGGATGAACTAGATCAAGAAGCTTGACATAAATCATGTTGACACTCCACCATGGTTTTTTCCTAGATTATTCAAAAGAACAACCCAACTCCAAGTTATGCTTGCGAGGCCTAACTTGGATAGGGACTTATATTCCTTATTTGATACAACCACAACCTTAATGTCTATAACCATATTTAGAGACTATTTTGTATCCAAGTCGATAACATGTTTGCAAACCCTGAGAAGAAGGTGGATCCACATAGAGAGCATTATTCCACCAATGAGTATTAAATGCATCCAAAAGATCACAATCATCCTTCTTATCAGGGCTACAAACATTAATTTCCTCAGTAGAAGCATGATTATCTTCCTCAACAAGAGAACAATCACTTTCCTTGATAGGATCCTGATTGTTATTCTTGGTGAGAGGATGATCAACTTCCTTGGTAGAGGTGCATGAAACTATCAGAAGGTCACGGTGGATAGGATCTACCTTATATTTTTGATGAAGAATTCAGAGAATTCCAAGGACCCCCAATCATCACCAAGACATGCATTCAATTCAGAAGAAGTGGAAAGGGAAGACTTAGGATTCTTCATTTCAGGCCAACCTTCTCCAAGAGCATCCATCTTAGGGGTAGCCCTTGAAGTAGGTACCAATGAAGAGAATTCCAATGCATTAGAAGATATTGATGAAATACAATTTTTAAGAGTGGAAACAACCATGACCCAACTAGTAGTTGCCATCTCGCATGGGTGTACGACATCAAGGTTACCCTTGTATGTAATTACTTCATTATTAGCAATAAATTTTATGCAACAATGTAAGGTAGAGGTTACATAACCCAAAGAGTGAATCCAAGGTCTTACCAAAAGAATATTATAAGGTAAATTACCAAACATTACATAAACCAAGGTGGGTATAGTAACGAGTCCCAACCTCAAATCCAAGATTATCATGCCTAGGGATTGGTGACCAACATTATAGAATCCAAAAATATACAAAGAAGAAGCAACTAAAGAAGCTGAATACATTTTAATCTTAGGTAATAAGTCTATGCTACATGCATTGAGAGTTGAACCTGTTTCAATGAGAGCATGTATAATAAGAATGTTATTAACATTCACTATAATAATTAGAGAATCCACTCGCATATGTAATTTTGGGGGTGAGAGTTACTATAGATAAAACGTAATATTCAACAAATCCACATGAATATGAGCTATCAATGCATTAACATCTTTCGGCCTAGTAGAAGAAGGTAAGAGGGTATTTTGCAAGGCTTCCTAAAGCATACCTTGATAAATCAACATGAACTAAAGCAAGTCCCATAGTGAGATCTTAGCCAGAGTAACACAAAGTTTCTCAACAAGATCATAATCACCAAGTGCTTTAGTCATGGGATTTTGTGTTGAAGGAAGACTTGGTTGAGAATCTAGTAAAGAAGTTGGAATAGAAGTAGGTTGAGAAGTAGGTTTTCTGATTTCTTCTAATATTGTATGTGTTCCCTACAACATTATAAGAATTTGTAGCTTTTAAGAATCTCGTGTAAAGGTCTGACAAGTCCCTAGAGACTAGAATCCCATGGATAGAATGAATTCTGTTAGGAGAGGGACTAGTTGGAGTCAAGTAAATGATGGGTCTCTTAGGCCTTTGAGGGGCCATAGAGACAATCACTATATTTACAGACTTCTCGGCTTGTGAAGAGGAAGTAGATAGTTGTGATGAAGAAGTTTATTTAGGAGATCTATGGATAGGAGAAAATTCCTTTAAGAAATCATCCAGTTCATCATCTAACATATTGAAATCTTCCTTAGAAAAGCATTATCATAAACATTAAAACATTGCAGAAAAATATCTGACGTGATTCATGTCAGGTTCACAAAAAAATGTCAAGAAGGGGGATTCACTACTTCCAAGTCTCTAGGACACCAAAGATCCTAAGGGAGTGAACTTTCCTAAACTAAATCAAACTACCTAATAAGTTGAACAAGATGAAAGAGATTGCAAAAAAATATTAAAAACAAAGTTCTAGGGATCATCATAGGAAGACAACTTCAAGAATTGAAAGAGCATATCACTGAGATTTTTAAGATAGAAGGAGAAGCTCTCGGCTAAAGGAGAGTAGTGCAGGAATAGGAGATCAGTGTGGTACACTAATGTATTAAGTATGCACTGGCGTCTGATATAGATATAAACTAAAATCTCAGTCAGAACTCAAAGGATCCACTAATTGTTCTAGATCTGAGGTCTGTTTAAATCTATAACTTTTAAAAAAATAAGAATGTATATAAATGACAAGGAGAGTAAATGATAGACTTACAAGAGGTCACATGCTTTGATTCCTCCTGCAAAGATCCACACAAACAACTTGCATATAAGACAAAAGAGGAAAATGTTGGGGCTATTTTAGGGTTTGCCTCTATCAAACCCTTATTTTGGTGTTCCTTGTTGGATGTTCTGGATGTGTTGCTGATATGTGGTTGTCATTGATGTCAACACTATTCGCATTTGGTGTATTAGAGGCTACATATGTCAAGGATATTGAGAAAATTGTAAAAGAAAGTGTTCCAGGTTCCCAATGGAACTGTGCAAGTCATGAAGGCGTCTTTTTCTTTATGTTGAAGTTCAGCTATTGTGGACTAAAGCATTTATTATCGAGAGTATCTAGATTATCTACCAAAATTTTTAGAGGTCCGCGTATAGATTTGATCATGTTGTGGTTTGATAGTGTTTTTGTGGTGTCTGTCAGTGTTCCTGAGTGAAGTTTGTGTGATTTTGGAAATCTCAGTTGTTGTGGATGTTTCTCTATTATTTCTTGGTGTTGTTGGATGTTTCTAGGTCATGCTCTATCTTTGTGGTACATCCACATTGATCGGTGTGCTCGTGGTTAGAAATTTTTCTTGTGTATGTTCAAATTTTCTTGTTCCTGGCTAACATGTTGGTGGTAGCAAGTTGTGGATCTTCAAGGAGGAATTAATTGAAGTATTTTTGTGCTAGTGATATTAATTTGGGTCTCCACTATGTTGTGGCCAACCTTGGTGGATTCACATTAAAAATTTATTTGTAAATTTTGGCCGACATTGTAAATATGTTTTATTTTCCTAGTCGACTAAGTTGTTCATGAAATCTCATGTAGCGGATATATAAGAGCGATTGTTTCATCAGTGTAATGTGTTGAGAAGGTGCTTGTGTGCTGAGTGTGCTCTTATGTGTGTATGTGCAAATATCATTCGATTGTAGAGCAGAGTGTGAAGTAGTTTGTGAAGGAGTTTTTTGTACTTAATTGGAACTGTAATCAGGCTTGTGCAGAAGCTATTTTCTCAGTTTATACCCTCTGGATTTTAATCCTATTCTATATTGTTGGGTAGAGAGCCCCTTTTGTAATTGAGCAATGAGCTCTAGGTAGTGTGCTTGAATGCATGTGCATTCCCCTTTATTGATTTCATTATAATTTTAATAGGGTATAATCTTGTGGACTAACATCCACCATGATTTTTCCCCTAGTAGGGTTTCCACGTAAACATATTGGTGTTCTATATCTCTATGATGTGTTAATTGTTTATGGTTAATTGCTTATTCATCAGATCTGAGATTAAGTTAAGTAAAGTTTGAAAATTTTATCATTCTATGACAACTGATTCACCCCCCCTCTCAGTTGTTTGTCCTTGTTTTTCCAACAATTGGTATCGGAGCAGGTTCCTTTGAAGAAGTCTAAAAGCTTGAGGTGATTTGAGATGGCAACATTCAAGGACAATCCAAGATTTGATGGAATTAACTACTCACTGTGGAAAGTTAGGATGCAATGTCACCTAATGTGTATTGGTGAAGCCTATTGGAAGATTACAAAAGATCCATATGTTATTCCTTAGAATGGTCCCTCCACTGTTGATGAGATCAAAGATGCTGAAAAAAATATTAGGGCTATTGAAGCTTTGGTGAGAGATCTGACAGATTCATAGATGGCTAATGTGGTAGGACTGTAGATAGCTCATGAGATTTGGACGAAGTTGGAAACCTTGTATGAAGGAGATGCACAAGTGAAGATGGATAGACTACAAAGTTTAAAAGGAAAGTATTAGAATTTGAAGATGGGTGAAGATGAAAATATCACTTCTTTTATGCAAAGAGTAAATGAAATAGTGATGGGTATTATATGTGTCGGTGGTTCTCTGGATGAGGATAAAATTGTGGTTAAGATACTCAGATCCTTTCCTTCCTCCTACAAAGTGAAGGCTCACGCCATTGAAGAGCTCAGATCAATAACAAAGATGTCAAGAGACACACTGGTTCGTAAGCTTGCTACTTTTGAACTAAGTGAATTTGGTGAATATATTATGAAAATTGAATCAACATTTAAGGCTACTGTATCTGGAAGTAATAAGAAAAGATATAGTCCAGAAGAATGTTCCAGAAAGATATCCAAGTATGATGAAGAACTGAAACAAATTGAAGATAAAGAAAGAGAGGTAGAATAATTGGAAGCATTGATTGTAAAGAAAGAAGGTAGAGGAAAAGGTAAGTATGAAGGAGTATTACCTATTAAATGTTTTTCATGCAGTAAAATAGGTCATTTTTCATCAAGATGTCCTGAAAGAGTTTCTAGAACTAAGCCTAACAAGTCTAGATTCCAAAAGAAATGTTACTTTTCTGAAGAAGGAATGACTGATGATGAGTTTGATAAGGATAATGAAAATGAAGATGAATGGGTTTTCATTTCTACCGTTGAAAATAGTCCTGTGACTGCTGAATCTACAAAACATCATAAAGCTCTTGCAGCCCGAGTTGAAGAAAAGGATGAGTGTGTTATTGACAGTGGATTTTCACATCATATGACTGGTGATAAAAACAAACTTTTAAGTCTAGAGAAGTATGATGGTGGTATTGTAAGATTTGGAGACAATAATGCTAGTGTGATTCATGGTAGAGGTTCTATTTGTCTTAGTGGTAAGGATGACATTGATGATGCTATTTGTTTTGAAGGCTTGAAGCACAATCTTTTAAGTGTTGGACAGATGGTGGGAAAATGCTATGATCTACAATTCAAAGATGGATGATGCAAGATACATGGAAGTTCTGGCAATATGATTGCTATAGATAAATAGACAAAAGGTAATATTTTTCACCTAAATACTGTGAGTGAGAGTTATCTAATTGCTCAAATAGATGAAATCTAGTTGTGGCATATGAGGCTGTTTCATATAAATTTTGATAGCATTGTCAAATTAAGTTCCACTCAAGCAGTAAGAGATCTACCTAAGCTAGTGAAGCCTGCTAACACAATTTGTAAGGAATGTCAGATGGGTAAACAGACTAGAGTCTCCTTCTGGAGAAAATAGTTTCATTCAAATGACTTGCTGGAGTTGTTGCATACTGACCTTTGTGGTCCCTCAAGAGTCAAAAATATTCATGGAGAAAGGTACTTTATGTTAATTATTGATGATTACTCTAGAATGATATGGGTTTCCTTCTTAAGAGAAAAATGTGAAGCATTAGAAAAGTTCAAAAGTTTCAAGGCTATGGTAGAAAAATGAAAAAGGTCTGAAAATCAAGTGTCTGAGATCTGACAGAGGTGGTGAGTTCACCTCCAGGGACTTCAACTCTTTTTGTGAAGAACATGGAATCAAAAGACAATTCTTTGTTCCTCGAATCCCTCAACATAATGGAGTTGTAGAAAGGAACAAGCTGAATGAACAAGGTGAAGTAGTGCAAAATAAAGCAAGACTAGTATGTAAAGGGTATTCTCAGATGGAAGGTGTTGATTTTGAAGAAATTTTTTCCCCTGTTGCAATTTGTTAGATTATTTCTTGCTTATTCTGCATACAAAGACTATAGAGGCTATTAGATGGATGTGAAGTCAACATTTCTGAATGGAGAACTAGAAGAAGTATACATTGAATAGCCAGATGGATTTCAGCTAATTGACAAGGAAGATATGGTTTGCTGCTTGAAGAAAGCTCTATATGGACTCAAGCAAGCCCCCAAAGCCTGGTATGCTAGATTGGACAAATACTTACTAAAGCTTGGATTCACTAAAGGTAATATTGATAGCAACTTATATTTCAAATTAGATCATGATAAAGAGTTAATTATGGAAGTCTTTGTTGATGACATCATTTTTGGAGGAGATGACAATCTATGTATGAATTTTTTTGATGAGATGAAGGATGAATCTGAGATGAGTATGATTGGAGAGATGAAGTTCTTTCTAGGATTGCAAGTGACCTGGTTAGACAAGGGGATATTCATATCTCATTCCAAATATGTGAGAGAGCTACTGAAGAAATTTGGGATGGAAGATTCAAAGCCTGTTGGTACTCCCATGGTGATCAGATGTAAGCTAACACAGAATGATGATTCTCCTAAGGTGAATCAAACTTGATACAATTCAATGATCAGTGGATTGCTTTATTTAACCCAGACTAGACCAGATATTATGAATGTTGTATGCATGGTTTCAAAATTTTAGGCTGATCCAAAAGAATCGCACGTGACTACTATTAAGAGAATCTTCAAATATCTGAAAGGAACATTTGACTTTGGACTTTGGTATCCAAAGGATGATGATCTCACTTTGAGTGCATATAATGATGTGGATTGGGCCAAAGATGTGGATGCCAAGAAAAGTACTAGTGGTGGTGCTTTCTTTCTAGGAAAGAAGTTGGTGTCCTGGTTGAGCAATAAGTAGAATTCCATTTCTCTATCTACTGTTGAAGTAGAATCTATTGCTACTGCAAAAAATTGTACTCAAGTAATATGGATGAAACAAATGTTGAAAGATATCAGGGTGATATATGAAGAGCCTATTGCCATATACTGTGACAATTCAAGTGTAATAAATATTTCAAAGAATTTGGTACTGCACTCTAAGACTAAACATATATCAAGCAAGTTTCACTTCTTGAGGGAGAAAGTGAATGAGAAAGAAGTCAAATTGTAGACATATTTACTAAACTGTTACCAAAGGATACTTTTGATTATCTCAGAGGAATGCTAGGGGTAATCACCCCTCTTGATAAGAACTAAGAGATGCATTTACTTGCATCAATCCACGAGCTACATTGCTATATTCTGATCTAGATTGATGTTTTTGTGGCTACTACTTAGGGGGAGTAGTTAGATGTGTAGATATGTGCTTTAGAGCGTGTATATGGAAAGGTCACGGTTACCTTTTCCATTGCTGTCAAAGGGGGAGAAGTGCAATGTGAAAAATACTTCTAAAGGTCGAAGAGAAATTGAGAAGAGTCAGAACCAAAGGGAAGCAAGTGTGTTGGGTTGATGGTATTTTTCACATCATGTGTTGCCATCAATGCCAAAGGGAGAGATTTTTGGATGTTGTGGATGTGTTGTTGATATGTGGTTGTCATTGATGTCAACACTATTAGAATTTGGTGTATTAGAGGTTGTATATGTCGAGGATATCAAGAAAATTGTAAAAGAAAGTGTTCCAGGTTCCTAGTGGAACTGTAAAGGTCATGCAGGCGTCTTGTTATTTACGTTCAAGTTCAGCTACTGTGGACTAAAGGGTTTATTCTTGAGAGTATCTAGAGCATCTATCAGAAGTTTTAGAGGTCCATGTATAGATTTGATCATGTTGTGGTTTGACAGTGTTTTTGCGGTCTTTGTAAGTGTTCCTGAGTGAATTTTGTGTGATTCTAGAAATCTCAGTTGTTGTGGATGTTTCTCTATTGTTTCTTGGTTCTCTTGGATGTTTTTAGATCATGTTCTATCTTTGTGGTATGTCCACATTGATCAATGTGCTCATGGTCATAAATTTTTCTTGCATATGTTCAATTTTTCTTGTTCCTAGCTCACATGTTGGTGGTAGCGAGTTGTGGATCTTCGAGGAGGAATTAATTGAAGTATTTTTGTGTTGGTGATATTAATTTGGGTATCCACTATGTTGTGGCCAACCTTGGTGGATTCACATTAAAAATTTATTTGTAAATTTGGTCCGAAATTTGCAAATATGTTTTATTTTCCTAGCCGACTAAGTTGTTGATGAAATCTCATGTAGCAGATATATAAGAGCGATTGTTTCATCGGTGTAATGTGTTGAGAAGGTGCTTGTGTGTTGAGTGTTCTCTTATGTGTGTATGTGCAAATATCATTCAATTGTAGAGCAGAGTGTGAAGAAGATCGAGCGAAGTGTGAAGTAGTTTTTGAAGGAGTTTTTTGTGCTTAATTGGAACTGTAATCAGGCTTGTCTAGAATCTATTTTCTCAGTTCATACCCTCTATATTTTAATCCTATTCTATATTTTTGGGTAGTGAGCCCCTTCTATAATTGAGCAGTGAGCTCTAGGCAGTGTGCTTGAATGCATGTGCATTCCCCTTTATTGATTTCATTATAATTTTAAGAGGGTATAATCTTGTGGACTAACATCCACCCTAGTTTTTCCCCTAACAGGGTTTCCACGTAAAAATCTTGGTGTTGTCTATCTCTCTAATGTGTTAATTGTTTATGGTTAATTTCTTATTCATTAGATATGAGATTAAGTTAAGTTTGAAAAGTTTATCATTATGTGACAACTGATTCATCCCCCCTCTCAATTGTCTGTCCTTATTTTTCCAACATTCCCACCTCTACGGAAAACTAGATAGATAGAGAGAATAATAAACATAAAGTAAAGTAGACAAAAGAGTGATTAAAGAAAACCCCACTATGGAGGAGAACCCGTATCAAAAAATAGGTACCAAAGTGATAAAAGTAAACCTTGCTACAGAGGATAACTCGTATCATGAGATATTGACACAATAGATATTATGATAGAAAATAGACAAGAAGCAAGAGAGCATTGCCAACAATCCATGGCTCTCTCTCAGCTTGATAGATATGAAATTAAGCGCTTGCAAGAAAGATTTGGCTATTGGTGAGACTTCAATCTGGAAAAGCTTTGCTATAGCAACATGATGTAGAAAAGAAGAGCAAGAAGATATAAATTTAGAGGTAATTCAAGTGAGAAGTATTGCAAATGAGAGTGAATAAATGAGTTTTGATTAGTTGCATGTGCAGGAAGATTCAATACTTTTTGAATCCTTCCATGATGACATGTGTCATAGGCCAAGACTCCCAAGACTCCTCATTTGAACTTGATAAAGCATGCCAACACTAGTGCACCATGCAAACATTTGCATGTTGCATAGGTGTCTGACTCACTGTTTCATGAGAAGTGAGGTGGAAGACTATAGTTGATTTGTCATTGGTCCTTATGGAGTTGAAATTGCAAAATTATGACTCAGAAGGTTCTTGTCATAAATGTGGCTAGGCGCCATGAATATGGGGGGAAAGTTCACAAATGTGATATTACCATGGGGTGCAATTTTACAAATTTACAAAACTATTTTGTGATGGAGAAGCATGCATACGCCCTTGTCAAAGTTGTGAAAAATCTCAAATCCTACCTTATAGCGGCTAAGATTAGTGCTTTTGTACCATAGATTGTTATAAGAGATATCTTTGTCCAACAAGAAGCATCAGGAAGAAGGTGTAGATGGATCAACAAGATCCAAGAATATGACATGGAGATACAAAAAATAAATTGTTTAGGGGTCAAGGCCTAGAAAAATTAACGACTCAGGAAAATTTGGATGTTGTTGAAGTCCGTTAGGTTAACTCTGATCCCCTCTTTATTCCATGTCCATTGAAGGATTATCCTTGGTATAATGACATTATTTTTTATTTGGAAAACATAAATTGTCCTCCTGAATTAAATGAGAAGAAAAGGAAAAATTTGAAGCTTAAGGCTCAAAGATATGTATTTCCCTAGGGATAGTTGATGAGAAGAAACCTTGATGGTGTGCCTCTAAGATGTTTGAATGAGGAGAAATCAACAAAGGTTATGGAGGAATGCCACCATGGATTATGTGGTGGATATTACATGTCAAAGAACACCACTCATAAGATTATGAGGATGGGTTATTTGTGGAAAAAATTATTCAAGGATGTGGCCAAGTTTATAAAATGATGTGATGCTTTTCAAAGATTTTCTGGAAAGACAAAGTTTGCAGGTGCACTTCTCCTCACAACAATTTCAATGGAGACTCCATTCTAGTAGTGGGGTATTGAATTCATAGGGGAAATTGCAAAAAAAATCTAGCAATAGATACAAGTGGATATTGGTAGTCGCGGATTACTTTACAAAGTGGGTGGAGGAAATTCCTATAAGAAATGCTACCTCAAAATAGTGATTGACTTTTTGCTAAATAATGTAATCAACAAGTTTGGGGTATCCTCAAGAGTTGTTGTTGATAATGCAATGTGTTTTAGATCCAAGAATTTTAATGACATGTGTCCACAATATGGGATTTATTTAACATATTCATCACTTAGCATCTATAGGGAAATGGGCAAGCTAAATCAAACAAGTCCATCATGAATATTATCAAAAAAATTTAAATGCAAATAAGAAAATATGGTATGGTAAGTTGAAAATTATTGTTTGGGAAGATAGGGTAACATACAAGAAGGATATTGGAAGGATCCGATTTGAATTAGTGTATGGTGTTTAGGTCAAGTTGTTAATTAGCCTTGAATTACTAGTCTATTAGTTGTTGCATCAGTTTGAGGGAGAGGAATAGGGTGCTATCTCTAAAATAATTCATGAGTTGACTGAATTAGAAGAAACCAAGAGGTGTGAACATGAAAAAAAAATTGAGACAAAAAAAGGGGAAGTACCTCTTTGATAAGAGGGCTTTTAAAAGAGAGTTTAAGGTGGGGGATCTTGTCCTCATGTGGAATTATAGGATAGAAGACAAAGGAAAGCATGGGTAAATTGATGCTTTATGGGTCAGACCCTATCAAATTGCTGAAGAATGTGGTCAAGGAAAATTCTATTTTAGGGGCCTTGATCGAAGTTTCATGGAGCTTCTAGTTCATGGTCAACATCTCAAGAACAAATTCTCCTAAGTTTGAGGTTTTCTAAACCTTTGTATCATATGTTATTTTTTGTTGTGTTTGTGCAGTCATGACCCCTATTTGTCATGATGAAGTGTATTTGTCTATTCGTTGTTCCTCTTTTTGGTCTACTATCTGGAGATCTAGATTCTCACTATGCTTCACTGAAGTACGTGTCCCCAATCAAAGCCACCGATGGGACTATTTTCAACTTGTGTCGGTTCCCTTGTGGTGCCTATCAATTATATCCGATTAGAGAATTTTTCAATGGTGCATCATGCTTAGGTCCTATAAGTTACAAAATCCCCTTTCCAAGCTCTGGTCTTAAACCCTACTAAAACCCTAGGTTAAAGCATTGCCTTGCATTTTTCTTCTAATCCTATGTTGACTGCTTGCTCAGGTAACCCGGTCTCTAAGTCACATATTATGGGTCTTTACCCAATGTCTTAACTGACCCTTTTCACCTTGTATACCAATCATACCAAGGACTATTATATTTTTTCCAAAATTCCTTAAATTCCTAGGTTTATATTCCCATATGTAGCCTCATGGACCCCTTTTTCCCTAGCGCACTCTTAAAAATAACTATTTTGTACATGCTTGAATATTTCACTTGAGAACTATGAGCCTCGCTTTGCTTAGGATATGTGTCAAACCCTTAATGCAACACATTACTTCTTCGTAACATATTATTTTGATTCTATCACATAGCAATACCATGTTGGGTAGTGATTATAAAGTGGGACACATGTTCTAAAATTATAGTGTGCTACCTCTTCAAAGCACATTCTCATAGAGTGAGCACATCAATTTTGCAAATTTTGATTGCAATGCTAAGTTCCTTAAGAGAGTGTTTCATTAGACCAAACACAAAGCAAGAATATACTAAGCGACAGAGGCAGTAAGTGATGACAGGTGGTGGTCCGCGATTGGAGCACATTACCTCTTCATAGCACATTCTCTTGGAGAAATTTAAAAAAAGTTTATGTTGGTTTAAGGGGGCATGCAAGCCATTAATCTTATGTCTTATATAGATCAAGGGTCACATTTTAAGCTTCCCAAAAGGCTTGAATCTTGGCCCTCCATCTCAGATCGAACAACCCAAATTAAAATCTATTAATGGCTAGGCACACCATTTTGTGAGAGCACTTGCAGTAATGGCTATTGAAATTTTCAGCTATTAAGATCGGATTTTTTTATTGTAGGGCTTATTCTTCAAAGATTTTCATGCCATATTCAATGCAAAAGTGGTTCCCATACTTCTCTATGTATGGAAGGGACATTCCCCCTAGTGTAGACCAGATTTTGTGGAAAATTTTATGGAAGTTCTCTACTATGCAATTACAAAGTATTCAATGTAGAGGCATGACATGAACATCATGGTTTTCAGGGCCTATCTCAATATGAATTTTGATTTCTAGCTCCTCTGCCGTCAATTTGATCAGATTTTTATTGACTACAAATCCTAGTCGAGTTAGTGTTTGGTGTTTTGTTTTTGAGTTATTCCTACACTATAAAGGAAATTTTTGTTATTTTTTTAAGGGTTGGAGGTTCTTCATTTAAAAATTTTTATAGAGAGAAAAAGTTGCACAACCAGCAAAGAAAGGTATTCACATAAAACTATATGTTTCAAATATTCAGTTATGGGTATGCTATTTTGTATTGTAATGATCTTGATTGGATCATATTTTTGTAATAAAATTTGTAAAATTGAAGATTAAATTATTATAGGTAAAACTAACCTTAGCAAAGTGTCTCCTCATGTGTTGTATGCATTTCCTGATGTATCATTGATTAGTTTTTCAACCAGAAGTTTGTAAAATTTGTGCAAAGCTTTTGCAATGTATCTTTTCAATATAGTAAAGGAAATATATGGGTATGTTTGAGGATTAATAAGTAGAGTTTCTTTATATTATTCAACCATATATTGTTCTTCCTAATTTCATACGTAGAGCCTACCTTACTTGTATAGTTGACAAGGTATAGTCTTTTGTGGTGATTTGATTAATTCATCACCTTGTTTCAATTATTGTATATATGGTAAAATCTAGAGACTGTTGTTGGTGATTTTCCTGCTAGCCTTGGAATCTTCTAAAAGGTATCCAACCTTTATATTCAAAAATCACTAAGAGCTAGTTGCCAACACAACAAATAGAGAATTTTGAGGTCTCTATTCCTTCACTTTAGGCTCTATCGGACCAAGGAGGGTATTCCTTACTATGTTAATTTGGTGCATCAACATTATCAAGAACACTTCAATACTGATCCATTCTTATTTAATGCAAACACACTAACTTCACTAAATATTTGGAAGAACTTTGAGCGAATTAATGTTTATTTTGCTAAGAATGTAGGAATACTTCAAACATGTGATTCATATTTAGCAAAATTTAATAAATGTTTTTCTGATTCTGAGTCCATAGACAAATATGGGATTCATTCATTTAATTGCTAAATAGTCAATAAACAACCAGTGCCTTATCAAGTTGGGTAAATGGAGTCAAATATGACACAACCAGTAATACACTGATTATCCAATTCTGATATATTTAAACTATCTTTGTAATGCTTTACATTGCAAAGACTCATGTTATCCAAACACTACTTCTTACCAAATCCTTATAAATTCTCATGTACCCATGACTTTTCCTAAGCATTTTACTTAACCCTTTGAGTTAAAGCAAAGAAATCAAGCCACACATTCAATTGAACAATTGATGATAGATGAAACAATCTTTGATAATTTCATTTACAATATGTGAAAATATACAAAGATCATATAATTTGGACTTTGAATTATGTTCTAATATCAGTAATCGATACAAAAATTATTAAGATTATGACCTATATGACTTATACCCAAGACAACTTGCGAGTGAATTCATCGAACATTCAACATTATCATTTCTTACTACAATCAGCTTATACCTAAGACATACTGGACTCAAAGCTTTCAGACTAGAACTCCTTACATGGAGCCATGAAATCCATTATACAACACAAGGGAGTGAAAAAGCATCTAGCAAAAAATGTAATTACATTTCATATTCATTTCATCGGGGTTAATTTCCCAAACTGTTACATTTAATCATTCCATGATCATGGGAAAAGCAAAAAAGAAAAATGAGTGCTAACCCATTTGTCGTAGATGCCACACAAGCCTTCCAAAAGGCATCATAAAAATTGGCACATTTTACCAATAGTAGAGTAACCACCATCATGACTATCAACATGAACCCATGAACCAGTCACCATCAAAATGAAACAACAAAAATCACCATTTGGAAGCCACATCATCACATCACCCTAAACACCACACCATTAGCAAAGGACATGGGTGTTACTTGGCCTTGCCAGCCACTGAGTAACCACCCTCACTGGGTCGTATAATAGAAAGTGGAATTGCAATCACAATCTCATCTTCAGAGTCACTGTAAGGCACCAAGGAAGCAGGGCACTAGCTAGGGCCAGGGCCAACTCCTCCCTCATCACTCAACGAGCTATCTATTGATCATCAAAGCTTGCGCCTCTCCAATAGTCTTATGGGAAATTCAATGAGTGGGGGACAAATTGCGTCTCACTGAATACCTCGAGGTTTTTTTTATAGAAAGTCGACTCTTTTTTTGGGGTTTTGAGATAAGGGAGAAAGATAAATGTACATATAAAACATGAAAGGTGATATGCTAAAGCTTTTACAACATTTCAAATTCAAAATATTCCTATGATTGATATAAAGGACATAGAATGCCACAACCCCTCATTGTTAGAAAGAGAACGAACAACAAAGGCTAACTTCAAGCATAGTGTGGACTTTCAAATCTTTCTGCAGGCAGTTTTCATTGAGGTCCGATCAAACACAAAATTTCTTAAAGTAAGAGAATAATATTTCAGAAATTATGGGAACTCTGTCTCCTAATACATCATAGCACAAAAAATAACAACTTCAAAGATAACAGAAAAGTCCAATGACATAGTCCCATTTCTCCCAAAATTGCTATTTCGTAGTACAAGCATAAAGCATAGAAATCTGCTATTTAAACTACTAGAATATAGCTTGCAAGACACAATGTTTCATTCAAAATGATGATATAAAGAAAAAAAGCTAAGGAAATACATGCACAGTCTCAAAAAATTCCCCTCAATAGTTCGTGCTTTAATTAAAACTAAACTTTGAAAGAAAGGTCAGATGCCAATCCAAAAATAGTTTAAACCTTAATAGATATAATTTTCCAGAATAAAGTAGTTCTATAACTTTCTTGCGAAATATAGTTCTCAAAACTTTAAGAAAATTAAAAAGGAAACAATTCCTCTAAAGAAAAAATAGTTCCTCTTGGAAGATCCTTTTCTGAAAAATTAAAATCTAAATATCTTTCCAAAAAAATCTCCCTTTTCTTGGTTTTGTTGCCTTCCTTTTATAGCCATTGAAGAAAGAAAAACACCACCTCAAACCAGAAGTAATGAATTCCAGGTGTTGACGGTTGATAGCACATGATTCAATCACATACTCTTGGTTAGGCCGCAAAAGATCTTTGCATTAACTCCTCAACTCCTACATTAATGTTCTCTAGATATTTTAGGAAAGATAAGACCCAACTACAATCAGATCCTAGGAGCAACAGCCTGGCAACAAACACAATTGATTGATCACATTACTGCGAGGTGCCGTCTCAAAACTTCCGTCCCAAAAACCAAGAAAAGAAAAACTATCCAGCTTAGACAAACTCCTCAATTAGATATCTTCATAAGCGGTGAAGATAACTCATGACAAGGAGATGACGTGTCAGCAGGGCAGAAACTCCCGAGCTTGCAAATATAGCTCCCAGGGAAACGTCCGACAAGTAAACATGTGTCTCAAAACTCCTCCAAAAACAAAAATAAAAGGGAAAAGCTACATAGCCACCACATGGTGCATTGCATACCTTTTTGATGTTTTATTTGAACATGGGTGCACTCGACACTGAAAACATTTATACAAACCTAGAAATAAAATGACTGAGGCAAAAAAACCCTTTATAGTTCTGGCAACTCACAGGGGTATTTGCTTATGCGAAGATTCAAACCTAGGCCTCTGGCTGTTCCTAGAGTTTGATGAAAGTGACACACTGGGCATCCCAATCTACATTTTATGGTAAAACAAGGGTCCAAATCATCCAACCAGATGATAATAGAGTTGAGAAAGAGGATGGATTTCATGCTCAAAATCATCCACCATGGGTACAACAATCGAGCTTGGAAGTTCAATAGTATTTTGGATCTTTTGTCGAATTGTCTCATTGATTTGTTCCATTGCTAATGTGTCTTGGTTTGGGGAGAGCAGAGGAGGAAACCTGAAACCAACCAAAACAATGAAATCCTTTTCTATCTTGGTGATTCTTTTGTTTAGTATCATCTAATGATCCTTGCATTTTACTACAGCTAGGTGGCTGTTGATAATCTTGTTGGCTTTGATGGAGGTGACCCTTCGATGAGGAATTCCCACTCTTCTAAGAATCTGATCGGTGGCAATACTTAATTTGGAAATAAAAATTTGGGAGTCCGCCACCTGGGGTGAACATGTTTGTATGAAATGATCAGCCATCAGACCAACTTTGGCATTTAGTTCCCGTACGTCCCTTAAGAACTGTAAGGCGGGTCCCAATACACACACACTAGCCACTACCTACTCCCGATGCATAGCCACTAACCTTCTCATCACAGAGAAGGATCCAAACCTGCTTACAACAGTTAACTCCTGGTTCCAATGAGCCTCTCTTACTCTGGTATTTTCTTTTATTTGACCTTTCTCTCGAAGAGAATTTTCCAACTCAGAGCTTAGTCTTCTGACTTCTTGTCTTCAGTCCTCAGCCTCAATGTGGACTCTCCATAGATCACCAATATTTCAAGATCCGACATGGCTCAAATATTTCTTTAATTTTTCATTTTCAGCATGAAGCTGAACCTGTTCATTTCGGGTATTTGAAAACAACTTGGACATGTCTCCTTGTTAGCCTTGAATTTGTTTCATGTGAGTCATTTCAGCATCTTTGCATCAGACCTTATTCTATAGCCTGCTCACTATCCTTTTCACATTTTCCAACTCATCCTCATGCTTCCTTAATTTCCTATCCAGTCATTCATAATCAACATATACCACCTTTTGCGTGGCTTTGGCTAGGACCATTTTATCACACGGGCGAGTTTCACTCAGATCCAGACCCACAACATGAATGTCATAGTCCTCCATCTGCATTTTCCCTTCGGGTTTAGAAACCAGAGGCCTCATTGTGGTGATAATCAAGGAGTTATGCTCTTCATTAAAACAAGCTTCAATCCTCTTGGTGGCAGGCCTTTCGACACTCTTTGACAACATCTTCAACTTCCTGGTCTTTCAGGCCTATTTGGTGGCATCAAAATGACCTTGAAGAGTCTGAGGGACATCAAAACTTTGAGCTACAATGGGAGCACCAGGGGGTAGTCCAAACAGGGTGATGGTAGGGGAGACTTTAGATACATGATCGTGAGGAGACGCAAATTGCAGCGTGATCATAGAAAAAGGAGGAACGCCAAAAGGAGTAGGGGAAGAAACAATAGGGGTAAAAGTGGAAAAAGGATGATGGAGAGTTTCCTTAACAAAAGTAGATGGGTTGTGAGTAATGGGAAAAGTCGTAGCTTTGGTGATTTCAATGGGGGCTTCAAACAAAGCAACTAATGACACAAAGGCAGTTGTGATAGATAAAACTCTCTCGGTATGCAGAAGAGTTTTAGTAGGTTCATTTTCAATGGAAAGGGTTGCATTTATCACTACTAGTTTAGGAACCGAAGATGGGGAATTACTTTCAACAGGAAGAGACTAGGGTTGCACTAGAGATGCAAAAATAGGAAGAAGAGGGGGAGCAAAACTTACCTGAGCTGCAGTCGATGAAACATTCCGCAAGCAGATTCCACTTCTTCCTCCTGACAGATCAGTATATCAGGGGTACTTAAGTCCTAGATCTTCCTTCGCTTTGCACAATTAGATCCATCACATTTTGTTCTCCTTCCGGTAGAGTCCTCAGATATTTGGACATCAGCGACCATTGAGGGTCTTTTTGGGGATTGTCGGGCCTCTTTTCCTTTGCTTCGGGGTTGGGATGTGGATGGGGCTTGTGGACCCCCTGGCCCCTAATTTCTTCAGTTGTCAAGTTCCCTAGGTCTAAGAATTAGGAGTGGAACCTGTTCCTCCTCTACTTCATGGCTTGTCTTAGGATTGATATATTGTCATAATCAACTTCCCTATCGTATGTGTCTTAAACTCTTCATTAAGTTGGAAGCTGCTGAACAAAATGCTTGGATTCCTCATCTCTTGTCGGAACCTCCAAAAGCATGCCTTCTTTCTTTTTTGACCATCCCTTATGCCTTAGGGGCACATTAAGAGATTTTATCATTGGGATATTCCTCTAGTATTGTACCTGGGGCTCATAAAAACTTATCCATTTTGTTCATTCCTCTGGTATATGGGCCAAGTCGATGTATATTTATGCACTCTCTTGAATAGGATTTATCCTTTGGAAATACTCCCTGAACTCGTGCCTTAAACTGAAATGCCCATTCAGGTTATAATTCCTCTTGTCACAAATGAGGACCAAACTTAGAGCAACCAAATGATTCTGGATCTCATCCTTAGCTTTTCATTTGCTTAATACCACTTGACTCTTTGCAATCATAAGGAGAAGATCGAAAAGCTTTGCTTTATTCCTTCCCACACCATAAATCCTATCGGTAGTGGATACTTGTCGGCAAGCCTCCAACGCAAAAGTTCTATCTATCACAAATCTGGGGAGTTAGAAAACCTCCCTAGGGAAACCATGAAACTTGACGAATGTGAAATCTTTGTCAAGGAAGTAATCCATTGGGATAGGTGGATGCTTTAGTCATTCTATAACCTCTTGAGAAAAATGGCTGATGGGGCGAGGCAGTAAATCTTGTAGCACTAGTCTCAAAAAATAATCTGCAAATTGATAGTAATCTCCTGTTCCTGAAAAATATGGGGGTCCAAACAAAAATTGGCTGGATATAACCTCTATCATCTGTCCTAGATACTGGCACATTTCTCCCTACCCATTCAAAATTATGATACAATAGTAAATGAACCAGGATGGAAGAATACCTGAACTTGGACTCTACACTGTAGTCTCTCAACTGCAGCTTCATATTCCTGGCCATTACTTCAACGAAATCGTAGCATCTCTACACTCTTTCTATTTTGAGTGCAAGGCCTAGAGAAAACTGGAAAGGGTTAACCTCTTCATCATCATCGAGACCAAAAACCCAAGCCAACATCGAGAACACAAACTGCGTATCCTTCTTGAATTTTCTTAGTGATAGGGGCCAGTGAATCTATCCTCTCTATGGCCTTTCCTTTGTTTCATCCTCATAAAAACTTGTTTTCCTAAACATATCTTCCCCCAAGATGTCCATCTGTTCTTCATTAAAAAGGTTTGCACCCTAGCCCACAGGGATACACAACATATCCCATATAGCTTGGGCTGAAATGGTGATCTTGACCCCATGGCCCTTGATAGTATCTGTATTTATGTTAAACCTTTTTGTGCATGTGTCAACCAGCTCCGAGCATGGATGAACAACAGGTAGCACAAACTGTGGTAGGCCACTATTCCAAAGATGAAATGAAAAACCCTTTGCAGACTCATGGCCTAGCATTCTCTAAAAAGTGCCTTCCCTAAGATTTTTAGGGTTGGTGGATAACCGAGGGTCATAAACATTGTTAGTTATATCTTGAACTACCTCCCTCAAAATGCGTTTGTCAGGTTGAAGCTTCCTACAACGTTCAAATGGTCATTCTTCTAGAGCTGGGGCATTAGTGAATGAGTAGTGCCCAAAGACATTTGCATAATCAGGTCTTCTATTTTGTACTTCGGACAGCCAGCCAGAGGTAGATGCTCCTACCATGATTGCTTGAAAGCGATACAAAAACTCTTTGGTTAAAACATCTATTTTTCCTTGCTAAAATTAACCTAATTTTGAGTGCAATTAATTTCAGAGCTTTGCATGTAGTTATGACTTTACTACTATTGATGGCTCATTAAATGATGCCACTCGGGCAATACGTGCAGATGGGAGATCCATATCCCTTGGGAAAGCCAAAAAAGCCGTAGAAATGGAATTAGTACATTCCTTCCACTACCTCTTGTTTCCTTTAATTCTTTAAGTTGGAAGGCATGCTTTTCGTCATATGGAGCGTGTCGAGATGACAAAAGGTACTTTTGAAAAGACGTCTTCATTAATTTTTTATAGCCTTAGCGTGTTAATCCATGTCTTTTCTCATTAGTGGATAGGTTGGAACTGATGATGGAAAGGACGCATGTCAACCATCAGCCTATGAGGGAATTTACTCCCCAACACCCAAATTTACTTCTCAAGGCGTTCCATCAAATCCTCCATATAATTTTCCAACCTTGCCCTGTTCTGCCTCAAAATTTTCCATTATCATCTGGCCAAAAATAAACATCTCGTTGGCAAAGTTTCTCCGTTAGATTTTTCTATATATAGCCACACCACCTTTTGTTATATTCATTCAAACATATAGTTCTCTAACTTAGCCATCCTTCTGCCTACTCCTCCACCATTTTTCACTGTTGTCGCGATGTCTACTGGTCTGGGTACCCCTATTCAGCTCCTTCCATGGAGACCGCAAAACTGTTTTGTGGGAAAGATTACTAACATCCACATCAAGTTCTCAGTGAAGAATTGCGACCCCCTGATCATGACTGCGTTCAAGTGGGTCGTCAGCGCAGACTACCTTACCAACGAGAACCAACTACAAAGCAATTGTAATGTGCTCTCACGCTTCGTGGCCTCACTGTTGGACCTGGGTGTGGCCAAGCCCATGATAATTGTACCGTGTTAGAAGATATTTGACACCTCCCTGATGGAAGGGCTTGTTGAGATAGTGCAATTAGCTATTTTGGGTGTTGGTATTCCAAGCGCCATGGATCTTCACAGGTTCGTGGAATTTAGGATGGGCGTGTCGTGGTTTCCCTCCTTACTGACTTTCACACTATGGATGTGGAGGTGCACCATTGTTCTTCTCTGCCAACGACCACTTTCCTTCTTTGGGACTACGACGTGGAGAAAGTTCTAGGGATTTCCTAGAAAAAACACTTTAGTTACCTAGTGCAACTTTGCAGCGAGTAGACACTAGGTCTAAACTATGCGGCCCACATGTGTTGTGTTTTTTTCCCTTGCTTGCAACCTGTCTGACAAAAGAAGAAGAAGAAGAAAAAGAGGAGAAGCAGAAGCTGAGTGCGAATCCCTTTTTTCTTTTATGTTGGAGGTGAAAAAATAACTGACTATCTGATCGTCGCCTCCCTGATGACAACTTTTGCGTACTTCACTTTTTGGGTTTTGCTCGAGAGGGCTTTAAATGATAATTCTGAGCCTCGGGCTATATATTGTATTGTAAATTTTTTATGATAAACATAATATAGTATAGTTTTTATTTCCTCTTGTGTTATTCTAGGCCTTATTCTAAAAAAACTTTGAAATAATTACAATTTTTTACATATGGTACATAACTATTAATTTTTTTTTTTAAGTTGTGCATTTTTAATTGAAAATTCTCCGATAAATACCATTTGAAATAATTACAATTTTTTACATATGGTACATAACTATTAATTTTTTTTTTAAAGTTGTGCATTTTTTACATAAGGTACCTTTTGCAACACTTTGGAATTAATCAGTTGTCCTGGCTTTGCAACAAGTCTGTGGTGCTCTTGCACTAAACCTTCTTTTAAGTAAGAATTTTCTTCATCAAAACATAGTCTGATTGTTTGACGATGGTAAATTGTAGCTCCATAGGTTATTTCCCTATCTCTTTTTGGCCTCATGGTTCTTTTTGAGTATTCGTACATCAATTTGTACTAAAAAAACTTTGGGGCCAATTTGGGGGTAATTTGATTCATTGGCAGGGCAACTAGTCTATGATTGCGCCAATCTCTTACAATGGTCAACCCAACACATTGGATTAACCCAATTAGGATCTTAAGGGTTGATTTGGTTGTACTGCCCCCTTTCACACTACAATATGATGAAGCCTTCAGAAAAACCTTGTATTTGATAACAAAATTTGACCCTTGTGATTCTACTGGCTCTTGGGCACTGGGAGGTGTGATGTTTTTGGGCAAACCTAGCACGACTTTTATTTTCCTTAAAAGCTTATCAATTTTTTCTTTTGTGATATATTTATGCACGTTGTTTCTCTTTTGCTTTGCTGAGGGGAGCGTAATGGGACACTCTTCATTTTTTCCTTCATTCTTCTCTAGCCGCTTGGTAACCACTGTGCCCTTGGGAGTTTTCTAAAAAGATGCTTTCTCTTTTATCATCAAGGAAAATGAGGTTGAAATGCTTGTGATATCTAGTACAAATCCTTGGGCGAGGCTAGATTTACCCGAAAGAAAACCTATGTTTAATTTTGAGCTTTGGATTGTCTCAAAAAATTTTGTTCTTGAGTGTATGAACGTTTCCCACTTGGTGGTAGACATCGTCCTTAGTCGGTCAGATCCCATTATAAAGACTTTATTTTACCTTGAGGACTTATGTATCAATGAAGAGATCTTTGTCCTGGCTAGATCTTGGGAGAACTATTGCATCGGTGTTAGAAAATAATTATCATTCAACTAAATTCTTCCCCGTTTGATGAAAACCTGTATTGCCAAGAAGCTTTCCTTTGAGAAAATTATCCTTTGTTTCTACTCGGCTAACCTGGGCCCTTTTTCTAAGGCAGAAATTGGCTGGACTATACCTGAATCGTACCCTTTGAGATCATATTTGTAGCATAATTCTTTCAGCTTTATTTTATTCCTGTGAGAGGTCCTCATGCCAACTACTATTTTTTTTCCTTTTCTGACACTAAGCTTGCTATAATCCCTTGAAACCATGGAGAATCTTTTCTTTTCCAGATCAGAATTTGATTTTGAATGTGCTCTAATAAGAAACGTTCAACAAATGATGCCATCTTGAGGTCAGGGATTTCCTTGTATACTAGAAGCTTCAAATTTTTTGATGAGGTACCTTATATCCCGTTCTTGGCATCTTAGCCTTGTATCTATTGTGGTTACTTGCCTACAAATCTAGCTTTCTGTCAATTCTAAATTTCTAAAAGCTTGTTTCACACTCGCACCTATTTGTTCCACTAGATCCGATTCATGGACCAATACTTTATATCCAATCTTACTAGCAGAGCATGGAGACGAAAAACAATAAGCTCTGAGGTATTTCGATCCCATTGGAAATATCAATCAAGCACCTATTCTAGGGCCAACATTGCATTTCACACCATCAAAGGGTACAATCCAAACATGATTATAAGACATATCATCAAGCTCTTTCAGTCTCTTCATTAGTTTCGAATAGGCCTGATCTCCATCAAAAATCGCATAGGTGCTTAGCCCTGTTGCACAAAAGTTGCCAAATGGATCAGAATCATTGAACTGATTTAGCAACATCTTTTCTTCTAAAATTCGCTCATCCACACCTTCTTCCTCTATAGAAATTTCCACACAGTACCTCTCTTGGTGGAAAGTTGGGGTATCATCAGATCCAAAGCATAGATTTGTGTCATCTGCAATATGTTCAGGATGCAAGCATTCATATAGAATCTTCTTTGCTCCATGCTTGGTTCTCAATATCAAGTGGGACCAGTCAAGTGCCAAGTATCCACCAAGTTTGGCGGTGAAATCTCTTGATAAACATTCCAAAAATTGGTGGAATGTCAATTATTACTACTTCTTGGGTGACATTTTGGCTTGGGTAGGAGAAGAGGGTTAGGGATAGATCCCTTATCCAACCAACGGTCGGGACCTTCTTTCCATCAAGTTGCATAATTCCCTTTTCAAGGGGCTCATACTGGAGTTTTAGAGCATTTGCCACTTGCCTAGGCATAACGGTTGTCCTAGCTCTCGAATCAATCATATTATTGTGCAACAATTTATCTCCTCCTATAAGCTTCAAAAAGAAAGGTGTGGGTTTTATTCTACTTACCTCTTTTTCTTTAATGCTATCCACATTATTCATATAAGCCATTGATTTTAGAGCCTGCGAGGGAAATGCAGATTTTTCATTTCTGCTCTAATTGTTCAACTGAGTCACGCTCTCTTGTACATTTTGTCCTTCCACCTTCAATGCTTCTTGAAGCAGGGTTTGTTGCTCGAGAATTGATATAACATCCCACAATGAAACATTGGTAGGTGCCTTCTTCAATTGCTCCACCACGTTAAGTGTCTTGATAGTTTGGGTCTTTGGCTTAAATGGTGTTATCTCTTTTTTCTTATGGAGAAAATGTTCCATCGGGGCCGGACCTTGTACCTTATTTGCCTCTTTTTCCCCTGATGGCTGATTATATGGCCGTAAACTAGGTCATACAATAGGTGGCGAAGCCTAATTCTCTGGGGAAGACATTTGATGTGGTTGTGGACATGGCAGACCTTGTTATACATATTCTCCCATGAGATTTCTTTTCGATCTTGTATTGTAATTTGACTACACTTGCGGAATTCCAGTTGTCAAATATTTGTTTGCAAATACATCCTCATATTCCTCCAGCCATGAGAAAAGAGCTTGGTTTGGCACAATGTCTAACTCTTGTTCAAGGGACATCCCTTGCATCTATGCCCTAATATGAGCATTCTCCATTTCAGGTGACTCATATTCGCCTGCATTCAAGAACATACCCTTACTCCTTTGTCCAACCACCTTTTGTTGCATATTTCCCCTTGGAAAATTTTGGGGCATATGGCTATCATTGCATGAGAAACACCAGAAATTTTCATCCTCCACCAAATTGTTCTGGTTTGGGACTATCTCCTTATTTGGACTGCCCCTTGAATAACTGAAATGGCATAGCAACCAAAACTATCTGATTCGTCGATGATGCCTGTTGACCTCCTCCTCTATAAGATCCTTGATCTGAATTCTGTTGGTAAGGGGGTTTCCCTCCACCATAGACATGAGTGGTCATTTTTGGAGGTGTTGCTTGTTTCCATTTGATAATGACCAACTCATTAGAAATTTTTTGCATCAGATCTTTTATATCAATGATATCCGTTGCCATTGATGAGAGACCCAATGTGTTGGCGTGAGTGGTAGGGTATTCATTCATAGGCTGTGGGGCAACCAACTTCAATTGTGTGGCGGGAGTGCTTGGATTAGCTTCCTCTTGGCGGTTGTCAGAGATTTTCATAAATACTAGCATTGGTGGCTGATGCGGAAGTTTCCCAACATTGATCAGGTTATTCTCTATGTGCAACGCCATCTTGTATGCGTTAGGTAGGGTGTTCCCTCCGATAGAGGTTACCATAAGTGCGATGTTCAGATTGATGGCCTTTAGGTAGAGCATGAACGCCATCGTGGCCTGAGGTCGAGTAGTCACAGGAATCCTTTTCCAAGTCTTATGGAACCTGGTATTGAAATCACTCAT
The DNA here is from genome assembly GCA_007258455.2 of Sequoia sempervirens. NCBI lineage: Eukaryota > Viridiplantae > Streptophyta > Pinopsida > Cupressales > Cupressaceae > Sequoia > Sequoia sempervirens. The sequence continues at coordinate 128,305 of VDFB02256409.1, read as the reverse complement.
GGCTTCATTGGGGTCCCTCTTGATGGTGATTAGTTGTTGCAGTAGTGAAGAATGGTCTCCCTTTTTGGAGAATCATTCAAATAGGCGTTGCTCGAGCTAGTCCCAAGAAAGAATGGAACCTGAGGCTAGAGATCAATACCAATCTTGAGCCTTTCCCTTAAAAGAGGTAGCTAACAGTCTTAAAGCGATGTTCTCCTCTGATATGTTATGTATCTTGCATACCTCTGCTATATCTTGAAGGTGTTCGCAAGGGGTTTTGAAATCCTCCTAGGAGAATCTTGGGATATCCTTAAGGGCATTAGTTGGTATGACAGGCCATACATTTGGGGGTGTGGATGGTTGTAACGGACTACCATTGTCCCATGTTACAAATTTTCTAGGAGCAGGAGGAGGTACTTGAGCCACGAGGAAAATATTTCTATGAATCAGGTATATAGACAATCTTATCCAGAAATTTAAACCTCCAGGTAGAATAGATAAGGCTCTTAATAATGGGCTCTAACTTCTTGCTCTATTACTCCTTACAGGCGATAAAAAACCTATAGTTCTTCTCCTTCTAGGATTTGAGGTTGGTAACTAAGAGTACTAGAAATGACCTCTTGAGGATGCTCTCATTTGGACTCTGGGCATGAAATTTCTAGTTTCCTTCCTTAGCCTGATTTAAGAAATATTTCTGACTTCTAATTAGGCATTTGGAAAAAGTTATGTCCCACCGGGTGTGCTAGAAAAAGAACTGTTGATCATCAAAGCTTGCGCCTCTCCGATAGTCTTGTGGGAAATTCAACGAGTGGGGGACAAATTGGGTCTCACTAAATACCTTTGGGTTTTTTTATAGAAATCTGACTCTTCTTTTGGGGTTTTGAGATAAGGGATAAAGATAAATGTAAATATTAAACATGAAAGGTGATACGCCAAAGTTTTTACAACATTTCAAATTCAAAAATTCCTATGATTGATATAAAGGACACAAAATGCAACAACCCCTCATTGTTGGAAAGAGGACAGACAACAAAGGCTAACTTCAAGCACAATGCAAACTTTTAAATATTTCCATAGGCAGTGTTCATTGATGTCTGATTAAACACAAAATTTCTTAAACTAAAAGAATAATATTTCAAAAATTATGGGAACTTTGTCTCCTAATACAACATAGCACAAAAAAAACAACTTCAAAGATAATAGAAAAGTCCAATGACATAGTCCAATTTCTCCCAAAATTGCTATTTCTCAGTACAAGCATAAAGCATAGAAATCTGCTATTTAAACTACCAGAATATAGCTTGCAAGACATAGTGTTTCATTCAAAATGATGATATAAAGAAAAAAAGCTTGAAAAAGGCCATACATGCACAGTCTCAAAAAATTCCCCTCAATAGTTCGTGCTTTCATTAAAATTGAACTTTGAAACAAAGGTCGGATGCCAACCTGACAATAGCTTAAACCTTAATAGATATAATTTTCCAAAATAAAGTAGTTCTATAACTTGCTTGCAAAATATAGTTCTCAAAACTTTAAGAAAATTAAAAAGGAAACAATTCCTCTAAAGAAAAAATAGTTCCTCCTGGAAGATCATTTTCGGAAAAATTAAAATCTAAATCTTTTTTCCAAAAAAACTCCCTTTTCCTGGTGTCGTCGCCTTCCTTTTATAGCCACTGAAGAAAGAAAAACACCACCTCAAACTAGAAGTAATGACTGCCAGGTGTTGACGGTTGATAGCACATGATCCAATCATAGACTCTTGGTTAGGCTGCAAAATATCTTTGCATTAACTCCTTAGCTACTGCATTAATGTTCTCTAGATATTTTAGCAAAGATAAGACCCAACTATGATCATATCCTAGGAGCAACAGCTTAGCAACAAAAACAATTGATTGATCACATTACTGCGAGGTGTTGTCTCAAAAATTTCATCCCAATTAAAACCAAGAGAAGAAAAGAAAAGCTAGCCAGCTCAAACAAACTCCCCAATTAGATTTCTTCATAGGCGGTGTAGATAACTCGTGACAAGGAGATGTCATCTCAGCAAGGCGGTAACTCCTGAGATTGCAAATATAGCTCCCAAGGAAACATTCAACAAGTAAACATGTGTCCTAAAACTCCTCTCGAATGGAAAATAAAAGGGAAAAGTTGTGCAGCTACCACGTGGTGCATTGTGCAACTTTTCGATGTTTTATTTGAACGCGGGTGCACCCAACACTGAAAATGTTTATACAAATCCAAAAATAAAATGACTGAGGAAAAAAAAAAAATTTATACTATCAAAAACCAGGATAGGAGCAATGGGTTTCTCTGAACAAACCCCAAGACCTAGGCCAGACCTCGTTAATTCTTCCACAAACAGAGGTCCCTTCTCCTTTCTTTCAGTCAATTTCTATGAGACAATATTTCTTCTCAAAATATAGGTGCTTTGAATGGCCACCTTCTCATGTTTTCCGCATACACTCCTCTTCTTCTTAGGAACACTTGGTACCCCGGTCGAGGGAGGATTATCGTCCAACACATATGCTATTGGCTCCTGCATACTTAGTCCTCGAGACCTCTGCACTGGTGCAACATGATTGCTTGGTTCACTCATCTTCTCAGAATATCACAATAACCAATGTTGGTGATGAAAAAGAATAGAGACCACAATTTCCAGAAGGTCTACACATACATGCAAAAAAATTACCTCAAGACCCAAATTGTAGAAAAGGGCTGAGCCACAATTGGAAATGCAGAACCTACACACATCAGAAGATGCTAGGCTATCACCCTAGAAATTCTTGCACCTCAACTTTTATAATTATCTTTTCCATGGCCATTAAAATTAATTATACACTCTAGCTAATGCACGAATGACTTGATCATGTTACAACAAATCCTCATTAAATAGAAAGATGTATGGTCAGTTGTGATTAATTTCCATCTCAGCTCACTCGCGTGAGCATAAAACATAATCACTGCATGTCCAATCTCCATTGTTGATCATCGTAGATTTAAAACTCGATCGATGAGAAACATTAAGAGTCACCACTTACTTTACAGATTGTACCAGGAAACAATGAGGATATGCTTTAAAGTAACCATGTGCATCCATCCACATCCTTACTTGATCATCCTTACCTTGTCTGTCGTAAATCATTTGAATCGTGGAAAAATCCCAACCACATCACTGAGGCATCACCCATCGCCAGTTCAAAACCCATTTTGGAACATCATCATGCGATGGCCTAAGAGCCAACGATGATCTACTAGCCATTGATTTGACCATTGAAATACTTTAACCAAAGATATCCATTTTACATTGCCCATCGCAGATTCCTTCCATGCCAAGTGACCCTAACTAGCAATAGTGCAAGTTTCAGTGATGGGTTACAAGAAGTAACCACATCATTGATCACGGGTTAGAATCCTTCGATAAAAACAAAATACTCAATCAACAATCAACCTCAGAACTAGCAAAGAGTCAAAGGCACAACCGTGTCGCTGGTCGTGTGTTACCCTCCAAACGTGAGGACACAACACGCGATAGGCGATGACAACCCATGGTAATTGAAAACCAAGCATCGCTTATCACTAGTAATCTACTCAAAGTAACAACATCATTCCATGGGAAATGAACTAATCTCAAAAGGCCAATACTACATCGTTCATCATTGATTTCTTTATGGCAAATGAAGTACAACCCACGATCGGCGATAAGCCCATGGTTATAGACCTTGATAGTGTTGTGGTGGAAGGGCATCGCTCATCGTGTGTTGAGTATGACATTCTGGAAAAAAACTTACGATGGGTGATAGACCATGAGTGGCACTTCCACCAAGTAAAAAACCACACGTGCAAATAAGTCGCTCATAAGGAAAGTTCCTTCTTAGGCGCAACTGGTGACTTGAGAGATGGGGTTGGTAAAAAATGATGATGAAGGTCATAAAACATCACTTAGTTCAAACGGTGACCTGACACAACTGGTCAACAGGAAAACATAAGCCAATGAAAGGATTGAGGGTATAAGTGAACTAAACGGAAAAACCTTAAACCCCAATGATACTGAAGAATGAAAATTCACATGCTTGAAAATAACATCAGTGGAATGATAAAAATTAGGGTTCCACCAGTGGCTCCGACTGGGGATGTATGCCTCCTGCAAGCATAGCAAGAATCCAAATTTTTTGATTGAAGTAGACCGTCAAGGGGACATTCATTTTATTAGCTTTGATTTCTCAATTGGAGGCCTGAGGGCCTCTCAAAGCTTAAGAAGAATCCTTTCCTCTATCAAATACCATGTTCTAAATTGATCTTAATGGATCAAGATTTGCATTGTGCACATCTGAGCAACTAACTCCACCATAGCTAATCTCGTCCATCCTACTTATCATAGAGTTATTCTGCTCTTTACCCTATTGTATTATAGGCTCACTCGGATATGTTGGAAAAGTAAAGCTTTCATATTCCACCTGATCATATATGGTGACATTACCTTCAACTTGTTCACCAAGTTGAAGGTATTCATGAACATCCTATATGCAATATTCAGTTTCCTTTGAGGTACTCAAAAAATGGCATGCAAGCATAGGAGAATTTGCATTTTTCACCACCATAATATCCATTCCTTTAGGTGGAAGTAACCCCATGATAAGATCCATAAGATATGGAACATCTGCAAAATATTGCAATGCAGCTTTATATTGACCAACATCATTTTCTGGTTATCCACACTTTTGAGTTGCTCTTCACATGGATCAAATAGTTTGGAAATATTAACACATTCTACATAGTCATCAAATAATTCCTTCTCAACATGAAATGATGTTGCCTGAGTATCCATGCATTCATCCTGATTTTCCTTTTGGTCATCCAAGAGTGGACTTCCATTGATGTGAAGTAAAATATCATCATCTGGAACTCGAGCGCCTGATATCTCAACCATCTCTTCAAACAAATCTCCAGATATCATAGAGGAATCAACACAATCATCCACATCTCCCTCAATAGTAATACTACATTCGGGGTTACCATCATAACCTTCAGTTTCTTCATCAGATGGGCCATTATCACAATTAAATGTCAACAAGTTTGAGTTATTTTCTTGATGCTTATCAGGCACAATTTGCTCAATCACATATTGGTACACTACTTCATCAGCGTTTGTATCACCTCATTTTCCATTTTGTTGGGCAACTATTAAGATAGATTTGACATCTAGAAAAGAAAAATTACCTAACTTAGTACCAGCTTGGCTCTTGTTTGTACTATCCACAACATACTCATTAATAATGCTTAACAAGTACTCATTGGTATTTTCTTCAAAAAGAGGATTATTTCTACACCAGTAGGGGTCATCATTTATAACCTCACTTCCTAATGCAAGTTCATCAAATAAAGGATTCTACCATATCTTCATAATGGTCACATGTATCTCATCCTTTTCAGTTTCTAGATCCCAATACATTTGATCATTAGTATATTCAAACTCGGTGCAATTACTTGAAGAACAGAGAGAGACACTTTCAATATCCTCTTCATCATTTGCGCTCATAACAATTATTCCACATTCAAAAAATTCTTCACATGAAGAAAACTGCTCACTGCCAAGGAAACAGAACCCTTCAAGGCTATTGGCATATCCTTCACTTGAAGTAAAGGATTCCACCTCCACTTTGTAAGAAGAATCATATTGATTAGAAGACTATCCTAGTTCAATGTCATTCCTTTGATTCCTCATTTGTGCCATATAATTCAACCCCAATGCATTCAAATCATTGATTGGTGCATCATTGTTCATGACTAAATCACTTTGTGGGGTTTCACTATGTGTGTCTTGTATTTGCTCATATCCTATGACATCCCAAGGAGGAAAATTAGGTAATATCTCCTTATCCTCATACTCTGTCTCTTCATCTTCATCACTGCTATTTGGGCCCACACTTAGAGTACTTGTGAAATAACATCAATCATCAACCAACTGCCCTCCTTCCAATGCATCTTCTTGATTTGGAAGTTCTATCCTCTGATTTTCTTCACCATAGCAATCATTGTACCCATTCTAGGAAACAACAAATGGCACATGATTATACTCAGTGCCTTCCACAATGACTATCTAGTCCATTACTTGATCAAGGCTATGAGGCTTCTGATTCTTAGGCCATTGGCTTCTACCTTATTTGTAAGCTTCACAAAATAGATCAATGCACATTAAATCATTAGGCCTAAAAATCTTGGGTATCTCCATCAAAACATCCAAGAATCTTGAAAACAAGGCATATGGTAACTCATTTTCATGTATCTTTATCTCATACAATTTTCTAACATAAAAAATTAAGTCAACCCTTCCCGAACTTGGTTGATATGAGATTGATGCCTGCTCTTGTTCTGCACTCTTGAGAGCAATGTAGATGTAACATCTAAGGGATCCTTTTCTTGACAAACACTTTTATTTCCTAATTGGCTGGGCTCAATGGTGTGGATTCTATCAAGGCCATTCATATTGACAATCATAGGTCCCTTCATGATTGAGTACTTCATTTTTTTCTCAATATCCATGGCGCTTTGATAAGCTTGCTTAAAGTGGTAGGCTCTTTATCTCTCAACAAGAAACCCATCTTACTCTCAAATTCCCCTAAATACATAACTAAACATTTTGCATCATTTGGCCTTATGTATTCAAGGATTTCTCTTATGAATTTCACAAATCTAAGGTTAAAGGAAGGAACCAACTCTTCCTTACCCTTAGATATTTCCATGAAATTCTTCCTTGCAACGCTTGGGTTTATCCTCTCACCAAACTATCCCATGAATATTGTCTTAAGTTCACTCCAACAATGTACATAAGACATTGGAAAATAACATAACCAATCTCTTGGATCTCCTTTTAGGGATTGAACAAATAATTTCATAACATCTTCACAATCTATCTCATAATCACCTATTACATCAGCAAATTCCTACACATGTTTACTTGTCGATTCTGACTTTTCACCACTAAATTTTGGTATTTTGTCCCTGATCTTGGGTGGTATAAGATTTGGGTAACCACTAACATTACTGAAATTTATGGCCATGTACCTTTCAATATTGAAATTCCTTTGATGTGATAGGGGGTATTCATCATGTGTGATTGTATTCATTTTTGGTTCTAGGTGTACACCCTAACAAAACATTTTGTTCTATCCTTTACAAGTCTTGTTAGTATCATCAAAAGGTAACCCAAATTCCTTTTATGGGCATAAACCTTTATGATGTATATACTCCAATTCCTCTTTGCATAATCCTCTTTAATATGAATATAACATATTTCAACATTTATTTCAAATGTACTTTAAGATTATGCAAAGATATCATTCCTTTCCCTATCTTAGTGCTAGTTCACCAAATTGGGAAGCATTAATGACCTAAATCTTGATAATTTCCATAAATTATCTACAAATATAATAATATTTCCTCATATTCATGAGAATACTTGGAATTGCAGAGCAACTTTTCACCTTCAATCTTGAAGTGTGCAGATTTGAAGCCTTATCATCTTCTTTATCAAGTCCTTTAAGTTAGAGTTGCCACCCCTTGTTTAGGGGATTATGCTTCAAACAAAATGAAACAACTTCAAAATAGGTGTAGTTTTGGGTTTTCTCCAACAACAAATTCACCTTCAAAATTTTCATACTTTTCTGCTACAAATATTTGACTAGGTTCAAGAACTGCATAAGATCTTAAATAAATGGCCAAATGTATCACCATGTGACTTTGTACTAAAACAATATGCAATTGGAGGACAAAAATTATGTCCCCAACAGAGTCGCCATTCTGTTGGTGATTTTCTTGCTAACCTTGGAATCTTCTAAAAGGTAGCCAACCTTTATATTCAAAAATCACCAAGAGCTAGTGGCCAACACAACAAATAGAGAATCCCAAGGTCTCTATTCCTTCACTTTAGGATCTGTCGGACCAAGGAGGGTATTCCTTACTATGTTCATTTGGTACATCAACATTATCAAGAACACTTCAATTCAGATCCATTCTTATTTAAATGTAAACACACTAACTTCACTAAAGATTTTGCAGACCTTTGAGAGAATTAATGTTTATTTTGCTAAGAATGTAGGAATACTTCAAACATGCGATTCAGATTTAGCAAAAAAATATAAATGTTGTTTTGATTCTGAGTCCATAGCCAGATATGGGATTCATTCATTTAATTTCCAAATAGTCAATAAACAACTAGTGCCTTATCAAATTGGGTAAATGGAGTCAAATAGGACACAACCAGTAATACACCGATTATCCAATTTTGATATATTTAAACTATCTTTGTAATGCTTTAAATTGCAAAGACTCATGTTATCCAAGCACTACTTCTTACCAAATCCTTGTAAATTCTCACGTACCCATGACTTTTCCTAAGCATTTTACTTAACCCTTTGAGTTAAAGTAAATAAATCAAGCCACACATTCAATTGAGCAATTGACGATAGATGAAACGATCTTTGATAATTTCATTTATAATCTATGAAATTATACAAAGGAGAGCATGTAATTTGGACTTTGAATTCTATTCTAATATCAGTAATCGATACAAAAATTATTAAGATTATGACCTATATGACTTATACCCAAGACAAATTTCCAGTGAATTCATCGAGCATTCAACATTATCATTGCTTACTACAATCAGCTTATACCTAAGACATACTGGACTCAAAAATTTCAAACCAATACTCCTTACATCGAGCCATGAAATCCATTTTATAATAGAAGGGATTGAAAAAGCATCCAAATCAAAATGTAATTACATTTCATGTTGATTTTAGAATTCATTTCATCAGGGTTAATTTCCCAAAGTGTTATATTTAATCATTCTATGATCATGGGAAAAGAAAAAAAGAAAAATGAGCGCTAACCCATTTGTCGGAGATGTTACGCAAGCCTTCCAAAAGGCATCATCAAAATTAGCACCTTTATCAATACCAGAGTAACCACCATCGCGACTATCAGCATGAACCCATGAACCAATCATCATCCTGAAGCCACATCATCACATCACCCCAATCCCCACACCGTTAGCAAAGGACACTGGTGTTACTTGGCCCTGTCAACAGCTAAGTAACCACCCTCACCGGGTCATATAACAAAGAGTGGAGTTGCAATCACAATATCATCTTCGAAGTCACTGTAAGGAACTAGGGAAGCAGGGCCCTGGCCAGGGCTAGAGCCAACTCCTTCCTCATCACTCGATGAGCTATCAAAAACTAGGATAGGAGCAATGGGTTTCTCCAAACAAACCCCAAGAACCAGGCCAAACCTTGTTAATTCTTTCGCAAACAGAGGTCCCTTGTCCTTTCTTTCAGTTAGTTTCTGTGAGATAATCTTGCTTCTCAAAATATAGGTGCTCTGAACGGCCACCTTCTCATGTTTTTTACATACACTCCTCTTCCTCTTAGGAGCACTTGGTACCCCAGCCAAGGGAGGTTTATCTTTTGACACTTATGCAATTGGCCCCTACATACTTAGCCTTCGGGACCTCCGCACTGGTGCAATATGAGTGCTTGGTTCACTCATCCTCTCAGAATACCACAATAACCAGTGTTGGTGATGAAAAAGAATAGAGACCACAATTTCTAGAAGGTCTACATGTACATGCTACAAAAACACCCCAAGACCCAAATTGCAGAAAAGGGTCGAGCCACAATTGGCAATGCAGAACGTACACACACCAGAAGATGCTAGGCTATCACCCTAGCAATGCTTGCACCTCAACTTCTGTAATTATCTCTTCCTTGGCCACTATAATTAATTCTACACTCTAGCTAATGCACAAATGACTTGATCATGTTACAACAAATACTCATTAAGTAGAAAGATGTATGGCCAACTTCAATTGATTTCCATCTCGACTTGCTTGTGTGAGCAGAAAATGCAATCACTGCATGTCCAATCTCCATCATTGATTGTAGATATAAAAATCGATCGATGAGGCACATTAAGAGTTGCCACTTGATTTATGGACCATACCAGGAAACAATGAGGATATGATTTAAAGTGGCCACGTGTCTGTCCACATCCTTACCCGATCGTCCTTACCTTGTCTATCGTCAATCATTTGAATCATGGAGAAATCCCAACCACATCACTAAGGCATCACCCATCGTCGATTCAAAACCCATTTTGGAACATCATCACGCGATGGCCTAAGAGCCAACGATGATCTACTAGCCATTGATCTAATCATCAAAAGAATTTACCTGAAGATATTTGTTTTACATCGCCCATCGTGGGTTCCTTCCGTGCCAAGTGACCCTAACCAACGATAGTGCAAGTTTCAACGATGGGTTACAAGAAGTAACCGCATCGTTGATTATGGGTTAGAATCCTTCGGTACAACAACAAAACACCTGACTGGCGATCAACCTCAAAACTGACAACGATTCAAAGGCACAACTGTGTCGCTGGTCATGTGTTACCCTCCAAATGTGAGGACGCAACACATGATAGGTGATGACAACCCATGGTAATTGAAAACCAAGCATCGCTTTAACCTACTTAAAGTAACAACAACATCATGCGATGGGTGATGAACTAAGCTCAAAGGGCCAATACTACATCGCTCATCGCTGATTTCTTTATGGAAAATGAAGTACAACCCACAACGGGCAATAAGCCCATAGTTATAGACCTTGACAATGCCATGGTGGAAGGGCATTGCTCATCGCATGTTGAGTATGATATTCTCAAACAAAACCTGTGATGGGAAATAGACTGTGAGTGGCACTTCTACCAAGTAAAAAACCACACGTGCAAATAAGTCTCTCATAAGGAAAGTGCCTTCCTAGGCGCAACCAATGACTTGAGAGATGGGGTCAGTAAAAAATGATGGTGAAGGTCATAAAATGTCACTTAGTTCAAATGGTGACCTGACACAGCCAGTCAACAGGAAACCATAAGCTAATGAAAGGATTGAGGGTATAAGTGAACTACGTGACAAAACCCTAAACCCCAGTGATACTAAAGAATGAAAATTCACAGGCTTGAAAATAGCATCAGTGGAATGATGAAAATTAGGATTCCACCAACTCCATGGACCAAATGGATATAGGTGTCGATTTGTAGTTGTTTTTCTCTCCAACCATCTTAAAAATCTTCCAGACACATCAAATGAAAATACCTTTTAATGTTTTACTTTAAGTTGTGTTGTATCTATTAGTAAGATGTCCAACCTTACCCATCCAAATTAACACATATGTATATTATGCCACCCATATTGGGATACACTGTGTAGTGGGTACAATTTATAATAAGGTATTGCATAGTGTTTCAGATTATCAAATCAATATCTTAGGGAATACCCCCCTTGGGCTTGCAAAGCCAAAAGTGAAGGATGTCTTACCCACCTCAACCATTGGTCCTAAATCGTCCAACTTGAAAATAGGTTTGTGGTAATTCTCCACGTTTGACGCTCCTGGCACTTGGAAGGTTATCAACCTTAGGGATTTGGGACTAACAATTTAGATCGCCAATATATGGTATAGAATAAGAGGATGAAGTAGAATAATTTGAAGGTAATAAAATATTGTGATTCTAAAGGAGGTACTTCAACTCTATTTTTTTAACAATTGTTTTCATCATGCCCTTATTTTTTGCAATATGCACGTGTGGGTATATCATTCTTAGGTTTATCCTCTTTGGAAGAGGTGTGAGTCTCATTAAGTTATGTCTCAGTTTTTGGTTTCTTCTTTCCTTTTCCTTTGGGTGATTGTGCTAACAATTCCAGACTCTTGGTAAGTGCATCTAACTAGGCAAGCTTAGCTTTCTCTCTAGTCAAATGGTAAAAAAATGTCTCAAAAGAAGGTATGATGAATGATTCAAGGCATCCATGATGGAATAAAAGGTAGAAGAAAACACTATGAATGGTCCTTTTAACTTATACATATCAAGAATATACATTACTTATTAGATTTATCTTTCCCAAAACCAACCAATTGAGATCTCAAATATTTGAAGTTAACCAAATAATCTTCAATTGTAAGAAATGTATCAAGAGAAAGATATGTCAATTATGCCTCTATTTACAAAGCACACAATTTACTAATTGCACCAATTAAATCTATGTATTTATACCATACATGCTTTGGTGTTGTGTACTCCTTAATGTGGAACAATAAGTTGTCAAATACATGGAATGCAATCAAGCCCATAGCCTCATCACTTTTTTCCTATGAGAAAATCTCATACTCCTTAGTGAATTTAGGCTAATGATCACCCAAATTAGACCATAAACCATTAGAAAGGGGCAACCTCAAAATTTTGGTCTTCCATGTGTGATATTTATGGAGTGAGCGACTCAAATGAACCTGATTATTCCATGAGAGAAACAAGCACCAAGAGAGAAAAATGGACAATACACTACACACATTTGATACAAAACCTACTAGATTTGAAATAAGATTGAAAATGAAGCCCCCCAAAAAGATTAAACTTATTTGGGTGTCAAGATGTCCAAGCAATCAAGTAGGGTGTGATATTTTCAAAAATTGAATAACAGTTACTTGGGAATGAATTTGGAAAAAGTGGATGGATAGATCATAGGAGCTCCTCAATACCTTTATAATACTAAAGAATATTTTTTTTGGATAAATAGAGAAAAATTTATGAGCTCGAATGTCAACATGGGAGATCTGACTTCCAATAAAAATAAATTTTACTAGCAAAAAGCTCCAATAGTTATGCCTAAACCACTAGAAAATAGACATAACCAATTTTCCAATCATATTTCATTTGTGAAAATATAACTTTTGGATGAAATTTATGCCAAAATAAAAAATAGCTATCCTGCAAGCATAAAGTGCCCACCTAGTGGCTCCCTAGTGATGAACTAGTGGTAGGAGGGTTGCAGTTGTGGAATTTAGTCATGGATGAGTGGAATTTTTGGTTTAGCCTCTTGGGTGGCATTATGGAGGGGTGGAGGTGGCGTGCTTAGTAGTGGATTCCTATGTTGCCTACTATGCCTCTTTAGTTGGATCAAACCACCCACTAGCAGCCAACTGAATTGGTTCTAAACAACTAATTCCTAAATAGGTGCAAATAAATAATTAAAAAACCCAATTTTTATCTTCTACATAGGTTGATGCTTGCTAGTGCAATGTTAATATAGCCAAATTACACACAAATTTTAGATAAAAGAATATTCATCTAAATATGTTGAAAATGACTTTTCCAATGCTTGTAGTGATCATTGACCTATATATACGAAAATAGAAATGATAGTGTAGACATCCAAATTTGGATAATTAATTTATCCAAATTTATCACTTCTCGTCTAAACATCCTCTTATCCGAGTTAATTAAGTAATATTACTATTATTTAATTAATATCTTTAATTCTGCCAAATCCCTAAGGTATTACCCTCCTTAATCCCCTTTTCATCAAATGAATTAAATAAATATTACATTTATTTAATCCCTCCCATGTCATTTTTATCTAATCCTAATCCATTTCCTAATCTCTTCATTAAGGATGTGCACATGCCTAATCCTTGATTAGGATGTGTCACATCCTCCAACTTTTGCAATTTGGCTTTTAATCCTAATTAACCCCTAATTATCCTCTAATTACTGATTAGTCAAACCTAATTAGTACCTTGGTCAACTCTCCCCATCCCCCAAGGAATTTTTAATTCCTTTTTATTCACCCTAGGCTCCTCTCTTCCCCATGTGAATTTTTAATTCACATTTTATTCCTTCTAGAATCCCCTTTTTCCCATGCACCTTCTAGAATATTTGACTTGTCACATCAAGTCACATGTGACAAACTCCCACCTTTTGGGAACATTGTCTTATCCACAAGATTCTTCCAATCATTGTGAATTTTTAATTCACTTTTATTCACCAAGATTCTTCCCATCTCCCAATGTACTTGGAAGGTACTTGTCCTTCCTCCACCTCATGTACCTTTTTGACACCTCACCTCCATCTCATATCCCCTTGGCCACTTCACCCTCCACATGTCAAGATGTGAGGGCTTGTGGGTTCTCAACCCACCATAGCCCTTCATCTTGACCTTGTTGGATCAATCTTGACCATTGAATTCTCTAGAGAATTCAAGATCCTCTATAAATACTCCCTCCTTAAGGGCATTTAAAACACTTAGCCATTTGATAACTACATGCTGCCAATTTATATTCTCAATCATTTGCCATCATTTAGCCATCTCTTTTGATCATATTGCACATTGAATCTTGCATTTTAGTCACTCAAGCAATCATCTAAGGAGCACACAAACCATTCCAAGCAAGGGCCAATCAAAGAGATATTAACGGCAAGGAAGGTAAAATTGTTTGTGTCTTGTGTTATCTATTTTCCTTATTGTTTTGTCACTCTCTTTTGGCTAATCTTGAGGTGTCCTTAGTCTTTTATCATTCGTATTTTGAGTTATTTTATGCACTAGAATAGGTAAAAATTCCAAGGTATATATTTCTGGCACGCCCGATGGGACCCACAAACGGGTTCCCATACTTTACGTTTGTTGTTGTTGAGGTTTTTGCAGGAACACGTCGCAGAAGGGCGACTATGCCCCTGTTTTTACCGCAGAAGGGTGACTACGCCCCTGTTTTTACTGCAGAAGGGCGTGTGCGCCCACCTGGGCTGAAACTTCACTTTTTTACTAACACTTTTCTGCAGAAGGGCGTGTGCGCCCACTTGGGCTGAAACTTCACTTTTTTGCTAACACTTTTCTGCAGAAGGGCATGTGCGCCCACTTGGGCTGAAACTTCACTTTTTTGCTAACACTTTTCTGCAAAAGGGCGTGTGCACCCACGTTGGTTGAAACTTCACTTTTTTGCTAACACTTTTCTGCAGAAGGGCGTGTGTGCCCACGTTGGCTGAAACTTCACTTTTTTTGCTAACACTTTTCTGCAAAAGTGCGTGTGCGCCCACTTGAGCTGAAACTTCACTTTTTTGCTAACACTTTTTTGCAGAAGGGCATGTGCGCCCACGTTGGCTGAAACTTCACTTTTTTATTAATACTTTTCTGCAGAAGTGTGTGTGCGCCCACTTGAGTTGAAACTTCACTTTTTTGCTAACATTTTTTTGCAGAAGGGCGTGTGTGCCCACTTGGGCTGAAACTTCACTTTTTTGCTAACACTTTTTTGCAGAAGGGCATGTGTGCCCACGTTGGCTAAAACTTCACTTTTTTAATAACACTTTTCTGTAGAAGTGCGTGTGCGCCCACGTTGGTTGAAACTTTACTTTTTTGCTAACACTTTTCTGCAGAAGTGCGTGTGCACCCACCTGGGCTGAAACTTCATTATTTTGCTAACACTTTTCTGCAGAAGGGCGTGTGCGCCCACATTGGCTGAAACTTCACTTTTTCGCTAACACTTTTCTGCAGAAGTGCATGTGCGCCCACTTGAGCTGAAACTTCACTTTTTTGCTAACACTTTTCTACAGAAGGGCGTGTGTGCCCACGTTGGCTGAAACTTCACTTTTTTACTAACACTTTTCCGCAGAAGTGTATGTGCGCCCACGTTGGCTGAAACTTTATTTTTTTGCTAACACTTTTTTGCAGAAGTGCGTGTGCGCCCAATTGGGCTGAAACTTCACTTTTTTGCTAACACTTTTTTGCAGAAGGGCGTGTGCGCCCACTTGGGATGAAACTTCACTTTTTTGCTAATACTTTTTTGTAGAAGGGCGTGTGTGCCCACGTTGGCTGAAACTTCACTTTTTTGCTAACACTTTTCTGCAGAAGTGCGTGTGCGCCCACTTGGGCTGAAACTTCACTTTTTTGCTAACACTTTTCTGCAGAAGGGCGTGTGTGCCCAACTTGTTTGAAATTTGTGCTCACTTTTTCGCAGAAGGGGCGACTACGCCCCTATTTTTACTGCAGAAGGGCGATTACGCCCCTGTTTTGCTGCAGAAAGGTGATTATGCCCCTGTTTTGCTGCAGAAAGGCGATTACGCCCCTGTTTTGCTGCAGAAGGGCAACTGCGCCCTCTGGAAGGTAAAATTATTATTTTGGCTGCGAATTTATTTTCTATTGCTCTCATTAACATTGTTCTTGCAAAGATACATGTGTTTTTTGCTAACTTTTTGCAGCATATTCTTGTGAAGTTGATGGAGAAAGCAAGATAAAATATCTAATATTTGCTTGCAGGGCTATCCATTTGCTTAATATTTTTTAAATTATCCTTGCTATTTGCATTAATCTAAGAACATAGCTTAATTAGAGGGAGTAATATTCATTGCTTGTTGTTCTTGTCTTTTTGTGTTACCTAAAGGGAGTATTAGCTTGTTTCCGCTTTCCCCTTGCACTTCGTGTGAACCTGGGGAGTAGTTGGAAGCGGTTAGTACTTTCTTTATAGTGGGACCTGCTTGGGGATTTCATCACCCCAAGGGACGATTCCAACCACGTGTACCGGTGGGGTATACAAAGGGGGGAGAGCGAAAGTTGTACCCCAATCCAGTCACGTCGTAATTGGTGGAGCGTCGAAGCTAGGGTAATACCTAGATAGATGTGAAGAGTTGGTCCGAGCCCTTCAGTATCTCGCTGGGGTTCCCGACTCACGCTTGTGATGGGCTGGTGTTTATGGTTGTGCCTCACATACCGAGAGTATATTGAGGACTCCCTAGATGCCTTGTGCATCCTAGATTAAGACCACTTTGGCCATACCCTTAACACTAATCATAGGGTTGTATTTGCTTGAGAGTGTTTTCTTGTGAGAAACCAGTGAACTTTTAACAATTTTGCCTTATCATTGTCATTTTAAAGTCCTTTCCATAGTCATTTGCATCAAACCAAGCCCCTTTTTTACTGCAGAAAGGTGGAAGCACCCTCTGTTTTGCTACAGAAAGGCGATTATGCCCCTATTTTTTTGCAGAAGGGTGACTACGCCCCTAACTTATCGGGGCTGTTATTTACAAACCGTGCACCAGATCAACTTAATTCAAAAACCAAAATTGCTTAATTTTTCAAGATCTATCCAGTGGTACCTTCTATTTTATCCTATCAATAATTTGATCATCTTGGGGCGGCCACGCCCCACATCGCGGGGTGGATATGCCCCTAACTTTCCAGGGCTATCATTTACAAACCGTGCACCGGATCAACTTCATTCAAAAACCAAAATTGCTTAATTTTTCAAGCTCTATCTAGTGGTACCTTTTGTTTCTTCCTATCTAATCAAACCAATCCATTCCTCTAATCAAATTCATCCAATCATCTAATCAATCCAAGCACACCAATCCTATTAGGTTCATCCAATCACAACTATCCAATCAAAATCATCCAATCATCTGATCCTCTCCAATCAAACCAATCTAGTCCTTTAATCAAATTCATCCAATCATCTACCTGATCCAACCATTCGTCTACCCAATCCAATCAATCATTTTCCCCATCCAAATCCCTTGAACTTCATCTCGGGTTATTATCCAAATTGACCTAAGTGTCTGATCTGATCATCCTCATCAACATTTGCTTAGGATTGTCATCCATCCTAAGTTAATCATCATCATTTTCCCAATCAATTCACCTTCAATCTCAAGCTGGATTCGGTGCTACAATCATCCATTTATCCTAAGTCATCTAAGATAATCTTTGAATAGGATTTGCAGCCTCTTTCGTCATCTTATCCTATCCATTAGTTGATCTTATCAATCATCGATCGATCCAATCCAATCACATCACCTTTAACCCAATCAATCTACATCCATCTCAAAGTAGATTCGGTGTCGCAATCATCTTTTGATAATCCTAATTTGAGCTTTAGTCCAATCCTGATCTGAGCTTGAACCAAATCCCAATTTGAGCTTTAGTCCGATCCCATCCGAAATCTTTTCATCCATCCTCTTTATCCTTTCACCATCATGAATCCTTATCCTCCATCAATAGTAGTCAAGGGAAACCCTAATTACATTGACAACGATAATGAAAGTCTTGTTGATCAAGAGGAATATGACATAGACCCCCTTGACACTATCATTGCTAGTAATATTTCTCCACCTACTTTCCAAAATCCAATCACCCCCTCGAGTTATCCCGTTATGTCTTCATCCATGCCTAATCATGTTGCTTCTGCTACCTTTGACAAGGGATATCCGTCATATCCATCATAACCTTCATCTACATCATCCTCTTATCCAACACCCGCATCCTCTTATCCTATTCTACCATCTCAATACCCCTATCCTAATCCCCCATCCACATCCTCCTATCTAAATCCTTCATCCGCATATACCCACTACCCTAATCTTCCAAGCCAATCTACTCACTCTAATCTTACATTCGTACCTTCCTATCTTAATCCTACGTCCACACCCTTTTACCTTAATCCTACATCCACATATCCTCATCCTAATCCACCATCCCAATACCCTTATTATAATTCATCCCTCACACCCTCTTGTTCCACTACACCACCTATATCCTCTTGTCCTAATCCACAATCCATGTCCCCCTATCTTAATTCACCACTCCAATATCCTTACCTTAACCCTCCATCCAATCCTAGTCCTCCATCTACTCCTAGTCCTCCATCCAATCCCATTCATCCATCTACTCCTAGTCCTCCATCCAATCCTAATCCCCCATCTACTCATAGTCCTACATTCAATCCCATTCCTCCATCTAACCCTAGTCCACCAATCCATAATCCCTCATCCATTTCTACCACCCTAGCCAAGCCAACCATATGCAAGTCTCTCATTTCAAAAGTTCTCCAAGGACTCATTACAAAGAAGCCATCCCCAACTCCACATCTTGAAGTCATGGAACCATGCCATCCCAATCCATCATCCACGGTAACTAGTGATGAGAGCCTTCTCCATACCACACCTATCATTGTTGTTACCACCCCTAGCACTGATCAAACCATTGAAACCATTGAACCCACTAAATCCATTGAACCCACATCTCCTACTATGAGAACCACCGAATCCATCGAAGACACCCAATTCCAATCCACTCCCTCTACTCCTAGATCTACCCAATCCATCGAAGATACACAAATCCAATCCACTCCTTCCACTCCTAGTATCCATTCCTAGGAATATTTTGAATCCTCCATCCTTCCATCTTCTTCACTTGAAGAGCCCCACCAAGATTCCCTTATCATGCCTCACGTACATGATGAGTCATGCCAAGAGCCTAATCCAAAGCATGTCAACATATCCCCTTCTCTAGATCGAGATCCTACCATCCCATCTAGTCCACCTCAAGATCACAGTCCCCCATCCATTCCATCCCATGATCCCCTTGTCATTCAATCTTCCACCACTCCATCGCATGAGTCCACTACCACAAATCTAGATCCTATCATATCCCCTAATCCCTCTCCTGATATCACCTATCCACATGCTGCTATCCCACCATCTCCCTCTCATGATCCCCCATCATCACCTAAAATTGTTATACCTACACCACTTGCATATCCCCTTGGTACTCTCACATTCTTCCATGGTGGTCTCCTCGCAGAAGAAAAACAAAGTATATACACCAACCCTCCCCTTCCACCTAATAATGAACTCGCATCATTCTTCCAAAATAACAAAAATCCTGTCCTAGATCGAATGCTCAAGAGGATGAACTACCAAGGAAAAGGTTTATGCCTTCATGAGCAAGGTATTATAGAGCCCATCCAAGCTAAAGAACATTTGTATCCGCAAGGTCTTGGATGTACTACTCATGACTCGCAATCTAAAAATGTTGGTACAACCTCTAGACATCCTCAACAAGCCTCTTCCAAAATAAATAAAGGCTCTTTCCATCGCTCCACCAAATCATATGTTGCCATCCCTCCTCTATTGTATGGCCTCAAAACCACCGTCCATATTCCTCCTTCATCTGCTCCCTCCATCTTGGGTCCTTACATCCCTCCATCCACCATATCCCATCCTTCATCTACTCCATCCATCTTGGGTCCTTATGTCCCTCCACCCACTCCATTTACTTTGGGTCCGTATATCCCAAAATCACCTCCTCCATCTCATCCTTTTATCCATCCAATGCCTATCCATGTCATCCATCATAAACATCCTAATCAGGATAAACAAAGGCACATACCCGTACATCCTCCATCTACACGTAATTCCCATACTCCTACCTCCATCACTCCACATCATCCATCTTCTCACACCCATCCCATTGCTAGTATGAGCACTTTGGATGCTAGAGGAAAAATGCATCAATCGAAACATCCACATGAATCTAAAGCTTCCCATGTCCCCTCTAAAAGACATGGTAAAGAAAAGAAAAACAAAATCCAAAATCAAATCTATAGCTCGCAAAGAGCCAGCAAAGCAAAGATCAAAACCATGTGGATCCCAAAGAAAAAAGATGCAATGCCATCAAATGAACAATTTGTAAGAACATCCAAAGTTGCTAATCCAAAAGCTGATTATACACCCCTTTCGTCTCCTAAATCTGTTTTGGGTCCCTATGTCCCGGAATTCACCATTCCATCTCCTGCATTATCCCCAAATTCTCTATCCATTAGTCCCCTTATCTTTTCACATCCATCACCACATGTGCCAATGTTGGTCCTAAACTCATCTCCCCATCACGTATCCACCCCATCATTCTATCCATACCCTTTGCAGCATCCCATCCATTATCCCATGTATCTCCCCTCTCAAATCCCTCTAATTCATCCTCATGCATAATCCATTTATCCTCATAAGGTTGTACCAACATCCAACAGTCACTTCAAACATGGGCTCATAACACCTTGATCCTTATCACATGTCTTCTAAATCTGCTTACCCACTTCCTTATCCTTACCCATCTCCTTCTGCATGACATCCAAAAAGTCAAAAAGTCAAAAAAGTCAAAAAAGTCAAAAAAAAAACATAAATAGTAAAGAGAAATAATTCGTCCAATGGTGAAAACTTGGCAAACAAGCGCCTTGGATAAGTACCATGATGAAAATCTGGCAAACAGGCGTCATGCGTAAATCCCCGTATGTACTTGGGGGCAACTACCTGATATGCATTCCCGCTATGCACCCGTCCTCCTCATAAAACCCCTCCATCCCACCTATCTTCCGCATCCTACCATCATATCCCATTTATCTCCCATCCCTCCATCCTTCTTGTGATCTTGATCAAAACAGGGGCACCTATCTATACATGCTTTGGCCACCTCTTAGTATACATTCCCTTCATCCATGCTCTATCATATTCCTTAGTCACCCATCCTATCCTCATCTAGTTATCTCCTTTATCTTCCCATCCACTTGTCTCCCATCCCTCATGCCTCATCATATATGACATATCTAGAGTGGGGGCATCTGCTTCCTTTGTGACATAGTCCTTGGAGACATTATCTATCATAACATCCCTTCCATCTCCCCATCCTTATCTTCGTATCCATCTATCCTAGCATCTCTTTCAGCTCCCAATCCTTATATCCCTATCCATCTATCATAACATCCCTTCCATCTCCCCATCCTCATCTTCGTATCCATCTATCCTAGCATCTCTTTCATCTCCCAATCCTTATATCCCTATCCATCTATCATAACATCCCTTCCATCTCCCCATCCTTATCTTCGTATCCATCTATCCTAACATCCCTTTCATCTCCCAATCCTTATGTTCCTATCCATCTATCATAGCATCCCTTCCATCTCCCCATCCATCTTCGTATCCATCTATCCTAGCATCTCTTTCATCTCTCAATCCTTATATCCCTATCCATCTATCACATATCCCTTCCATCTCCCCATCCTTGTCTCCATATCCATTTATACTAACATCCCTTCATCTCCCCATCTTTATCTTCGTATCCATCTATCCTAGCATCTCTTTCATCTCCCAATCCTTATATCCCTATCCATCTATCACAGTATCCCTTCCATCTCCCCATCCTTGTCTCCATATCCATTTATACTAACATCCCTTCCATCTCCCCATCTTTATCTTCGTATCCATCTATCCTAGCATCTCTTTCATCTCCCAATCCTTATATCTCTATCCATCTATCATAACATCCCTTTCATCTCCTAATCCTTCTGTCCCTATCCATTTATCACAGCATCCCTTCCATCTCCCCATCCTTATCTTCGTATCCATCTATCCTAGCATCTCTTTCATCTCCCAATCCTTATATCCCTATCCATCTATCACAGTATCCCTTCCATCTCCCCATCCTTATCTTCATATCCATTTATACTAGCATCCCTTTCATCTCCCAATCCTTATATTCCTATCCATCCAAACAATCCCTCCCATCCTTCATCCATTCTTTCATCTTTATCCTCATCCCATCTCACAATCCCTTTTCATTGGTATGTGGCTATAGGCCTCCTTCCATGCAACCCCATGCCCTTTATCTCATCGCCCTCACTTTTGCTTCTCTTACACATCTTTTCAATCTTTTGCCTTTTCTCCGTGTTCTTGCCCCATCCCTCTTTTTTCTTTTCTTTGTCGCAGTGGCTCCGCCCCTCGGGGCATGTCCGCCCTTCCCCGGGGCAGCTCCGCTCCTCCCCGGGGCGTGTCTGCCCTCCCAGGGCGTGTACGCCCTCCTGGGGCATCTGCGCCCTCCCGGGGCGTACACGCCCCGATGCCCCCGTCGGGGCGTGTGCGCCCTCCTGGGGCGTACACGCCCCAACGCCCCCGTTGGGGCGTCTGCACCCCGTCGGGGCGTGTGCGCCCTCCTGGGACGTACACGCCCCAACACCCCCGTTGGGGCGTACACGCCCCGTCGGGGTGTGTCTGCCCTCCCGGGGCGTGTGCGCCCCGCCAGGGCATGTCCGCCCTGCGACCTAGGGCGCATACGCCCCACTGTGGCGCGCCCTTCTCCCTGCCAAAAATTTCACTTTTTTATAGTCTTTTTCAAAAAACTAATCCCAACCCATTTTCTAATTTCCCCCTGCCAACAAAACCCATATCTTGAAATTTTCAAAATTGATTTTTGATTTTTACACCGAAACTTCTAGAGGCCATAACTTTTGACTCGGGTGTCCGTTTGAGCTGAAATTTGATGGGTAGTTGCGTTACGAGATAACAAGTGGATTTCCAATGGGTTTTCTTGAAAGTTGTTGGAACCCGTTTTGGCCCATTTTCGGGGCCTCAAACTTTCATCTTGACCCTCAAAATCCCAATTTAGTGTTTTTTTCCAGCATTTCAAAAAATTGTTCACTCATAACTCGAAATGCATATCTCGAATTTGGGATGTTAGTTGGCAATTCATCCTATCTCAATATTGGGTATTTCTTGACAAAAATTTGGACTCTCGCAAGTATATCCATGAGGTTTCCTAAAATGGAAAAATTTGATAATTTTTGAAAATTGCCAAATTTGGAAAAATCTGCTTGTCAACACCTTACATCCCTTAAGCCCCGGAACTCGGTGTAAAATCAATCCAATCATATCCTTCAATCATTCTAGTCTTCAATCCAATCCTCATCTGAGCTTTAATCTTATCCCAATCTGAACTTAACCAAACCCCTAATCTGAGCTTTTATCCATCTACAGTCAATGTCTTTGGATACCGATAAGATCCCTCCCTCCATTTTCTTCAATTTTTTCCTATTCATCCATTCTAATAAATCCATTCACTCATTCCATGTAACCATTCATCTACTTGGAACCTTCATCTATCCTCTCAACACTTCATCGAACCTCCTATCATCTCAAACATTCATCAAACCTCCTCCTATCATTTCAAACTCTCATTCCATAATCTTGATCAATCGTTTACTCATTCTGAGTAATCTTCCACCTATTCCCACCCTTCACCTTCTAGTTCCAAGAATCAGTCATCTATCCATCTGGTCACCTTTTCCTCATCCAAATCCTTATCCCTCTATCCAATCCACCCAAACAATCCTTTTCCTCCCCCCATCCTCTCCCCTCATCCCATCTCATAATCCCTTGTCATTGGTATCTAGCTATAGGCTTTTCCCCACGCAATCCAATGTCATCTATCTTATCGTCATCACTTTTGCTTCTTTTGCATATCTTTTCTATCTCATCATTCATCACTTCATCATTCATCTATATGGCATGTTATTCACCCACTTCATCTTTGAAGATTTGGATAACTATCCCATCCCTGAGCTTTATATAGTCACTATCCTCCAATCCAATCCAACAGGTCTATCTTGTTCCGTCATGTCAGTTCCATCATTTTAACCCCTTATCAAGGGTTATCTCATCATCTTTCATCCATCACTTGTCTGTGGCCTTTTGTCAAACTACGTTGCCCCTGCGCTTTCACGTAGGCAAGGTCGATCATTTGATCCACCCCCGGGGTTCCATCCTTCATCGATCTATATTGTCCACTTTTCTCTTGTTCTCCATCCTATCTTGGTCATCCATCAAAATCTCCATCATGGTCAGTCGTCCACCTTTTGTCGAACTACGAGGGATCTGTGCTTTTACATAGGCAAGGCTAATCTTTAATCGGCCCCCGAGCCCCTAGGTCTTTAGGTTGTGTCAATCCCATGTCTTGTCTCCCTTGTGTCGTGTCGTCAAGCTATGCCCTTATCTAGCTGGTTCTTAACAAACAAGATCCACTTGAATCAACAAATCCAATCAGTTTTGAACATCCTACAACATATCAATCTTTTAGCTTAGTATCCATCATTGGTCTCAACAGGATGCATCCTTCCTAACAAACCTCATCAATCCATCCATCCCCTGATTCTATGGCAAAGGACATTTGAAATTAATTGTGATCTTTTGATACTTTTGGATTTTGTTTATCATTTAAGCTCCCTATCATCACTTGTCAAGGCCGCCATAATCCATCATATTATGGTGTGTTTTGATTGGTCAACATAGGGGCATATCTTTCTTTTTTGTTTGATTGTGTCTTCTTGGTTGTCCCACGTAGTACCCACCAAGATCCCTGAGGTCTTGTGTTATGCTGGGGCATCCTTTTGTGCTTGTGGTTATCTCAATACCTGGCCCGACCAAGGTCTTTATGACTTTGGGGTGTTGGGGTAGCCTTCTTATCTGTTGTGTTTGTTTTATTCATTAGACACTAATGTGCCTTGGTTCCACATACCTTGGCACTTGGTGTCTTATGCTATAGCAAAAATTAGTGCTCCGAAGATGGCAAATTGCATTAGGATTGCATTTCATTTTCCATTCTATCGTCTTGCATGTATCCCCCATCCATTCATCTTTCATCCTTATCTCACATCTCTATCCAATCCCCATCGATTCCATTTCGCCCGAATCATCTAATTATATCCTTGGTCTTATTCTCAGTCTTGTTACATGCCTAGATCCAATCATCCTCATCATCATCCCATTTTATTCTTCCATATCCCTTCGATGTTGTTTGGGATGTATCCTTTCCTCGTCAACAACACTTTCATCATCATCATCGGGAGGTATTCTTCCCTATCCCTTAGTGGTGTTTTGGGATGTATCCTTCCCTCATCAATACCACTCAGTGGGATGTATCATTCCCTATCCTCGTGTTGTTTCGGGATCCTTCATTCCCTCATTGACAACACTCCATCCATCCTCAACCCATTTTGGCTTGTACCTTGACTGGGGCAACATCACCTTTTGAAATCCATTTGTGCTTCATCCATCTCCATATCACTTACTCTCTTACCCATCACCTCGCATCCTCCTCCTCATCTCCCTTGGCATCACATCATCTATTTCGAGAGCACACACGTGTTCTCTTCAACCCGCATGTCCTCTCGAGGGGGCATCCTTAATCCCTCTTCATCTTCACTCCCATCATATTTCTTCCTAGTCATCCGTTTGATGACTGGGGCATCCTTCCCAATCTAACCATCCCTTCTGGGTTCTATGTTTTAATATTCTTTGAAATGATGCTACTTCATAACACCATCTCAAAGAGGGGCAAAATGTAGACATCCAAATTTGGACAATTAATTTATCCAAATTTATCACTTCTCGTCTAAACATCCTCTTATCTGAGTTAATTAAGTAATATTACTATTATTTAATTAATATCTTTAATTCTGCCAAATCCCTAAGGTATTTAATTAATAATTAAATACCTTACCCTCCTTAATCCCCTTTTCATCAAATGAATTAAATAAATATTACATTTATTTAATCCCTCCCATGTCATTTTCATCTAATCCTAATCCATTTCCTAATCTCTTCATTAAGGATGTGCACATGCCTAATCCTTGATTAGGATGTGTCACATCCTCCAACTTTTGCAAGTTGGTTTTTAATCCTATTAACCCCTAATTATCCTCTAATTATTGATTAGTCAAACCTAATTAGTACCTTGGTCAACTCTCCCCATCCCCCAAAGAATTTTTAATTCCTTTTTATTCACCCTAGGCTCCTCTTTTCCCCATGTGAATTTTTAATTCACATTTTATTCCTTCTAGAATCTCCTTTTCCCATGCACCTTCTAGAATATTTGACTTGTCACATCAAGTCACATGTGACAAACTCCCACCTTTTGGGAACATTGTCTTATCCACAGATTCTTCCAATCATTGTGAATTTTTAATTCACTTTTATTCACCAAGATTCTTCCCATCTCCCAATGTACTTGGAAGGTACTTGTCCTTCCTCCACCTCATGTACCTTTTTGACACCTCACCTCCATCTCATATCCCCTTGGCCACTTCACCCTCCACATGTCAAGATGTGAGGGCTTGTGGGTTCTCAACCCACCATAGCCCTTCATCTTAACCTTGTTGGATCAATCTTGACCATTGAATTCTCTAGAGAATTCAAGATCCTCAATAAATACTCCCTCCTCAAGGGCATTTAAAACACATAGCCATTTGATAACTACATGCTGCCAATTTATATTCTCAATCCTTTGCCATCATTTAGCCATCTCTTTTGATCATATTGCACATTGAATCTTGCATTTTAGTCACTCAAGCAATCATCTAAGGAGCACACAAACCATTCGAAGCAAGGGCCAATCAAAGAGATATCAACAGCAAGGAAGGTAAAACTGTTTATGTCTTGTGTTATCTATTTTCCTTATTGTTTTGTCACTCTCTTTTGGCTAATCTTAAGGTGTCCTTGGTCTTTTATCATTCGTATTTTGAGTTATTTTATGCACTAGAATAGGTAAAAATTCCAAGGTATACAGATAGAAATGCATATGATTTTATAAACTTAGACCTTGCCAAATTTGTCAAACCCTCCAAAAATGGCCAAAAATTTTAGTCACCAAAATATCAAGTGTTTTATATAAAAATAGGGGTTTTGGGGCCTTTTGGACCAAATGGCGATGTTATTTTTTCCTCAAAATATAGCCAATAAAATATCATGCCCGAATCACCCTTAGATCTAAGAAGGGGTTTACAGATCTAGAGCTCTAATACCATGTAAGAGCTAATAGTGAGCATACATACCCTAGGATTGCTTGCAAAACCAAATATAGCCTCTTGTAAGAGATTAGAACAAGAGGATAGATAGCTTGATATGGTTGCAATAATGTACAATGATTAATAATGGATCAACGATAGTACTTTCCCCTAAATTTTCATCATGTACATGAGCCCTTGCGTATATAGATAAGGTTGAGATAACTATAGATAATATAGACATAAGATAATATAAGATAAGATCACATGACTAGTAAAGACTTCTAGAAAGATTCCTAAAGTCATAGGTAAACTTAACATGTGAACATTTGTGAATAGGATCTAATAGGTGAACTAATTAGGTAATATATCCCATTCACACCAACAAGACCAAGTCTTAAATTAGTCTAGATTCATAATATAGGTTTATCATAGGCTTGAATACATATGTTTAATATTAGATTTCTAATTCTTATTGATGGGTACAACATATAGGAAAATAGTCATATATCAACAACATAGAATCGGTAAATATATAAGCACATCTAACCTCTTTCAATTTGAATTGTTACATTTTTGAGTCGAAAATCTTGATTAATTAAGGTCTAATCGTTATTTATCATTCAATTAGAAATATATATTAATTTTAGAGTGTATTTTTTTCATATGATATTATATTTTTTTATTGATAAGAGCTCTAGTAGGAATTTAACCTATGATATACTTAAATACATATACAATTATAAAAATTAGTTAAATTGGTATCTAGTACATAAGCCTCATAACCTATATATGACCTTTCAACACACCCTCTATACTTAAAAGAGTATCATAATTGGCCAATTGTCCATCCTCAAATAGTAGAAAGTCATTCATATTGTTGATTAATTTAGATGTAAATTCCATTTGAGAAAAAAATGGTGAAGCAAAAAGATAGTACTTGTAAATGCAAAAAGGAATCTTATTTTATAAGTACGAAGTATTTTTCATGTTTATGACTTGCAAAATATTGCACTCAATCCCTAGAGGATACAAACATGATATGATTTCCATCCTCCTCCATGACAATAAATTCATCCTTACATTCCTTTGTAAAATAGAATTACACTCCAATTTCCAAGAAATACCTCTTTTGGATAAAAAAAAATTAATACCTCAAAATAATGAGCAACATAAAAAGATTCAAAATCCCCAAATATCCATCCCAATGGATGGTGTTCAAAACAACCACATACATAGTGAAATCCTTGTAGAATGTTTCCAAATCTTACTTATATGAGAAAGTAATATTCAAACTCATATGGGAGGGCACATATTTCCTTAACAATGTCTTTGGCTAGAGCCTTCTTGATCTTCACATCCTCCTCCTCATCTTAATTATTATAAAGAATAATATTTTTTTGTTTAGAGAAAACCATGTTGATATTTGAGTTCCTGACTATTAATTCTAGAGTCCTATAATTTAGTTTCTCCCTTAGGTACACACAAATATACGCTTATTTTCTAAAAACCTTAGTTTAAATAAAGTCATCATAGTTAGGGATTAATTTTATAAATTTTAACATATCAATATTTGGAATGGAGAAGGAATTATTCAATCTTTTGTTAGACACAACTCCCCCATAAAGATATTCTTGCAAAACACTAACATGTGACTACATCCCCAAATATTGTGAGGTCCTAAGTATTTAAAATCTTATAAAGAAAAAAAATTGAGAGAGATTTCCGAAAATGGAGGCATAATGAAGTAGATTTTATTAAATTTTCCCTAAATTAAAATTTAATTTGAATGTGGTAAATTTTGAAAAAGGAAAGATATTTTATCACCATTGTTATCCAGCTTCTTTTGTTGCCACACAATGAAAAAAACCATCTTTACATATCTTGATTATGATTAAAGTAAATGATTTTTCCCATGGATGGTATATAAAATCTCTTAACCTCACAATTTTAAGAAATTTGATACACTCCCATAATCCCCTTGAGTGAGAGAAATAAACATCCACATTTAGAATATGGAAGTGGTCTTCCCACTCATCTAACTTATTGCTCTCCAAAGAGGATAAGGGGCTTTGGTCAATACCAATATTAGCCAAATAATTAGTAGCCTTGTTGTATTCCTTGAAACCATGAAAGAATATTTCCTCAAACCTTTCACATAGTTTTTAGACTCTTATAGATAATTATTTAGCTTCTAATTATTAGCATCTCTTTTAAATATTAATACAATAATAATTTTCCTACAACATGCCAAAATCATAATCTTCATATCTTCAAGAAAGGCTTTCATCTCTACTTCATTATTCATTATAGTCCCCAAGAAAAATACATGCCACTAATAAACTAACCCAATGAACTTATTACAAGGGAACTAATACCTTCTTACCCTAGATTTCCCCTAGATTCTCCATCAAAATTGAGCTTCATGAAATATTTCTCCATAAAATAATATCTCAATTTTCTTTTGTCAATTATCCCATAAACATGGGAATGCATGATTATATATTAGTATAAATATAATACATCAAATATAGATATTAATTATAACGTATATCATATATTCTATGCAATCATTGTTAAACAAAATATATAATATAAAATTATGCTAATTGTAATATTAAATAACATAATGCCCAACGAGAGGCATGTGTTTTGGTGATTGATTAATTATCAAAATAAACTTCATAAGTAATGATTTCCAAGTGCTTTAAGAATGGTTGTAAAGGTGGAAAACATTGTGTTAAGTAATTATGTTTTATGTGGAATGAATGCTCATTCTTAGAGGTGGTGGAAAGTGGGTAATGTGATGTAGTTAACAAATAAATTTCTATTTTAAGATTTGGTAAACTTTTAATTACCAAAATCCAATGCTTGATACTATTTTGTGGCTCTTACATACTTTATCCAAATTATTATTACAAAAATATTAGATAATTCAAATATAATGAAATATATACAAAAAATTAAAGATCTCAATCTACAAAATACTTAAATAAATGTGCAATTAATTTGATTGTTACACATATAATATTAATATTTTATTATTTCATTATTATTTGTCTAGATTTATGTTAGATCATTACTACGATGAGATATAAGAATATAATTTCATTTTTCTAATAAAAGGAATAAAAACATTATAAACAAACTTATTTTTAAAACTTTAAACCAAAATTTAACTAACTCTTAGAATAGTTTTTTCCTTAATCTTTTCAAAGTAAAACAAAAATTCAAAATTATTTCTTAAATACATCATAAAAAGAATTAACACACAGTCTTGGTCAAAACTATAGAGGCTCCGCCCTTATTTTGTATAATTATAATTTTATAAGATCCACTTTTTGCATTTTATATATAATCTTTTTTGTTAAAGGTTTGATGTATTATCTATATTTATTATTTAACAACTTTGAATTGTTTCTATAATGTATAGAAGAGTGTATACCTTGCACCTTTTTCTTTTGTTTTGCATCACTTTGCACGCACACTTATATTCTTAAGGGGACCCATTCAACATCAATCACATTGCATACACATTTATGTTCTTAAGTGGCTTCAGGTTCTAAAAGGTCTCAAGTTATATGTCTAGGGTATTGTATTGAAAGACATCATCTTAGTTCATTGCGACCATTGAAAAAACATGATAGAGCTCCATCAAATATGAATTAAAGAGCATTACTAGAAAATATCATCAACTCTCAATTTTAGATTTGGTCATACACATCTCACTCTAAGTTTGCATCAAGCTTGATTTACATTGGGATATCAACATCCAAATTCTCTATTTCAATGTTGAATCAATCCTATCGACTTAATTGTCATCAAGGTGCTTCATATTTCCCTCTATGTACAACATGCTCCTAAAGGTGCTTAGCACTACCCAATCGTAGATATTATCTACATAAACATTCCTACCACTTACCAAAAGTGAAATTTCAAAATAAATATAATCACATCACTTGGATGAGATTACAATGTGCTTACATTCCAATCTCTAGAAATCATGATTCATTTGTCTTAAATGTCTCATACCCAATTTACTCAAACATCAACTCTATCATAACATCACAACAATATATAATCATATCATATCAATTTTTAAATAAACTCTAATCCATCTCATTTTATTTCAATGTGTATTTCATATATCTTTTATCAGTAATTTATCATTATTTAGACTGGATTATCTTAACTAGTTTGTTTAATCCCCTCCATATGTAATGTGCATCCATTTGGAGAGAGGGGACCCTAAATCTTTTCCTTTACTATAAAGCCCCTTGAATACATCATGAGTTTCCACAATTATAAAAGCATCTCACTCCCAAATCATCCCACTAAGTGGGGCATTGGCCATCTTAGAGTTCTTTTGCTTTTGTGTAAGGGAAGTCCCATTGTGAATAAAGTTAAATGGGTGCTTTTTTCATAAACTTTGTTTTCCTCTCCTCTTTTCCTTTAGCCATACAAGAGGGGAAATGCTTTAGAAAAAAAAAACACAAGTAGCTTTAGTTGGATTCTTCCTTAGGCATATTATTTAATGGACCTACAACGCTAGGGCAATTAGAGAATCCCGTGAACCATTGTCAAACATTGGGCCACATGATGGTTACACTTACCCATTATACGTGTCAACACAAGGGGATTATTTGACTCTTTCTTTATCTCTAGTCCTTTTCCATGGTCCCTTTTGCTCTTTTTTCTTTTCCGTTTTTCATGGTTCCTTTTACTTTAAAAAATAGGTTTAAGAGAAACACCAAACATCACAAATAAGTTTTTTTTTTAAATATTTGTATTGAACAATTTCAATACATAAAATAATATGCAACTCACTTAAAAGTTCTCATAGACTTAGAAAGGTCAAAATTGATTAAAAAAATATTAGGTTGATTTTAGTAGTTGATATATAGTTATTGATTATAACAATAACTATTTTGGATGTAGGATGACAATTTTTAAAGTGGGTTGTTTTCAAAAATTCAGTAAGGATTGTTTTTATAGTACAATAATATCTTAGAAAAAATTTAATGTATAATTGACCTCTATCCATATAATTGACATTTATCCACATAATTGACTTATTTAGATGAAATTGATTTTTAATGTTTTATCACTTGACAATTGGTTTACCTTGCTTTTTGATATCTAGGTCTACAATGTTAAAGGTTTTGGTGATGCCTACAAACATCTACAAGGAGCTTTCTCAATAGAATGATTCTCTCTTGGTCAAACCCTTAGATGGATTGATTTAACAACTTGAAACATGATCAAAGACAACAAGCAATAATACAATTGATGTCTAAGATGATCTAACCAATGTGTTAAAATGAATTGGGATTTTTTGTATACAACACCTTAGAATACATTTTTTGGGGTATTTTAAAACAACATGTAATGACTAGTTGGAGGGGTATGACATGGGCCCAATTGTAAAATTTTATATTTAAAACTATAAGGGTCAATTGAGCCAAAATTAATTTCACACCACAAATAAAACTAGGTAAGTGAATAAATTGACAATTAGTACTAGTCTGTAGAATGTGTGAAGGTAGAATTAGGTTAGGCTCATCAAATATGTCGACTTTTGTGATCTAGATCCCGTGTGGTTTAAGGAACAATGCTTTGGATGGGGACCTATTGTTTCGTGTGTGTAGAAGTAATATGGAGACCAAGGTTTCGATAGAGAAGAATATGAAAAGTGGAACAAATCATTTTATTAATTTTAACATTATGTACATGGCACACTCTTGAGGGAGATGCATGGCTATGTATTTACGACCATCTAAATAGTTACCTAATTGTTAAGTATTTATAATTTGCATAACCATGAAAATAAGGGTCATTATGAAAGTTGAACTAATTGGCATTTCATGTATGAAACTTCATCGCTTGATGGTTAAGATTTTGGTTGTTCTTTGTGCTAACATGTGATCTCACAATATGACTCTAGAAGGTGTATTGCCTTGATGTGAAGTGTTATGTGATTGCAAAAAAATTGATGTTAAGTTTTGGACACTGCGGTCCATTTGTTAACATGGATAGATGTAGATATGGCACAAAACTTAGAAAAAGTTACTTGTGAATTTGTGCAACATGATTCTTGATATTGTACAAGTGACATGTAATGCAAAGGGTTGTGTGATGTTAAAATTATAAAACACGATTCTAAATGTTTCACAAATAGTGAATGAAGAAATGATTTATATGTACGTCCATTGCATGGTTCCTAATGCTACGTTCATGGCACATGGTATAAGGAGATTCACACAAGGGTTTTTTTTATTATGCATATGATTGATGTTGTCATGTGGAATTGCACAATATCATGCAAATCATTCAACCCTTCTTGAAAGATAATCATCCCAAATGTATTGAAGGATACTTATGAAATATAGTATGAAGGTTGCATGAAATGTTTGAGTCTTGGAATTGATTTAGTGATTTGATATCTCTTACCTCTTATTGATATAGTGATGTTACATGGTTTGGTTGTGTATACACCTTGGTGACGATGTAAGTAGGGATACATAAGGATTATGTTACTAAAGTCAACTGGTACAACACCACATACCAGCTCCTCACAAAAAAGAATGAAACATATCGTGTTATGTATCTCTCAACTACAATAGGAACATTTAGGTGCACAATAGTGGCTTTAAAAATGGCATTCTTTCAATGGTTTTTCCATTGACAAAAAAGTAACGGTTGACCTTACAACCATATTTACAAAAAGAATAGGTGTTTTGCTTGTACATTTGATATGGATGCTGTTATTATATGAATATGTGTAGCTTTAAGGTCCATGCTAACCACTTCTTTCTTGTGGGAACCACTTGCTTCTACACGTGTGAACAAGTTCTATGCATGAAACTTTGCATTAGAGTGATAGTTGGATTTGTGTTTGTCTCACCAATAAATTATCTTGGATGGTCTATTCTTGTATAAAGGAGACATTTATTTGGCATGGGGGGTTTGTTCCATTTGGATTTTAGTTTAGAATTCTCCTTAATAATAGTAGCATAATAATAGGATTCCCCCATTGTCTTGACTTCGGAAAAACGTAGTTTTAATTGAAATAATGGGTGTGGTCCATTGGAATACACGAGAGGTCTATTCTCCTTTGACTCAAATATGCTCAATTCAGCATAAAGGTCATGGAAGCTATTGGTGTAAGTGTAGAATAAATAGGCATGTCCTTGGTATAGTTGTTTCCATTGAATATAGTGGTAATCATAAACATCTCTAAGATAGTAGTCATCATTGAAGGCTTCCAAGAAACTTCCTTAGGTAGGCTTAGATATTATAGCATGGGCTTATCACTACTTATTAATGTTGAAGATATTTTGAGAAATGTCATCTTAATATTTCTTTGTTAGAAAGTTCATCATAAATAAATATGACGAATTAATCCAACCATTTATCTAATTTGTTTACATCTATTTTATCCTCAAACATAAGAATATAAATTCACTTGAACTCTAAGGGGACTTAGCCACTAAAAGATTAACCTAATAATTGACCCAATTTAATCTCTCATTCGAGGACCTTAGTGAATTGGTTGAATAGAAATAATTGTTATTTTTGAAGAGCATTTACAATTTCATCTTTGATCATCACATGAATTACATCTTGCTCCTTTACTTTTCAAACATATTTTAAATTACTTGGAAGGTAATTCGAAGGATATTATGGTTTGATGTTGAGGCTTTAATACTTCTATCTTGTTTGATAGGGCTTACAAGATTAAATGCTCTAATACTACTGATATAGATCCTAGGTGGTCTAGGGACAAAACTCTATGACAACCTAGATGGGTTATGTCCATCTAGAAGAAATATGATTATAAAGGTTTAGATAGGGAATTATATGATAATTATAACATGTCATTTTATAAATCTTTGTGTAATATGCATGAAATGTTCTCAAGAAAGATGGATGGCTATGTATTTATTGTTATCTAATGTTTAATTTTTTAAATCAATATTATGTAGATTTATATTTATAATTTACATGATCATATTGTTATAGAAGTTAAATATTTTGAAGTCATGATCACTTGAAAAATCAAATAACACTTCCACAAGATAAGAATATGCAACTATCTTACAAAAAGTGTGTCAAAAGTATAATAGAGGCTCCTTTTATAAGTCAAAAAAGGAGTAGGTGAGAAGATAGAGTGAAACATGTGTAGGACTCTATGGGCAAGTGTAGGAAAACATGGTAAGTGAACTTGAGGTGAGATAAAAATTGAGATGTCTCTCTAAGTGATCTTAAATTTAAGTTGGTTAGCTAATAACTCTTTTCACATCAACACCCCCCTTGAGTGATTCTTAGAAAGAAAGATAAAATATTAATGGGAACAAAAATCATCTCCAAAAGCGAGAATGAGAAAGATAAAACCTCCTCAAAAATGTCCCATGAAGATAGCAACACGAAGATGAAGAACTCCTGAAGAATGTAGAATTTGTAAACACCCTCGAATAAGGAATGATGGTGTCTACAATAATTATAAAAAATAAATCCAATGGTTGTATATTAGGATAAGATATACAAAATATTGCATGATTGACATCAAGTACACTTCTCAACCATGAATACACATATAGCACAAAGGAAAAAACACTATGAAGTTGAAGATATAGATAATACTATGATCAAGGAGCGCAAAAAAACTACAAGAGTGACCTATAATACACTAATAAATGTGCATGGTGTTGAACATAAGTACCATAATCTCATAAATATTGATCAATTGAAAATATAGATGTTTGATCAACTACTCTATTGAAGCCAAGGAAGCATTATCATAACCATGTGATGCTACCCCCATTAATATTGACAAGGAAGAGGTATTGGTAGATCAACTAAAATATGGCACATAAGTGTGTAAGAGAATATAGAATGCAACATCAAGTCCAATATTACGTACAAAAAACTAAAAAAGATTACAAAAACTAAGGAATACATGCATGAAGGAAGGAGGCAAGAATCACTAGGATTCATTATTATTGCGGAGGGACACCCATGACAAAATTTTGATGGAAAAAACTAAGACATTACACAACCCCCCGTGACACTTTATAATATAGTGTGAGTACAAAAGAGGCACGATAGATGTGCAAAATTCACCCCTAAGGAACACAAATCAAATTAGCACTTTATACTAATGTGTTTATAAATATATGTTCTTGTGTAGAGTTCATATAATTTATCCTAAAAAGGAAAATTACAATTTATTTCATGAGGTAACCACAAGAAAACATAGTGCAAGCCTCAAAAATGACAAAAAAAATAAATATTAAACCCCCATTATTCAATCATTAAACAACCCCCCCTCCCCCTCTCCAACAATTTACAATGATGTAGAACTTTATATGTAGTTAATTTAAAATTTCTAGAAGGTGGATTTTATGGCATTTATAAATACTAAAATATAAGACATGTTATGTTCAATCCCAAAACCACTACTCCACTTAGAACCAAATCTCACTCATAAGGCTAGGGTTGCCATAATTCAGGTGAAATCAACTCATCAATAGAACATGGATGGTTGAAGGCTAACTCAACAAGAGGGTTAGATATCCTACACTTCAAACTCAACTTAGACTCAAGAGGGTATTCCTAGGGGTATACCTTAATACATATTGAAATCACATAAAATGAACAATAATAAAGTAATGACAACGAAACCCAAATTGATGTCTTTGTCCCAAAGACTATCACTGAACTAAGAATAATTGGCTTCCTCAAAACCCTTATATAGTTGATACAACTGTGCAAGCATGACCCACATTAAAATATATCTACTAAGTGTTCACTTAGAATAAATACCTATTGGACTAATCACCAGTGTCTCCCTTCGAATTTGTGACATGGACTAACCACCTCTCATGGATCCGTTTATCTATGGTGTTTGTAGCGGATGTTAACAAGTCGATCATTTGGCACAATGGAAAACATGTTCCAACAAATGGTATCAAAGTTGTGGTCGCAGGTTTGAATCCCCTCGAGTGACGCTGAAGGGGGGATTGTTGGACTGATTGCCAGCATCTCCCTTCGGATTCAAGACATAGACTAATTGCCTCCCATGAATCCATTTATCTCTAGCATGTGCATCCAGCGTTAACAAGTCAATCTTTTGGCACGATGGAAAACGTGTTCCAACAAAAACCACAATATGTTTCTCTCGAAACCCTTGTTGAGAACATAACATGTATGGTATGTAAGGTAAAGAACCTGATGGAAAATTTTCACATTTGCTTAATAAATGTTTATGGTTCAGCCTCCCCGCTAGAAAAGAGATTGTCTTGGCAAGAAATAGAGGCATTCATTAACCAATTCTCTAAAATATTCTTCATACTAGGGGAGATTTCAATGCCATTCTCCACAACCAAGACATATTAGGTGTATAGAGACAATTGCAATCTCATATTGACTTTGAGGAGTTTGTGGGTCCTTGATTGAAGTCCCAATGAAGAATGGAAGTTTCACTTGGACCAATCGAAGTCTAGGCTTTAGTAACATAGCAAGAAAATTGGATAGGTTCCTTAACAAGAAAGTCTAAGCTCAGTACCTTTCATACTGGAAATCACAATACCTCTA
This sequence comes from Sequoia sempervirens, assembly GCA_007258455.2. Taxonomy (NCBI): domain Eukaryota; kingdom Viridiplantae; phylum Streptophyta; class Pinopsida; order Cupressales; family Cupressaceae; genus Sequoia; species Sequoia sempervirens. The sequence goes on along the minus strand of VDFB02256409.1, from coordinate 90,473 downwards.
GTTTTAGGCTCAGACCATTTCCCAATTTAGTTGAACATATTAGGTGAAGCAAGGTTGAAGAGCCCTTTCAAATTTGGAAAAATGTGGATGCAAGATACAATTTTTTTGAACTAGTATCAAGTTGTGGCAAGAAGTTTCCTTTGATGGCACCAAAATGTTATGCCTATCAAAAAAACTAAAATATGTGAAGAGGAAACTAGGGGAATGGAACAAAAATCATTTCAAAAACATTTTTGAAACCAAGGTGAAATTAGAGAAGGAGATTAATCTCCTCAATGAGGGAGTCATCAAAGATGAGATGGATCAAATCAAATATATGGAGAAGGAGCTATTGAGAAAATATGCAAACAATCTAGCCAAGGAAGAAACTTTCTAGACACAAAAGTCAAGAGAGGTTTGGTTAAAGGAAGGGGGTAGGAACTCCAAATAATTTCATAACACCACTAAAATAAAAAGGCAACATAAAAGGATCAATCAATTAAAGTTAGTTGACGGGTCAATCACTAAGGATCCTAGAACAATAGAGCAAGAGGTTGTAGTATATTTCCAAAACCTTCTCAATAATTGGTAAGGCTCAAATTCCACTCATCAAAACCTTTTTTTGTAAAACATTGCCAAATCAAAAACAAAAGATCAAAACAAAATGCTAACAAAGGCCTTCACAAAGGAAGAGATAAAATTGGCAGTGTAGCAATTCCATCTAGACAAAACAACTAGACCGAATGGCTTCCCTCCATCCTTCTTTCAAAAATGTTGGAAAATCGTGGGGAAGTATGCAAAGCAATAGAAGACTCTCAAAGAAAGGGAAAATTACTTAAGGAGATAAACAAAACCTTCATCGCTCTAATTCCAACAAAAAAAAAGCAAGCTATGGCTTTAAAAAATTTTTGGCCAATCTCATTATGCAACACAATTTACAAAATATTGACAAAAGCAATGGCCAACATGCTCAAGAAGATCCTACCAGGAATAATCGTTGAGGAACAAACAGGGTTTGTACTAGGGAGGTCAATTTTGGATGGTGTCATTATTGCCCAAGAAGTAGTCCACTCAGCCTTGAGAACCGAAAACCAACAAATGCTAGTAAAACTAGACATGAAGAAAGCATATGATAAAGTAGATTGGAGATTTTTATTAAAAAGTTTTGAATGGATTTGGGTTTGAGTTGAGCTAGATAAATTGGATCTTTAGTTGTGTGGCAAGTCCAAGATATTCAATGTTAGTAAATGGCTCTCTAGTAGGTTTTTTCAAGTCTTCATAGGGTCTTCATGAGGGGGATCCTCTCTCCCCATTCCTTTTTGTAATAATGGTAGATGCTCTTGGCAAGGCTTTGAACCGAGCACAATTGGAAAGGAAGTTAGAAGGGTTAAAGATAACAAGCAATCTCTCCTCGATCACTCATCAACAATTTGCAGATGATACAATGTTGTCAGTGGCTACTAAGAGGAAAAAAGCTAAAGGCATAAAAGAAATATTGAAGAATTACTTAAAGGCATCAGGATAGGAGGTCAAAGCCCTAAAATTGGAAATCTTCTTTTTGTCAACCCCTTTAAGGAAGCAACAAGAGACCCTCAAAATTCTAGACTTCAAGATTGGCAAGTTTCCCAGCACTTATCTAGGGCTCCCATTGGCACTTGGACTGAGATCAAATAAGTTATGGGATACACTGATAAAAAAAGTGTCAAATCAGGCAATATTTTGGAAAGGGGGGTGGTTATCTTGGGCAAGGAGGATAATAATGCTCAAAGCAACCATTTCAACAATCCCCATATACCTAATGTCATGATTATCAATGACGAATGGGGTGGACTGGAGATTAACAAGCATAATGGGAAATTTTTTTGGCAAGGATCCTCAGAGAAGGACATACTGGCTCTAATAGCATGGAATAAAATATGAAAGTCGAGAGAGGACAGTGGTGTTGGGATAAAAGGTAGATTCTTCAAAACAAAGCTATGGGAGTGAAGCTAGTGTGGAAGATTTTTGAACAACCATAGTTAAAGTGGGTGAATATTTTGCAACACAAATATCTGGACAGTATCGATTCTTCTAATATTTTTACTGTTGCTAATTTACCTCAGGGCTCGAGAATTGGAACTTCATCACCAACTATCAACCAATAATAATTGAGTATCTAACTTGGGACATCCACGATGGACATATTGCCCTCTTTTGGGAAGATTCATCAAGGGATACCTTGCCTTGATAGAATGGGATTGAACCAGATAAGAGGAGTCCTAGAGTTGAATTGGGGATCCAAGGTGGGGAACTATTTTAGGTAGGCCAAATCAACATCTCAAGGTGGAAATGGAAGTGTAATATTTGAATATTCACGATCAAGGGGTAACCCTTATGGAGAATATATTGAAAAATAGAAGCGTAGCAATATGTCAAGGGGACGATAAGCTAGAATAGAACAGGGCAAATAGCAGCCAAAATAATGTAAGAGAAGGATATAGGATGCTTGAGGAAAGCATGGGGGCACGGAGATTCATATCCATTTGTGTTGGAATAAACTATGCCTTCCCAAGGCGAGGACATTCACATGGGCGGCTCTCCAGGGGAGGATCCTTACAACAGATAGATTCCTAAAAATGGGATATCATGGCCTATCATGGTGTCAGCTATGTAGAAGCTCAAAAGAGGATCTGAACCATCTCCTTCTTGGGTGCGAATTTTCCCAAGAATGTTGGAGATGGCTATGTGCCAAACTTGGGTGGGTAAGTGTTCCACCAAATGATATCTTGAGTTTGTTCAAGTCTTAGCCAACTTTAGACAAGAACACAACGTTATTGTGTCTATGGATAATAAGTCCATCAATAATGATATGGAAAACATGGAAGGAGCAAAACAAGAGATTATTCCAAGGAAAAGAATTGAGTATGTCATCCTTTTTGAACAAATTGGAAGCAACAATTGTGGAAGTAGCAAACAATAGAACACAAAATCATAATTCAAATCTCAAATCTTGGACATCATGGGACAACAATATAATGAAAATTTGGTATGGGTTGTGGCCTCCATTGTGTGTAGGGCAGGGATCAAGGCATCGATTAAGGCAAGAACAGAGGCTACGTGGGTGCTACCCAAGAAGGGTTCATACAAGTTGAATTTTGACGGGGCATCGAAAGGCAACCTTGATGCCTCCAACACAGGTTGCATAATCCATGATTCGAAAGGGGGAAAATATGCAGAGCATTCATTCTGCTCCAGGAAGGCACTAACAATGCCGCAAAAATGAAAGCTATGTTGTTTGGTCTGGAGCTCTGTCAAGGCCATAGGATCTCTGACATAGAGGTGGAAGGTGATTCCGCAATTATCATAAATTCCATTCAAAAAGGGTCGATTCAAAATTGAAAATTAAAAAGTTACCTATAGCAAATCTTGGAAAAAATAGCAACCATTAGTAGCTTCATAACAAACAATGTTTATAGGGAGGCATACATGGAGGCCAATAGGCTTGCCAACCTAGCAACTGATGGGAATCTAAAGATTGATTATTGCAATTAAATCCCACGCTGCCTATTAGAACTGTAAAATTCTGACAATTTTACAAGTTGTTCATACCCATGAGTTTCTGAATGAGTCCTTACCATAGACACAAAAATCCTCTCTTCATAACATTTTGCCCATATTTTTCCATGTGGTCCCGTAGAATCCATCGAGTCATGAATATTTCACTATATAATCCATATCGGCAAGAGAAGATCACAGTCTCCCCAATCCATAATGTATTTTCTACTAATGTATATCTGTTGTAGGTCTATCGGCAAGAAATCAGGAATGTCACACCGATCGGAATTCATCTATAGACACATATCAGCGTGACACAAATCATTGTCTTGGCGACAGAAAGTCCTATCGGCAAGAAAGTTATCATCGGAATAGGTCATAGCAAACTCATGCATGTCTTACCGACCAACGCACAAGGAGACACATCGGCCAGACTAAAAAGTCTTCAGAGTAAGGTCTTGTCGAATTCGTTAGGTCTTGCCGACAAAGCATAAGGGGATTCTATCAAATGACTCTTGGGATGAGGTTATGTAGTCTTGCCGACTGATATGTCTCGCCGAAGTGTTTCATTGGCGAGAGAGTAAATATGTTTCATCGACTGGAAAACATACCACGGGGTGTATCTCGGTAAGACACAAAGTATTCTAGGAAACCTCTCCCCGACTCCAAAAGTCATAGCGAAACATAAGATAAAGGGATATCTATCAGCAAGACAGTGGTTATCGCTATATGTCATAGCAAGTCATTGTAGGTCATGCCGATCGGAAAGCAAAGTGAACTTATCGCCGAGACAATAATTACCGAGGAGAGTCATATCGAACACATAAGAGTCTTATCGATCGGGATACAAAGGGTTACATCAGCCAGACTTAAGCCATCGGTGAAATGTCATGTAGCATTTGTTTGGTCTCGCCGATACAGCTGAAAGTGGGTCCCGTCATTTCCATCAGAATGAACTCAGGAAGTCTTACTGACCCCTATGTCATAGTGACAAGATTCAAACTTGGAGATACGTTCAGTGAGACTGACTTCTTCGGCGAGAGCTAGGTGAATCATACCGAATGAAGGTCCATCGGCAGGAAAATTGTTGTCATGGCAATCAGAAAGTGAACTTAAGGACATATCTCAGTAAGACACAAGGTGATCTATGGAACATCTCTTGACTCAGAATTGTCACAGCGATACATAAGACTCAAGCGATGACTATCGTTGAGACATCAAATGTCAATGAGACGGCGGGACGTTATAGTGATGCACATTGTTTGACTATCGATGAGACATTGAAGATCAGTATGATTGTGTAATGTGTTCGCGAAAGTCCAATGAACAATTGTAAAGGCTCAAATGAAATAACTGCCCGGATGTGAATGCGAATGGACGCAACTTTTCATGTGGCCGATATATAAAACCCATTTTTAACAGCAGGAAGAAGAACAAAGACATAATAAAAAATATAGGACACAGAATGTAAAGAATTGTTTTGAGACTATGATGCATGATTGAAAAACAATGGAGATTTCAATTGAATTTCTGATGTGATGACATTTTTCTGGTTTCAATTGTTTGTTGTGTTGATTAAAAGTATTGCTGAAGTCTCCAAGATTGATATTTTCTAATTGTTTGAACTGATAATATCAAGGATATTCTTCAGTTTATCAGTGCACATTTGTTGTAACTGTATGGTTGGATTAATTGGGTCTTTCAAGGAAAGATTAAATCCTTTAAAACAATCATAGTAATTAGGGAATCTCATTTGGATCATTAAAAAGAACTTGGTAGTCACATTCATGCATGTTTATACCAGCTATAAACTTAAACCTATATGCCAAACAATTTGAGTTTCTACCTGAAAGAAGTTATTCGTTTAGATTTTCATTTGACTCTGCACCCAATAAGGCACTAGTCTCAACCATTTCACCATTTAGTTTTATTTAGTTTTTTGTATGATCATATTAGGATTTAGTTTTAAATATTGCTATACGATTTATACCAAATCAGGTTTCATTTGTCCACTCCCATATGCCATTGTGGGCAAAACACTTCAAGAGAGATAAGCACAATTCAAGTCTACCTCACTCATATAGGTACACCCACCTAGGTATAGCAACACCTGAAGAGTAGAAGGTTCAATTCATTTGGCCTTGTTTGTTACCCTAAAACGTTGTGAAAACTTGGCAACTTTTTGTGGTTCAAACCTGCGTTTTTGAGAGCTAACAAATTGGCGACTCCACTGGGGACATTATTCCAAGATATCCGGTTGAAGATTATAGTCATTGAAGAAAAAGTCATAATTTGAGAGGTTTCAGAAAAAAGTGATTTCGCTGGGGAAAATCAAAAATAATTTTAAAAGGAAACATTTTCCTATTTTTGGAAAAGTAGGTGGCGACTCTGGTAAAAACCTAATGAAGAATGGATAGACAATTTGTGTATGGAACAAAAGAATATTCTGAAAGGCAGCAGTTGATAAGAGGAATTAAAGAATTGAAAAAGCAACGGTTGCAATTGAAGAAACACTGCAAATTAAGAAAGAAACACTACAATTGGACCAACAACTGTTACGACTAAGAGAATTATGCAATAATAATGAATACACAAATGTAGGAAGGTATTGGACCCCTCAAGTGCCTGATAATACAATTGGAAATTTTCACAATGGAGGTGATGCATATCATGCACAACAGAATGCATATTCACCACAACAGCCAAGGCAAGTAAGTGCTTATTCAGTTTCCCCTGGACAAAGGTTGGTAAGCTATCAAGACTATGAATATGATCAACACAGTTCCAGCCCACATGAAGGTGTCAATCATAACTTGCAACGAAATGTATATCCAAGCCAACAGTTTGAGGAGGAAGAAGATGAATATGTACATACTCAAAATGAAGATTCCATCGTAGGATCAGAATGTGGAATTTACCCCTTTGATGCATTTCTTAACATAAGGAGATATGAAGGAGAAGATAAAAGTTCTTTATACAACAGGATGATAAATATTTGTATGCAATTACCTCCTAATAGTAAGCCTACAAGACCCCTTTTTGTTGCACAGTTCATAAAAGTTTGGAAACCAGAATCAACCTATTGGCCAGAATCATCAATACATCATTCCTTTGATCGAGTGAATAAAATGCCATGGAAAGGATAAGGTATGAGAACACTATCAATGTTGAATACAATAGTTGTATTTCTAATAAGTATAGAGAAATTGATCAAACAATGTATCCAATAGAAGATGGGACATGTGCAAGTCAATATGATTCTTATAATAGCCTCGAGGATGAAGATACAAGAGATTTCTCCTGCATAATAGATTGTGACAGGGAAAGCAGTGTATGTTATGAGGGATCTAATGAATATTTAGATTGTGAAGATGAAACTATGGATTCTGATTTACAGCAAGGTGATTCTTGCAGCTCTTGTGGAGATCAAGAAGAGGGAGAAATAATAGAAGATATGGAAGAAGAAACATGTTCACTCAGTAGTGAGCAAATTTCAGATTTGCTAACTCTTGAATACCAGAGATGTGTACACAAAGATGATTCTGAAGTCCTGTGTCCAGCTTGCATTTGTTTTAACAGTGAAAGTTCTTTGTGCAATGATTCATATGACTCCTAGTGCATTTCTCGAAATGATGGAGAAACCTTTGAAGTTGATCAAAAAATTGTGTCCATTCAAGAAGAGGTATGTGATTTTGAAATTTCTAACTCGTGGAGAAGACATTTATTTGCATACCAAGGATGATAGAAGTCCAGCATTGATTGGTTCATATATGCATGATATTGAAGATATGATTCATAATCCAGTGACGTCTCCAAATGGTGATATTGAAGAGGTGCAAAAGGTTTCAGATTTGTTTGTCTCAAACATCGTTGATATGACAGAATTTTTTGATTCTCAAGAGAAGCACTTTGATGGTGAATTTTTAGTACAGTTGGGAGAGTGTTTTATAATGCATAACAGTGAAAAGGATAATGAGGAATGTTGCATTGAATATGCATGTACTTTGTATGTTGAAGATAACATAGATTTGTCCCATGATGATGGAGAATTTGAACTGCAGAATGGTGAAGGGAATTTGGGCCAAGCTGAGCATGATGATTCTCTAAAAACTTTCAATAACAGTGACAGGGAAGATTGCATGAATATCTTCAAGAAGAATCTGATGAACTCAAAGCAAAGTCGGGTGTTTGACAGAGGAAAGTATGGGCCTTTCTTTTGGATGGCCTTGAGCCATCATTTATGGTTTGAATTTTAGACCGTAACAGCTCAAAACAGATGAAGTTAAAACACAGAGGATTAAGGGTTGCCAGTGCATGGACAACTTTTGATAATCCTCTTTAAAATTCTTCTCCATGCACAGTAGTTTAGGAAATAAAGGAACGGGAATTGCCAGTACATGGACAATCTTGATTTTCCTTCTTTCAAAATAAATCTTTCCATGTACAGTAGTGTAGGGTCACTCATTTCCATTTCCATTCATCCCATCTTGCTCACAGGTCCATCATCTTGAGTTTGGTCTGCTCACCGAGAAATCTGGATCCTTGCAATGATTTTACAACCATTCATCCCCAGACGGAGCCACTGTTAGAACTGTAAAATTCTGACAGTTTTACAAGTTGTTCATACCCATGAGTTTCTGAATGAGTCCTTACCATAGACACAAAAATCCTCTCTTCATAACATTTTGCCCATATTTTGCCATGTGGTCCCGTAGAATCCATCGAGTCATGAATATTTCACTATATAATCCATATCGACAAGAGAAGATCAGGGTCTCCCCAATCCATAATGTATTTTCTACTAATGTATATCTGTTGTAGGTCTATCGGCAAGAAATCAGGAATGTCACACCGATCGGAATTCATCTGCAGACACATATCAGTATGACACAAATCATTGTCTTGGTGACAAAAAGTCCTATCGGCAAGAAAGTTATCATCGGAATAGGTCATAGCAAACTCATGCATGTCTTATCGACCAACGCACAAGGAGACACATCGGCCAAACTAAAAAGTCTTCAGAGTAAGGTCTTGCCAAATTCGTCAGGTCTTGCCAACAAAGCATAAGGGGATTCTATCAAATGACTCTCAGGATGAGGTTATGTAGTCTTGCTAACTCATATGTCTCGCCAAAGTGTTTCATCGGCGAGAGAGTAAATATGTTTCATTGACTGGAAAACATACCACGGGGTGTATCTCGATAAGACACAAAATATTCTATGAAACCTCTCCCCGACTCCAAAAGTCATATCGAAACATAAGATAAAGGGATATATATCGGCAAGACAGTGGTTATTGGTATATGTCATAGCAAGTCATTGTAGGTCATACCAATTGGAAAGCAAAGTGAACTTATCGCCGAGACAATAATTATCGAGGAGAGTCATATCAAACACATAAGAGTCTTATCGATCGGGATACAAAGGGTTACATCAGCCAGACTTAAGCTGTCGGTGAAATGTCATGTAGCATTTGTTTGGTCTCGCCAATACAGCTGAAAGTGGGTCCCGTCATTGCCATCAGAATGAAGTCAGGAAGTCTTACCAACCCCTATGTCACAACGACAAGATTCAAACTTGGAGATACGTTCGGTGAGATTGACTTCTTCGGCGAGAGCTAGGTGAATCATACTGAATGAAGGTCCATTAGCAGGAAAATTGCTATGTCAAGGTGATCAGAAAGTGAACTTAAGGACATCTCTCGGTAAGAAACAAGGTGATCTATGGAACATCTCCTCGACTCAGAATTGTCACAGGGATACATAAGACTCAAGTGATGACTATCAGTGTGACATCAAATGTCGATGAGACGGCGGGACGTTATAGCAATGCACATTTTTTGACTATCGGTGAGACATTGAAGATCGGTATGACTGTGTAATGTCTTTGCGGGAGTCCAATGAGCAGTTGTAAAGGCTCGAATGAAATAACTGCCCGGATGTGAATGTGAATGGACGTGACTTTTCATGTGGCTGATATATAAAACCCATTTTTGACAGCAGGAAGAAGAACAAAGACAAAATAAAAAATATAGTAGGATACAGAATGTAAAGAATTTTTTTGAGACTATGATGCATGATTGAAAAACAATGGAGATTTCAATTGAATTTCTGATGTGATGACATCTTTCTGGTTTCAGTTGTTTGTTGTGTTGATTAAAAGTATTGCTGAAGTTGTCTCCAAGATTGATATTTTCTAATTGTTTGAACTGATAATATCAAGGATATTTTTCATTTTATCAGTACACATTTGTTGTAACTGTATGGTTGGATTAATTGGGTCTTTCAAGGAAAGAATAAATCCTTTAAAACAATCATAGTAATTAGGGAATCTCATTTGGATCATTAAGAAGAACTTGGTAGTCACATTCATGCATGTTTATACTGGCTATAAACTTAAACCTATATGCCAAACAATTTGAGTTTATGCCTGAAAGAAGTTATTCGTTTAGATTTTCATTTGACTTCGCACCCAATAAGGCACTAGTCTCAACCATTTCACCATTTAGTTTTATTTAGTTTTTTGTATGATCATATTAGGATTTAGTTTTAAATATTGCTATACAATTTATACCAAATCAAGTTTCATTTGTCCACTCCCATCTGTGATTGTGGGCAAAACACTTCAAGAGAGATAAGCACAAGTCAAGTTTGCCTCACTCATATAGGAACACCCGCCTAGGTATAGTAGCACCTGAAGAGTAGAAGGTTCAATTCATTTGGCTTTGTTTGTTACCCTGAAATGTTGTGAAAGCTTGGCAACCTTTCGTGGTTCAACCCTGCATTTTTGAGAGCTAACACCGCCTTCAATAATTTTCTCATAACGTGAATTGAGCACAATCTCCTAACAAGGGAATGATAAGGCACCAAGTAGATTTCGTAATGAGAAAAGTGTCAGAGAAGTAATATCAAGAACGTGGTCTAAAAAATCCAAGGCCAAATTGGCATAAAATTGATAAAAAAGAACCATAAACAAGGTTGGCGAAATGATTGTCGTACTCTTCTCTCAATTGGGCTAGGTGATGATCTGTGCGAAGGAGGTGTTGGGGGCCTATTAAAGCAAGCGCTTTGAAGCAAAAAAACACGTCTATCAAATTAGCAACTATAGCAAGAATGAATGAATGAATGATTTTAATATCATCCATGAGACCATCAGCCTATGGGACCCAGAGTTTGATCTTTAACTACTTTCAAGTTCCTTTCCAAGTCTACTCTCCTATTATGAATCTTCATCAGGAAGTTGGTTGTCTTGAGGAGCCTTGCCTCTTTAAAGAGCTCATTTAGATTATCCACCTTCAAGTTGCTCTTGTAATGGATACAAATGTCTTCATAAGCTGCACACTCGAAGATAAAGTGACATTCAGTCTCAACCACCCCCTTGCTGCAAAAAATACAAGTTCTTTGCTCCCACTCTTCCTTGGGGACAGTCCACCTACCTGTCTCACATCGAAGATGATGAGACCCAGTCCTTAGTTGTGCAACGAGAAGCCTCGCCTTACCTTTAATTGGGACTCTTAGATAGTCTTTTTCGTCATGCTCCCACATGGGGTTGAACTCTTTGATATAATGTGCTTTTTTGCAACCAAGTTGCCTAGCCCACATAGCAACTCTAAACTTTTCGAACACAAACTTTTTTATCTCCCCATTAGTATTAGGACATTCGTGTAACTTAGTGTCCCACTTTCTCAACCAATTGCTATTTTGTTTCATCCAAGTCTTCTTCCTACAGTTTAGCTCCTCTTCAACAACAATCCTCACTCCTATGAAGCCAGTTTGTTTGAAGAGACAAATGGCTTTCTTAGGAGAGGTAATAGACCATAGGTTAAAAATGGTCTTTAAATCTCAGTATAAGTTGGAGCTCATTGCAATTAAGTGCATTTTAGGTGTCAACTTTTTGGTGGCAAAAGATAGATACATAGTCAATACGGACATCGCCTCCAAATTTGTGGCCTCTTTGTTGGATTTGGGCAAGCCAAAAGAAATGGTGCAAGGTTTGGCAAAAGAACTTGTCAAAAGTGAGTTTCTCGATGGCCTGGACGAAATTCTCGACACGAGGCCTAGCTATGGGATACCTCACTAGTAGGATATTCGTCATCTACATGATTGCAATGAGGAGGTGCACTAGCTCTCATTCCTAGCAAACTTTGTGACAACAACCCTAGAATAACACCACATCAGGGCTGCAAAAGGATGCTCCATTCTAAGGAAAATGACAAATCTTGAGCCCATCTTCGGCATCGAGTGGATGTATGCCTTGCAAACAATATTTATATATAGTTATCTAAAATGTAAAGCAGAATATTGTTATAGTTCATTCCGGATTTTGCTAGTAACCCGGAACGAAATAGGCTGAATTAGTCAATCATAGAAGTCCAAGCTAAGCCTTGCATTTTATATCAGATATGTAATCTCTTTTTTTGAAACTAATACAAAGCAGCCCTGCTGCAAGCTTACCGATCAGATTGACCATGTCTACAGATGTTGAGTATGGAAAATTTTTTCGAGGTCAAGTGAAAACGACTAAATGCAATGTATTTAATAAGTAATGGCACTAATCTGCAAGATAAAGCTCACAACAAATATTTTCAGAAATCATCCATGCTATATTCAGCAACTAAGCAAAAGAAACATAACTATATAATCTAAATATTCCTTATGTGAATATGAAAGCTTTGCAGCGATTTAATTCTTGAATCAGTGATGTGCATCTCAAATACTACAGCTAAAGGTGCCTTCTAATAATAGAATCCTTTAGAGAGCAAATTTATCTTTACATGCCTTGGCACTCTAGGAACTGTATAAGTTGAGGTGCAGAATGTAAAATTGTTAATTTTTTAAACAACTAAACCAACCTATCATTTATTGAAATATAAAACATCTGAATCTACAATAGACTGCAAGAAACTTTAATATCAACAATAGTCTAGCCTTGATTTTGAAGTTGCTCCTGCACACGCATTAAGGTAAGAAATCAAAAAAATGAACAAATTTACAGAGACATATAAGCAAAAAGATAAGGCATGTCATCTAAATCTAGCTTTTGAGAGAATCAAGGTATGGGTTGCAGAAAATAAATTATACAATCAATCTTATCATAGTGAGCACAAATTTAAGAGGACAAACTCAATGTACAAATCATATATATAAGTGCAGTGACCTAGGTTAAATTGTTCTGTGCATGTCTCTATTGCATTTAATGGAAATTCTAGAACATTGAAAAGATTTCAACATGAATAATGGTACGACACAAACCTCAGAAACAAAGAAGGCATGAAAACCATATGGTACCCTTGTTGGAAGATGAACAACAGCAACAGGTTCCGGGGACATTGTTTTTGCATCAAAGACATTCACCTCTGATTTCCTGCAAGATACGACATTGAAATAAGAACAGTTGATGGAGCAATGGTAAGTCCAGGGAAAAAGAAGGATTCCAATTTGTATTATCCATAAAATTATGATTGTACCATAACTAAAAATATTAGATACAAATTCATTGTTATGAACGAAAAAACATCTCGTTCAATAGCACATAGAAATCTAATATATACCTTAGAAGTTCCAATTTGCAATCTCATAATACGCATATGGAAGACTTATAAATGTTTATTTCAAGATTGTTTTTTCTTTTACTCTATATCTGAATGATAATCTTCATTTATGTAGCGATTAATACTATGATTTATCTAGGTCCTGGTTTCATTATTGCCTATGGTAATTTTATTATCTGAGCCATTTTGTTAAAGACTGGATCTCTGGAAATAGTGGCCTGCACTGGACAACCTACTCATCATGTATTTCACAGGCAATAGTCCTCATATAAATATTATTTACTTCTTATCATCTCTCAAGAAAAAATATAAGACAAGTCAGGACTCAAAAGAACTGAATGTAAGTAAGCTAGAAGCCTAGAACCATACCCAGTGTTCTCATCATGAACAAAACAGATCAAGTAACCATCATCTTCTTCAAGGTCTAACCCAGAATCCCTGGGTACAAATATTGCCTCAGAACCAAATCTTCCAGGTCCAAAGTCAAAAACCCCTAGCACATTGCCTCCAACTTCAATCTGCGACTTCCCAACCTCAGGTTCTGCTTGAAGATCAAACTTTACGAGTCCCTTGACCTTAGCTATTGAATCTAGTGTAGTACCATACACATAACGTTGCTTTCTGTGCCCATGTTAATCATAAAGCAGAATTAGATATTTCCCAATCAACATGATATCCTTGGTTATATGATCCACAAGCATTGTTTATGAGGGAGAGAATGGAGGCAAAAACATAGCTGTAGTGTTCTGGGAAAGAGTGTATGTATTATCTCTTAGAATTTTCTTACCTGCCAATATACTTTTCATTAATCCTTGGAAAATCTACTGCAGACTCTGACAGTTTCTTTTGTGAAGCCTCCCCACTCTTTAAATTGAAACGCATCTCATATCTGATCACCAAAGTCAAAAAGATAATACATTATGATTTATCCTTTTTTAATGCATAGGTTAATAAGTGAAGCACAAAAGAAAAGGTTAAATTGAATGGTTCACATACAGTTCATTCTGGAAATTTTTTATTTTTTCTTTGATGGGTCCACCAACCAATTCCAGGTCCAAGTCAACCAATCGACAAGTGTAAAGGACAACTTCATCACCCTCCTCCCATGCATTGGCTAATATTTGGTACACAATACCCAAAGCAAAGACATATAAGACTCCTAAGAGATATCTCAGCTTGGCCTCAGAATGATTGACCAGCGTATGTAGAATAAAACTAACAGCAGACAATTCTTCTCAATTGTGAACCAAGCACCATGCAAATATCAATAGGAACTTATCCAATTCTTGTTCTAAGGGAGAAAACGTAAGTATATAAAATATAATATTAAACAATGCAAGAAAAGATGCATCTGGAAGGAAGCCAAAGACAACATGGACTATGAGCTATCGACACAAGGAAAGACTAAAATATTAAGCTTGTTTCTCAAAATTACCATTATGAAATATGTAGCAATTTGGTAACTCAAACCATCTCATCTGAAGATCATTTCTGGCATATCGGGGTAGTATACCAAAACGAGCTTTTGCTGTAGTATCGTAAGAAATAATGAGTTTGCCACCCTTTACCATATCCTGAGATACAAACAAGTAAAATTGAGCAATTTCATTTATTTTGGGGAGATACATAGACATAACCTGTCTCCTATATTTTCATTAGGAAGAATAAAAAGAATCTAGAAGTTCTAAGGCTTTAAATACATTATTAATGCAGCTGAATTATTTGAGTTCAGACAGTTTCCAATAACTTCTCCATACTCTTCATACAGCAAGGAAATGCTATAAGACTACTCTGAAATAAAAATACCTTTGGGGCAAAGTAGAGAGGAAGATCCATGAAAATTGCATAGTTATCAGTTATTGCAAAGTCGTGCATCATGGCAGGCTTTGGAAGCGTTATTGGAACTGGATCAAGCATTATTCCCTCCTTTGTGACAACTCGATAGGTAGCATAGGGAGGAGTAATTTGGTAGCCAAATGTAAACATTTCTCCTGCACATAATGGAAAAAGTGATCAGGCATTTTATTTGGTTCTTTTTTGTTTGAAAGCAGTCTATGGCTTCCTCAAACATTCTTACTAGTTACTATGTTAACTATCAAATCAAAACTTGTTCTGCTACCTGTAATTGGATCAATCTTTGGGTGTGCATTACTAATTTGGTTCTTCGTTTTTCTTTTAAAGTGATCTATAGCTTCCTCAAACATTCTTTACTAGTAACTACATTAACTATCAAATCAAAACTTGTTCTGCTACCTGTAATTGGATCAATCTTTGGGTGTGCAGTGAAGGAATGTGTTAATTTCGCATTATAATCCATAAGTCCAAGAGTCTGCAAATCCCCATCTTCAAAGACTCGAAGAACATCTGTAAAGGGGAAAAGGCGGAAATCAGTCATGTATAGGATTATTTTTCCTTGCCTGAAACATCGATTAGATTCTTATCTATTGAATTCTATTGTGAACCAAGAAAAATTTTATCAACAGGGCAGCAAATATGCTAGCAACATACAAACTACTGATGAAGAATTCCCATTCATGCTAACAGTTTCTTGGTGCATCACTGCTAAATTTTTGGCTCGGATAGGAACTTCCGCACAGGTTCAGCATGAACGTGTCAGAGTTCAAGAGATTCGAGTTAATCTATCTTGTATTTCACTTTAGTGTTTAAAGTGAAAACCTTTTTTTAGCCAAATAAGTCTGAAGTGTAATTATTCACTAGTGATTTAGTCTTATCTTTCATCTCATCGTTATAAGTGATAATGATGCCTTTGTAAGTAAAGTTGTTTTTTGGAACATTAGATATTTAGCTAAATTAGTAAAAAGATAGGAGCAAGATAGAATGACTGTAACATACTGAGTACAGTGAATTTCTGTGCACCTGTGAGAAACATCATTTGTGGAGGTTGCCCTGTAAGTTTTTCAAAGGAATGAAAAATAGATTTCAAGCTGTAGTTCTGTGTATGCTTCCACATTTTTAAGTTTTCATTATTGTGTGTTTTATGCAATGTTATTTAGCATTAAGACATAACATCGGGTAAGAAAATTTTCTTCAATCACTTTTATTACTCCAATATATTCAGAATATCACCAGATCAAATAGGTACTCCTAACTGGTTTAACAAACCAGAAATACTGTAAGGGCAGAGGGAAGAAAGAGAGTATTACAAGGCTTATCTGCCTCTGAAAGTGCAAGCAGCTTCCCATGATGATATATAAGTGCTGTGTTGGCTGTATAATATGCAAAACTCAGATTAGTCAAATAAGGAAGTATATAAAAGATCCAAGACTGCAGAAGCCAAAATATCAGTTCTTACTAGCAAAACAAGTTTCGATCATAGCAAGCTAATATATAACTAATGATGAATTTATTTAAGAAAAACTCTCGCTATGCATTGAGTAAGTAAATGCCACCCACAGCATGGTTCTTAGCTTAAAAACTTGCCTGTTCCACCTCCATATGACAAGTCCAATACACCAAGTTTTTGACGTAAGCCATGTATTTGGGCCATTAAAAGCCCAAATATTCCTTGAAGATCTCCAACCTGTAGATCACATGCAGACTGATCACTATAAATATTTTCTTCAAATGAAACCTTTCTATTTTGACAATATTTTGTTCACCTTGAATTTGGTTAGAGAAGTAGAAGTCGGATGGAAGTCAGGAAGGAAGGATAAAGAATTTTTTCTGGGCAGCATTATACTTTTTGATGGAATGCAATTGGGTGGCAATGGTCGTGGCAGTCTCCATAGTCCTGGCTAGATAATAGTAGATGGGATTTCTCAAGTGAGAAATATCTCTCATGAGTGTTAAGGTCAGGCATTTCTAGAGTGTTTCAAAATAGGAATGTGCCATGGTTCAGAAGGTGGGAAAAATGTTTCTCTGCCTCTTACCACAGGTTCTAACAGAACACCATTCAGCAGAAGGCAAGAGAGGTCCCTCTCACAGGGTCAAACCAATAAAAAATGCATACAATTGCAGACTCTACCTCAGTGAAAGAGATCCCTAGAGATATAATAGTCAAAGAATGTAAATATTTTAAATCACATGCACTGATAGAAGCAGGTTCAGAGCATTGTGAATCAGCTCAAGTGCTTCAAGATTGGGTTTCTTCAGTGTGGCCTCATGTAACCTCTTTGCTTTTTCTCCCCCAACGATATTTTGTTTCAGTTTTTGAGAAGGAAGAATCATATGCTCTAAATTTTTAGTGCTGGATTCAAGGTAGGCAATAAGGTTTCAGTGTTGGAGTCCGGGTTTTTCAAGTACTGGTTTCCCCTCTACTTTTGCACTTATCTGGATAAGGCTCAATGGGCTCCCATTGGAATACTAGAACAAAAAGAGTTTTGTAGTCGCCGGACATAGTTTAGGGGGCTTGAAAGAAACAGATGTGAAGTCCCTATCCAAGTCCCAAATGGAGTATGCTTGTTTGAAAATCTACAGAGATTTAGGTCTGCCTCTCCCAAAGAAAGTTTTTTGTGCAAGAAATAGATTATAACAAGACCATGTTTCGTTGATTTGCATGCCATAAGGTAGAGCATGTAGCTTCAGAATGTAAAGCTAAACTCAGGCAGCCTGGAAAGGTGTCTTGCCGAGCACAAATGTACTTGGGAGTGACATCTGAAACAAGTTCCCCTACTTAAGAAAGAGTTCTTTGCTCTTCACAATCAAGAATGGATCAAATCCTCTCATCAGGAAGCTCTAGTATGGGGGGACTTCCTGGCTACAAAATGCAAGCAAAAAGGTAAGGAAAAGGTTCAAGAGAGAGTCTCAGCAGAGGATCCAGTTCTTCACTCTACAGAATCAGAGGATATAGCCCAAATCCTGGAATGTTTTCTATGGAACCCAGTGAGATCAGCATCTCTTGAAGCATTGAGGGGGGATCCAAAGGTCGCAAGAGGCTACCATTAGGGTAGCAGGATCAGCTAAGACAAAATGAGGTAGAAAACTGTAATCGAAAGTCTAGAAAAGCAGAGCAAAGACAATGTCGAAGGGGCCAATAAACCTTAGCTGACTTTCTTAATGGCTTAAGAAAAGAGTGGAGGGGGAAGAACCCTCCACATCAGCATTGGATGGCCTTATCTAGAATGCTAAGGGTATTAACCCCCCTAACAAGTGAATGCTGGACAAGAACCAGCTGCTAAAACTAAAGTTTGAATTTGTATTTCTCCAAGACAAAGCTCTTGAAGGAAACTCTGAAAGATTCCTGAAATCTTTAGGTTCCTGCTGGCAAGGTTATGCGGTGGAGGTAAAAGGTGCTTTGGAAGGCTTATGCATATTATAGAATTCTACTTCTCTAGCAATGGATTTTATAGCAAGCTCTCAGAATTGGATATGTTGTTCTTTTAAATCTCTAAAATAAACTTTCAGGGGTAATGTTCAACATCTATGGTCCTAACTCCTAAGTTCCTAACATGATGCATAAGAAGCAGCTTTGGGAGGCTTTATTGTATCAACAGGGAGCTTATAAAGATTCTTTTAGGTGGGGATTTTAAATTTTTAATGCAATAACAGGTTCTCCTAATAAGAAAGGAGGTTGTCTGCATTCAATCAGTCCGAGCTGGATTTGCAGGCTTTTGTAGTGTGTAAATGCCTATATGACCTCCTCCCCAAGGAAGGCTCTTATACTTGGTCAAATAGACAAATTGGTTTTAGCTATATAGCTGAGCATTTACATTGCTTTATGGTTACATCTCAATGGCTTTTGCAGAAATTTATCTATGACATAGCTATCCTCCAAATTTCAGGTCTGGACCACTTCCCTTTAAGCTTAGCGGTCCTTTTGATTTGAGCTAATGTGGTTGTTCTACCCTAATATCAAGGATCTTTTCAGAGTTTGGTGGAAGTTTCAAAGAAGAATATTGTATGATGGCTGTATCAAAGTTGATGCTGGTCTCCTACTCTATCTACTCCAGAGACAGGTTCTCAATTCTACAGCCACCACCATCACTATAGAGGTAGCAGAGGCCTATCTATCAAAGGGGGTAGTAGTCATAAGGGTAGGGGCTGGGCCATCTCTTAGACATTGCAAGATGAAGGCCCTAAATTTTCTGGCTCTATAATGTATTGTTTGCATCCAAGCTTAAAGTGGTAAAACAACATTTTCGATTGTGGAATAAAGAAGAGTTTGGCAATATATTTGAGGATAAAATAGCTATTGACTTCTCTTTAGAGCAGTTAGCAAAAGAGATCCAAAGTTAAGGTCTATCCAATTAATATATAGTAGAAGAAAAAAGGGTACTAGCTCTCTAGGATCAATGTCTGGCTAAGGAAGAAATTTTCAGAAAACAAAAAGCACAAGATAAATGGGTTAGGGAGGGAGATTGGAACACTTCTTATTTCCATGCCATAAAGATGGGTAAGCACCAAGCTAATCATATAAGATTTATAAAGGATAGTCAAGGAAAAAAACTAGAAAATGGAGAAGATATTGCCAAAGCATCTGTAAACTACTTTCACCTCCTTCTAATGGATAATACTTAATAGCATTCATAATCTTGAGGCCAAAAACTGTCTGCTGGAAAATATCCAAAAGTTAATTAGTGAGGAAGAAAATGAAATGCCGTTGGCTCTAGTCTTGTCTAAAGAAGTTAGAGCAGCAGTTTTGGGCTGAAGAAAGATGGTGCTTGAGCCCGAATGGCCTGCATGCAAGTTGTTTTCAGTTCTTTTGTGACACTTTAGAAAAAGACTTATTAGTTGTTATTAACAATTCTTTAAAATTTGGGAAAGAACTAAAAGATTTTAAATGCACCTTCTTGGTGCTGGTCCCAATAAAGGTTAATTCAAAAGCTTTCTCAGATTATCACCCTATTGCACTTTGTAACAACACATAAAATCCTTTTCAAAGTAATAACAGAAAGAGTTAAAAGTTCCCTCCCTAAATTATTAGGACAAAAGCAAAGGGGCTTTGTTGGAGGGAGGCAAATTTTGGATGGAGTTATTATAGCTCATGAAATAATGCATTCTTTAAACAAAAGCAATTATTAGATTAATATTTAATGGTCAATATTGTATTGTATTTAGTTTAGATTGTTTCTAATTTTTTATTTGCTTCAGTTTCTTTTTAGAAACTTCTTTGTAAAATCTATAAAGAAGCTTTTGCTTCTCTCATTTAATTTAATTCATTCAGATTTTACTATTCACATGGTATCAAAGCCACATTGGGCAGTGTGGGAAAAAAAAAATTTAAAAATTCTGGCCCGAATTTTCTGATTTTTCGAGGTTCAATCATTGAAAAAAATCATGTCTGGAAAAATTGCGATCTGGGTTTCTCTTATTTGCACCGAGTGTCTGAGACTTTCGAGTTTCTTTGGTTCTACTTAGACGAAAACCGCATTTGCGTGAAGATTTACAGTGGATTTCTAACTGAAATCGCATTTTCTTCCCATTACGTTTTAAGTTTTTATTTTTGTTGAGCTTCAAGGGTTTTGTCTTCTCATCTTGCATCAATTTGTTTTTGGTATCCCGCGCACGTTCTGGGTGTTGTTTTCTCCTTGTTGCTAGCGTTTTCTCCTTGCACGCATTTGTTTCCTGCCACATCATTTTTTTGGGCTGGGTTGCGTTTTTTCCCATATATTTCTGGTGAATTGTGTCTAGTTTTTAGGCGTGCGACTAGGGTTATGAAAAAAAAAGAAATTGTGCTACAATGACAACCTGTTCTTTGATCGCGGTTTTCAACAATTTGGTTCTTTGACGAATTTTTTCTACCTCCCTTCTGCCCACGACCTTTCTAAATGATTTTTGCACATGTTTCAACCCTTCACGTGTTTGCACGGGGTCTGAAGACGGATTTTCTTTTGTACTGGAGGTCGTCTTTTTTTTTGGGCAAGAATCTTACCAAATTTGTGACGGGTTTTGTCTTTCAGCAGCATTTTGTCTCTTCTGGCCGTTTTTCTGATGCTTGTTTGAAAAAATCAGCATTCTAGGTGTCTTTTATTTGGTGGGTGTCATCTTTGCTTCTAACCTCAGGATTTGAGCCTTCATTTTCTGACGAATTTCTGCATTCATGGGGTTTTGTGCCTCTTATCTATTGGATTTTGTTTAAAGATATTTTGTACAAGCTTGTGCCAAATGGCTTCCTCATCTCACATTATGTTGGAAGGCAGTCAGAAGTTCAACGGCCGTAACTACAACACCTAGAAGCAGCGTATAATGACAATTTTTGAATATCGCTGCCTTGACTAGATTGTTCTAGGCAACACTACATGCCCTACAATGGCGAGCAAAGATCAGGAGAAGCCGTGATGCTTATTAAACTGTTTGTCATTGATGACCAACTACCTTAGGTACAGTCTAGCAAATCAGCTAAAGAAATTTGGGATCTTCTGAAATATCTTCACAAAACATCTGACAAGAGCTATACGTTCTTTCTAAAAAACATGTTTTCCATCATGATGGATGAGAAGACAACTCTGTAGGCGCACTTGACAAAAGACAAAAACATCCATGATCAGCTGGAGGCTATTGGTCGGAAATGGAGGAAGATATGGTAGTCATCACTCTGAAGAGTCTGACAAAATCTTATGATCACTTTATTGAGACACTCAACATTACCTCAGCAAATGTTGACTTGAAGTTTTCAAATCTTTGCACTATACTTTTGTAGTAGGATCATTGGAAACAACAGTTCGGTAGTAGTGCTAGATCATCCTCCACAGAGCAGGCATTTCTTGCCAAGACATTTCAAAAGAATAAGGGCAAGAATCAACCCTCTCAGCAGACCAGTCAAGTGCAATCTCAAGATTTTTCCAAGAAGAAGAATGTTCGGTGAAACTATTGCCACAAGTATGGCTACATGAAAAAAGATTGCCGGAAACGCTTGGCTTCTAAACATAACAAGCAAGGAGAGTCAAAACCTAAAGCCCATGTTGCAGAGCACACTGAGCAGAAGGAGTTTGCGTTCTATGCCTTTATGGCCAAGAGTCCTATAGATCCTGTTAAATCCTCTACTTGGTACAATGATTCAGGTGCATCTCAACATTTCACTCATTGTCGGGATTGGTTCATTAAGTAGACACCATTCAAAGATTTTGTTATCTTTGGAAGAGGCAAGGAGTATACTGTTGTCGGAAAGAGCAACGCACAGATTCATTTTGGAGGGAGAAATTTATTTTTTCTCGATGTATACTTTGTACCTGGCATGGAGTTGAACTTACTTTCAATTAGTTAGATCATGACTCACTCTCGTCAGCTAGATATTGTTTTCAGCATGCATACTTGTAGCATTTGTTGATAGAGAGACTCGCACTACAGTTGTTCACGGACTTGAGGATCATGGTCTATATAGACTTGTTGATTCTGGTGATTCTCAAGAGCACACTATGGCAGCCAGGAGTACTTCCATCAGCAACCTCTGGCATCGGCATTATGGGCACTTGAACATGCAATATCTCTCTCAGCATCTCGTGATGATCTGGTTGGTGGCATACCTACAATTCAAACTCAGAACATATAGAGTATGGAGGCTCGTCAAGCTATGAAGCAGCATCGGACTCTGTTCTCAAATAGTGACTCATGGCAAGCTTCCAAGGTATTACAGTTGGTTCACGTTGATTTATGTGGCCCAATGAACACTCCTTTAGTTATTGGTTGCAGGTATTTTCTATTATCTGTTGATGATTTTAGTAGAAGAATGTGGGTGTACTTTCTTAAAAACAAATCAAAGGTGTTTGGTATATTTCACAAGTTTAAGGCCTTAGTTGAGAAGAGTCAGGCTTTCCTATAGTCACTCTTAGGTCTGATAATGGGGGGGAGTTTTGTTCTTCTGACTTCTCCAGTTTCTGTGCTACACATGGCATTAAGCGCCAATTTACCACACCCTACACCCCTCAATATAATGGTGTCATTGAGTGTCGCAATTGCACCATTACTGAAATGGCTCGTTCTTTGCTAGAACATAGAAATGTTCCTAAGAAGTACTGGGCTGAAGCAATTTATACTATTGTTTATCTTCTAAACCGGTCTCCTACTCTTGCGGTTAAGAAGATTCCTAAAGAAGCCTAGTCTGGACGCAAGCCAAAGGTCAGCCACTTGAAAGTTTTTGGCTCTACTACTCGTGTGGATTCCAAATGCCAAGCACACTAAGTTGGATTCCAAAAGCTAGAAACTCATGTTCATCGGTCACAATGAGAATCATAAGGCATACAGGTTGATTGATGTAGATACAACTCGTCTCATCTTCAGTCGTGATGTCTTCAGTCGTGATGTTGTGGTTGATGAAACTACTGGGCCTTTCTTTCTGTCTTCTACTTCTATGAGCCTTGAGGATCAGTCTATGCAGGCTTATGATTTGGGTGTTTGTCTTCCCCTAGCTCCACCTAATTGGAGGGATTCTGCCATTGTGCAGGCACCTCGGCAGAATATTCCACCACCCGCCCCTCCTCAAGACAATTTGGATCCTAATCTAGCTAATGTTGTTTTAGCCACCCTTAGTGATGTTGCTCCTCCTGTTTCAGATATTGGTACTTCTACTCTCCGGCCTAAATGGTATGCTAAAACCATAAGTGATTTTCGTGATGATGAATTACTTGAGGGTAGAACTACTCGGAAAAAGAGCAAGCAGCAGAATACTACTAATTTTGCTCTTATGGTCAATCTTCACAGCATCTCTGAGCCTCAAACATATTCAAAGGCTAAAGGAATACTTGAGTGGGAACAAGCTATGGAAGTTGTACATAATAGCCTTTTGAAGAATAACACTTAGGTCCTCTCTGATCTTCCACCTGGGAAGAATCCCATTGCTTGCAAATGGGTGTATAAAGTTAAGTACAAGGCTGATGAAACCCTTGATAAGTACAAGGCTCGGTTAGTAGCCAAAGGGTTCTCACAGACAGAGGGCATTGATTATGAGGAGACTTTTGCGCCTATAGCCAAAATGAGTACTATTCAGCTTGTCCTCGCTACTGCAGCTCAATTTGGTTGGAAAGTCCATCAAATGGACGTCAAGAGTGTGTTTCTCAATGGTGATCTATAGGAAGAAGTCTACATGACGCAACCTCGTGGTTTCAAGGTTGCTAGTAAAGAACACCAGGTTTGCAAACTCGTGAAAGCACTCTATGGCCTTAAACAGGCTCCATGTGCATGGTACATGAAAAATAAGTACCTTGTTGATCATGGTTTTCAGAGGAGCCGTTTTGATTCAAATTTGTATGTCAAATAGTCTGTGATTATATTCTTGTGCTTGTTGTCTATGTTGATGACCTTATCATTATTGGCAACTCAAAACATCTGATTGAGGAGATAAAGCACAATCTTAGTCAATCCTTTGACATGACAGATTTGGGACTTCTTCATTATTGTCTCGGTGTTGAGGTTTGGCAGATAGCTAATAGCATCTTTATTTCTCAGTCCAAGTATGCTCGCGGTCTACTTGATAAGTTCATAATGCATGATTGCAAACCTACTTCTACACCTATGGAGAAAGAGCTAAAACTATCAGCAAATTTAGATTCACCAATGAATTAGCATTTAGGCAACTAGTAGGCAGCCTCATCTATCTCACTGCTACTAGATCTTACCTCAGTTTTGCAGTAAGCTACATCTCTCACTTCATGACAGCCCCTTAAGCTGAACATTGGGTTGTAGTGAAGCGTGTGATGAGATATGTGAAAGGCACTTCTAACTTTGGCATTTTGTATGGAAGGTGCAAAGATCCTAACCTGATTGGCTATACAGACTCAAATTGGGCAAGTTTTGTTGATGACAGAAAGCCTACTTCAGGGTATGTATTCAGTTTAGGTACAAGTGCAGTTACATGGACCAGCAAGAAGCAATAGGCAGTGGCTCTTTCCTCAACTAAAGTTGAGTATCGGGGAACTGTTAAAGCAGTTTGTGAGCCAGTTTGGCTTCGAAGGGTGCTTTCTAACATGCAAATGTCTCAAGTAGGGCCTTCCCCCTTGTACTGTGACAATCAAGGGGTGTTGAAACTCTCCAAAAATCCAGTCTTCCATGAAAGGACAAAGCATGTTGAACTTTGTTGTACCCAAACCAAATTTTTTGCTTCATCAAGGCATTTTGCATAAATTAGTGTAAACCTTGTTAAAATGTTGTAAAACACAGTTTTGGGCAATATCAAGCATGGAGTTTTTGTCAATAGTTTGTCAGTCAAAGTCAGTTATATTGAACAGAACCTGAAGCAGAGACTCAGAATGGAGTTTTTTCACGATGGAGGAACATCTCACGACGACATTTCAATTTGCATACGATCATTTCAGTGATCAAAACGGAGTTTTTAATGGTCAATTTATGAAGATTTCTCAGAGGAAAAGCATGAAAGTGCAAGTATAGCCCAGGGGCGCCCAACTTTTTGAAGGTCAAGATCTTGTTTCAAATGTGCAAGCATCCAGTCAATCTCTTCAGAATCAGTCTGGCTATCCGTCGAGCTATCCAGCGAAGATTTTCGAGACTCACAGCTCAGGCAAATAATGACAGAAGTTGAAATCCCTAAATTGCCAGATGTGAGAAAGTTGCCTTTTTCAAGCAAAAGCATGCCTCTAGCCTGAGGGCGCCCATCTTAAGGAGGGGGTTAATCTTGATAGTTTCAAGCACGGATATAGTCAATCCGCTCTCGACTAGTCTGCTCATCCGACGAGTTATCAAACGTAGTCATCCGAGTTTCAGAATTCCGGTGGCAGTCATCCAAAGATCAGCTTAAAATGGAGTTTTCACGTTTCTGAGCTTCTCCGTTGTTCCCAGTGCAAGTACAGGCCAGGGGCGCTAGTTTAAAGGACCCTTCAGATGCGTGAATTTGCAGACAGAGTGTTCCTAACATCAGTAATACTCTAGCCTAGCTCCGCAATGCACCATTCTGCTTGTCAATCCGACATTCCAGGTGGTCGTGGCAGAGATTCTACCAAGCACGTAATTTTACGGGCGAACCAACAAATGATTTTCAGTGTATTTCCACAGTCCAGAGGCGCCTAGCCTTTGGGCCTGTCAGATGAGCCCGTTCGCATTCGAAGTCTTCACGACTATTGAGCGTAATCATTTTATCTATTCAACGAGCCCAGCCGTCAGCCTTCGGGATTTGGCAGTCGCTCGTACGTGCGAGGTCTTTAGTGTAATACTGCTAAGTGAAGATATCCGGAAAATGGCCAAGTCTGGAGCGGTAATTTTAATTAAAATACGCACTGGAGTTTTTGAGGTCTTAGAAGCAGTTTTCTTGCTTCGTCACCTCCAGAGACTTCTCTTGTGGGCCCTTCTGGCTGTCCGTTAAAACAGATTGTGCTTGAATCGGGTTATCCCAGCTCCAGATAGCGGAGGTCAAAGTAGGGTGTTTTGGTGAAAGTTTGACTTTCGTCAAAATGACACTAGTGCAACTATGAGCCAGGGGCGCTTTTACTTTTGAGGCCCTTAACACAGCATTCAGGTGTCGTGCATACAGTCGTTGGATGCAGAATGTCTCTAGGCATGCAGTGAGCTTCGTTTCCTGTCAGCAGGGTTCACCAGGGTTCACCGTTCACCATCGGCAGCCGTTTGAAGCGTCAGATGGCAGTTTGAGAAATGGCTAAGTCTGGAACCCATAAAAGCAATTTAATCAGGGGCGCCTAATTTTTCAAGGGGTTAAACGATGGATTTTGCAGTGGTGTCTCCCAGCAGACATTTCTTCCTTGTTCAGTAGGCTTTCCGATGAATTTCTCAGATCAGTCTCAGCATCACCCGGTCATCCGGAAATCAGTGTCGAAGTTGGCCAGTCGTGACAATGCTGTCAGCTATAAAATAGGGAGTTAGTAAAAAATGAAGTATCTTGAGCAAATGGATGCCTATATGCTCAAAAGATGACTTTTCAGAATCGTTGAAGTCTCACGATGAATCTCAGAGCTTCACCCGGGTTGTCAACTGAAGTTCAAAATATGCTTATTTATAAATAGTAATTTTCTATTTTTGGCGCCCTTGCATGATAATAAATATTTTATTATTTATTTCAAATTTGAACTTCCGGTCAGTGGCAGTGCAACTGAAAGGCGGCCAATCAAAGGACTTCTATTCTTGTTAGGGTTTTGAGTTCTTGCAGTTATCAAATTGGTGCGAATTTCTTCTTATTTAACATGGCGCAATCTTCATTGTTACTCACAAAGCTTTCAAAAGGAAATTCGTATTTCTCAAGAGCAAATTTAATCTTAAGAGAAATTCGTAATTTTCTAAGGCAAATTCATTATCTTCCAAGAGAAATCAAGGTTTATTAATTTTAAAGCAAACTTCAAGGATAAATTCGTATTTCTTCAGAAGTGAAGGCATATATCTTCAAAGCAAATTCATCCAAAACAATTCGCAAATTCCTCAAAGGTGTTTCCTTAAATCAATGAAATTTGCAAGTTCTCCAGAGATTCAAAGGCAGATTTCATATTCAAAGGCGTATTTCATATTCAAAAGGCGAATCCTCAAATTCATTATAAATTCGTATTTTCTTCAAAGAGAATTCAAATTTCTTCAAAGGCGCAAATTTCAAAAGGAAAATTCGTGGTTTTCAATTACAAGGCGAATTCTTCCAGTTCAAGGCAAAATCTTCATCAAATTCCAAGGGCGATTTTGTTTAACATATCTTTTTACAGATTCAAGTTCACAAATATCAGTTATCTGAAGAAATCTTGGGCGATTTTCACAAAAGAAGGCATAATTAAAACGTCTTTTTCATCCTTTGATCACAGATTTCTCACAAAATACAAATTGCATGTTCCTGAAATTGGAAAATTCTACAAGTTTCTGTATCTGGATCATTCTCATATAATTTCCTCGAGTTGAAATTGTGCGTTTGATTTTTCACGAATTTTTAGCTTCATAACGTTCGTTCTCGAATTGCTAATTTTCTCAAGTGAAAAATCTCTGTACGATCGAGTAGAAGTTGAATTTTCGCAAATCCGACGTTCTGGGTTGTCTTAGAATCCTTTTCTGGACAAAACCCATATCTCGGATTTTTCGCTGAAAATAATTCTTCGAAAGGCTATTTCTAACTCTCGCAGGCTATTTTTAGATTCCATAAATCTTGTCAGAATACAGTCAAGTTCACAGTCAACAGGCAAGTTTTTCAGAATGCAGTTCACTCAGCTCGAATACAGGACCAAAACCGTCCTTACTCATGATTTTCGTAGGTTGGTTGAGACAGACCTTCACAAAGTATTGCCAGAAGCAGTGCTAGACCCAGTTAAAATCAGAAGTTCAATCATTCAGAATATTGAGCAGTCTGGTTTAGTAGAGGCCGCTTCCATACCTATCTCTGTTCACTGTGTTGAGTTTGTGATGGCTTGCATTAAGCATTACAATGCTACTACTCGTGAGATAGCATCAATTGACAGACGGGTCATTTGCAGTCTCAAACCTTTGGACATCAAAAGGAGTTTTGGTATTCCTCAACACCAGAACAGTTTGGTTATTTCTATGGAGCAGTGTGAGCAGGCATTTGATGCTGATATGGACAAGTATCAGAAGAAGATGGCAGAAAGATGGTTGAAACAAGCAAAGAACAGATTGCCAAGCAATGTGGGTCGTGGCGAGTACAAGTATGAGTACGCGATTCTAATTACACTCCTGAATCGTGTCTCAGGTCAAGCACATGCAAATGTTTTCCAGCCTTGGATGTATTACATTATTGGTCGCATCATTTCTGGGCAGGAACATTATGACTGGGCATCCTTCATCAGCGACATTCTCCACAGGCAGATCACCGATTTCCTAGTTGCCCATGAGTTTCACATGTGTTCATATCTCGTGTACTTGATCGCTTATCGGCCGGGCCCGAGGACTAAACACCGTGGGCATTCTCACCGCTCGTATATTTATCAAGCATTATGATCAGCTTGAGTTCACTTTAGAGCTTAACGCCATTTCCGCTACGTTCACGCTTTCTTGACTTATACGTTGAGGAATTTGGACCGGAATTGCATCGTCAGATCTCGGCAGCTAGGGCAGCTGGCGGATGGATGGGCAGATTGGTTTATTCAGCCCAACATACACCTACATCCGAAAGTATACGGCTTTTACAGAAATCCAGCTTATGTTTCCACGCTATCCTCGATAAGACAATCTTCTCGTGAGTTCCTAGACGTGATGCATGATGTTCATCGCCTTCTACAGCACGCACTCATCACTTAACTTTCCTTTCGGGGCTTTGGAATGTATTGGTGCAAGTCGGCAATTGATAGTAAGATCGCAGGCAAGAGCTTGAGAAATATCATCTTAAGTATCTTGTCGAAGACGTGCCTATGACCTTTCGTGTCATTATACGCCTCGCTTTGCCGAGGCATTACATCACGAGCCTTCTATGGAGGATTACTCGGCAAATTGTGCAGATGACTTCGAGGTTCGCAGACGCAGTTACGGCCGCTTCTCTCTCTCACAAATTTCTGTTTTCTTGTCAAAGGATGTGGGAGGATTATCAGATGATGAGGGAGAGGTTCTTCCTCAGTTTTTCAGAGAGCAGGTCAATACGCAACCGTTGCCAGCAATTGATTGGTACGCCAAGGAATACGCAACGGTCAAGGAGAGGTCAAGTAGAGTTATTCAGAACAGTATACTTTACCTCGACAGCAAGAAGACAAGGAGGGTAAGTATTCCCAGAGCAGAGCCGCAAGTAGTGGTGAATCCTTCGCTACCTTCCTCGTCAAAACCTAACAAAAAGAAGAGGAGTAATCTTCCCAAGAAAGTACAAGCGCCAAACAACTCAAAGGGCAAGGCGCTTGCCACTATTACACACACGGAGCCTGACAGACATCCTATCACAGAATCAGTTCAGAGGTCAGTTCAGAGCCCGCTAGTACCTGAGGTTCAGCCTCAAGCTCCTACACCAGTTTCAGAACCTTCACCAGTCCCAATTCACATCGAATTGGATTTAGACTCTCCACCTCGCAGTGGGTCTTCTACACACTCACTCTCATCAGTACCTCCTGTCGCTAGTGCAGACCCTTCTAGTAGCATTAGTCGAGATCAATCTTGGATCGAAGCTCAGCTAGGAAGGAAGAGGAGGCAGCCATCCTACGTTCTCAATCATTCTGATTTTGATGACATTTACCAGGATGCGCCGGACAAGAAAGTTAAGAACATGGTTCACGTAGAGAGAAACACTGACATGGAGATTGTCATTGAAACTGCTGTGCCTCCACAGGGGAAGAGCTTGGCCGAATTGGAATCTCAGGATTTTGAGGTTATCACCGTCAACCTTGGTCGCAGCACACGCCAGACTCAGGTTGATCTTCTACAAGTTGCTACAGACAGTGCCAGGAATAGAATACTAAAGGACGGAGAGGATAAGGCAGCCCTCAAGGCTGAAATCAGACAGCTTCGTCAGTATATTTCTAGCCTTATACATAGACCTGATGCCATTAACACACTCCCACCGATGCTTGAGCCTCCAGCAGAGCAAAGTCAACTCAATCACTTAGTTGCATATGGCAAGCGTTTGGAGGAATGGGAGAAGGAGTTCGTTGCTAGAGGCCGTACTATGCTTACAAAGTTATATTAGTTGCGGTACAATGCACGAGAGCTCCGTATTCGTCTTCAGGATGAGGAACGGGATATGGCAATTTGCAAACCCAGGGATGAGATTATGATTGCTCACCTGAGTGTGGCTTATGATGCAGTCACGAATGCAGAGGACAGAGAGGCTATCTACTCTTGGAAGACACAATTAGTTTTCAGGGTAAAGATAGAGGACAGTTTAGCATCAGAGTTGGCTGAGAGTAGAGAGCACGTCACTAGTGCACTCCGGTTTGTGAGGACTCTAATATCTCGCTTACTGTGTCGTTATCAAATTGAGGGTGATGCCTACGTTGAGCTTACCGATGTTCAGTCAGAGCTCCAGGCACTCATTCATACCATTTTCAGTGGGGAGACCGTTGGCTGTAAGATTACTCAGCTTACAGTCATGTCAGCATTGTTCGACGAGGCAACAAGGAGTAGGGGCGAACTTCAGTCTCAGATTACAGCTGGTGAGGATATGCTGCATCGACATAGTATTCTTCATCAGAGTCTCATAGCTCCAGATAGTGATACAGTTAACAATCTTGTAGAGGGATTGATTGCTCAAGATCACGACCAGTAGACTTCAGTTTCCACTTCTCAGGATAGACATTATACACAGGAGTTAACTTGGTGTTACCCTTTCAAGTTAACTAGTTGTCTCACTTCATG
This sequence comes from Sequoia sempervirens, assembly GCA_007258455.2. NCBI lineage: Eukaryota > Viridiplantae > Streptophyta > Pinopsida > Cupressales > Cupressaceae > Sequoia > Sequoia sempervirens. Next base: position 59,297 of record VDFB02256409.1, on the reverse strand, counting down.
CATATCTATTCTGAGATTCGCCTTGTTTACTTGGAGTTTCATTTAGGGTTTTTCGTTAACTGATGGTAGTCTTCCAATTAACTTGCTTTCAATAAGGACATGCATGCTCGCACAGTTGTCCATTTTTAGATTAAATGTTTCAGTTAAACTGAGGGTAGTTTCCCAGTTGACTGTATAGTTTACTTAATTAGGGTTTGGCGCATGACTTGCATGCATTGCAAGAACTGTAGATGACTTAAGGTGATTTTAGGGTTCCCTACACCTTGATGTATATAAATAAGAGCTTTTGCTCATTTGCAAATAACTTTTGTTTGAGAGAGAAATATATGTTGCGCCTACCTTGCCCTCAATATTACTCTTTTGGTATTTGTTCATGTGTCTTCACTATTGCAATTAATTGTTATGCCACATAGGGTTTCAAGAGATTGTAGTGGTGAATTCTTTCCTTAGTTTAGATAAATCTGTTTGAACATCTTTATCATTGAGATCAATTGTTATGCCACATAGGGTTTCAAGAGATTGAGATGATAAAGGCTGTTTTATGTTAATTTACCATTGTGATCAATCGTTATGCCACATAGGGTTTTGTGAAGTTACGGTGATAAATCTGTTTTGTGAATCTTTATCATTATAATCAAAGGTTATGCCACATAGGGTTTCGTGAGATTGTGGTGATAAAGGCTGTTTTGTGAAGACTTTACTATTTCGATCAAGTGTTATGCCACACAGGGTTCCATAAGGTTGTCTTGGTGAATTCTTAAATCTGTTTTGTGCCCAATAAGCTGGTTTAGATTGAGATGATTGTTGCGCCACCTTGCCCTCAAGTAGAGAATCTAAACCCGTTTATCGTTAGTTAGTCAAACCTTGCTCCGTTTCCTCTCGCTCTGTTTTCCTGAGGAGATTGGATAGATTAAATTTAAGTTGTAGTTAGTAGATCTGCAGAACCAGAGAAAACTCAGCTGCAACGTATAGGTTCTTTCAAGAAAGCCTTGTACCTCTACAGCTGAAACAAAAAGACAGGACATAGTTTAGCTTATTTTCCTTTGCAAGTATTTTTGTCAAAGCACAACGAGGGAGTTTCCCCTCCATAATTTGAAGAGCACTCATTGCGTAGTGTACATAGGCTGTTCATAACAACTTTTACTCCAGAGGTGTTAGTTGTTACGCCAACAAACTTCATTGTCATTTCATCCGCCAACTTGTTGAAGATGGGTCAGTGATATTGCAGTATGTTCCAACTAAGGATCAGACTATTGATATTCTCACCAAGTATCTGAGCTCGGATAAGTTTGTAAAATTCAGGGGGCATCTTGGTGTAGTTGATAGATTGACCATTAAGGGAGGGTATTAGATTAATATTTAATGGTCAATATTGTATTGTATTTAGTTTATATTGTTTCTAAACTTTTATTTGCTTCAATTTCTTTTTAGAAACTCCTTTGTAAAATCTATAAAGAAGCTTTCGCTTCTCTCATTTAATTTAATTCATTCAAATTTTACTATTCATAGCAATGAGAAAAGTATGGTGATTAAGATGGATGTGGGAAAAGCATATGATTGTATCTCTTAGAGATTTTAAGGAAAGTCATAGATGCCTATGGCTTTGGACCTTTGGTATGTGTTGGTTAAATTGGGTCTTCCATGTAATCACAAAGTTATGGTTCTTGATTCTGGTGAATCGAGTTTAGGTTGGGTTCTTTCAAAATACGAGAATTCTTAGACAATGTTATCTATTAGTTCAATAACTTTTTGTTCTTATGGCAGATTCTTTAGAGCATTTGATAAAAAATTTCAAGAGGCAAGGGAAAATTCCAGGGATATGTCTATCCCCCTGGTTGGAGGCTTTCACACACAAACAATTTGTGGATGACACTATTTTGTTTGGGAGGGCAGAAAGAAGGGAAGCACATGGAAAGAAGTTTTAAATTTATATGCATCTGCTTCTAAGAAAGTAATTTATATATAGGGAAACCCAGACACATCCCCTATCTGAACTAACCCATCCCTATCATCGAGACATCCCAGGTACAAGGGGACGGCTGGGGGACGGTCCCCCCAAGTTTCCTTTTTTTGAAAATAAGCAGGAAACAGTTTGAAAACGGGGGGACGGGTGGGAGAAAAAAGGGGGACAGCTGACTGTCCCAAGGATGGCCTGCCATCCCCCACATGTCAACAGCAATTTAAATTAAGAAAAACACATTTTATTAAAAGAAAAAGCCCTCAATTCATGGCTTATGTGGGTCCCACCTTCCATGTTGCCCTTATGACTATAAGACTCACCAAGTTTAGTCATTGTTTCATTTCTATGTGAAGGCAAAAATAGGAGCAATTGTAGGGTTTGAGAAGGAAGCCATTGCAAGAGGAAGAACAGCAGGGTAAAGGAGAAGAGGTTGACTCTAGAGCAAGCGAGGCTACAAATCCATCAAAGAGATACGTATTTTCCTTCTCTCTTTTTTTCAATCTTTTTGCAAAGTTTCAAGCATAAAATGTCTGATTTTTTTTATTTTTTGCATTTTCCAGTTTAAACTTGCATTCAAAATCAAAAAAACATGAGCAGCTGTGGGAGTGAGGGCGAAAGTGAGAATGAAGTGCAAAATAGAAGAGAAAGTGGTGAAGATGGTAGTGGAGAGCAACCAAACCCATATAAATGCCCTTCAACAATCATGGAACCATATGCAAAGGGCCCTTTAAACAAAAAAAAACCTTTTCTCCAATATGTTACACCTGTGGGCCAAAGGTGAAAAAATTCAGGGGGGAGTAGGGTGTGGAATTGTCATGTTTGCCATAAAGATTTTAGAGACAGCTACACAAGGGTAAGGTCTCATTTTTTGGGTGAGGTGGGCCATGGAGTTAGAATGTGTCCTGATTTAAAAAACGATGAAGCAATAGAGTGCCAAAGATTGCAAATGGAGGTTGATGGGGTTCAAGGTGGGTTAACTTCTTTTCCAAGTGTGCAATCAGCTATGCCTATGCCTTCCACAATTGGTAGTAGTGAAGTTTCCACAAGAGCAAAGAGGAAGATGAGGGGTAGTGGGAAGGGAGCTTCAGTTCAATCTATGTTTAATAACCAAGCACGAGAAGCCACAGAATCTTCCATTGCCAAATTCTTTTTTGCCTATGCCATCCCATTTCATGTGGCTCGTTCCTCTTATTTCAACAAATGGTTAAAGATATAGCCAATATTGGTCCTTCATTCATACCCCCTGGATATCGTAAGCTACGCACTACCTTCCTAGACAAAGAGTACTCCAAAGTTAATGTGCTAATGGAGGATATGAGGTAAACGTGGATGAGGACAGGTTGCTCTATAGCAGGGTTGCAGGGGGCCCCCCCCCAAAAAATCCTCTGTCCCGGTTTCGGGGATGTCCCAGGTACCAAGTGACAACAAGGGGACGGGGGGGACCGTCCCCCTTTTTTGCCAAAACACGGGAAACGTCCCATTGACCGGGGGGCGCCGTATCCCCAAAGGGGGACGGTTGACCAGTCCCAGGGACGGAAGGGGGACGGCTGAGCCATCCCTCAACTGTCACGGGGACGGCTAGCCATCCCCCGCGTTTTAAAGCACATAAACTTTTTAAAAAAAGGCATAAAGTTTTAAAAAAAAGCCCTGCCTACGTGGCATGTGTGGGCCCTACTATTTTGCACTCTTTTATGAAAGAAAAAAGGCCTCTAAAACTTCATTCTATTCATTTTGTTTGTGTAAGGAGCCAAGGGTTTGAGAAGAAAAAAAATTGCAGCCATTGAAGGAGAAGGAGCAGCATTTTGGAGGAGAGGAGGTTGAAAAACACCTACTAGACAAAAAAAAAACCATTCCTTCAATTTGTGACAGCCATGGGTGAAAGACAAAAAAATTCAGGGGGGAGTAGGGTTTGGTTGTTGCCATGTTTGTGAAAAGGAGTTTAGGGGCAGCTACACTAGAGTTAGGTCTCATTTTTTGGGTGAGGTGGGCCATGGAGTTAGAGCATGTCCTGCATTGACAGATGCACTATTTATAGAGTGCCAAAAAATTCAAATGGAGTGTGATGGTGGGGTTCAAGGTGGGTCTCCTTTCCCAAGTTCACAATCATCTATGCCTACTCCTACTCCTAGTCCTTCCACGGTTGGTAGTAGTGTTATCTTAAGAGGAAAGAGGAAGGTGATTGGTAGTGATAAGGCAGCCTCAGTTGAGTCCATGTTTCAAAACCAAGCACGAGAAACCTCTAAATCCTCCATTGCCAAATTCTTTTTTGCCCATGCCATTCCATTTCATGTGGCCCGTTCCTCTTATTTCAAACAAATGGTGAAAGACTTAGCCACTGTTGGTCCTTCATTTGTACCCCCTGGAGATCATAAGCTACGCACCACCCTCCTAGACAAAGAGTACTCCAAAGTTAATGTGTTAATGGAGGAGATGAGGCAAACATGGATGAGGACGGGGTGCTCTATAGTGATGGATGGGTGGACTGATTGTAGACGTCGGCCACTCATCAATGTCATAGTCACATGCCCTGCTGGTTCTTATTTTCTTAGAGCCGTAGATTGTTCAGGGAGACGTAAGGATGCTGACTTCCAATTTTCCATTTTGAGAGATGCCATAGAGGAGGTTGGGGCTGCAAATGTGGTGCAGGTGATCACCGATTCAGCACGTGTGTGCAAATCGGCTGGGTTGATGGTGGAGGGTACTTACAGGCACATATTTTGGACCCCATGTTGTGTTCATGCATTGAACAATGCATTGAAAGACATAGGGAAGATGGATTGGGTGAAGAAAACAGTGGCAAAAGCTAGAGAAATTCAGATGTTCATTTGCAACCACCACACCTCACTTGCTCTCTTCAGGACAATTTCAAAGGAGGAGTTTCTCAAACCTATTGATACAAGGTATGCCATTTAATTCATTTTGTTTCACTTTCTATTTGTATTCATAATCTGATTTTGTTTTAAATTTTTATTTTTTAATGAATCATTGAATTAATGAATGTAGATATGCCACATACTTCATCCTATTGGAGAGGATGGTTGAGGTGCATGAGCCTCTACAACTGATGATGGTCAATGTTGAGTGGACTAGATGGCCTAATGCAAGTTCTACTTAAGAAAAGAGCATCAAACAAAAGATCCTCGATGATGATTGGTGGGCCAATGTGAGGTAAGACATATTAGATGGCTGATTTTCATATTAAATTTCTTATTTTAATATTTTAATTTTATTGTCCAATGTTCCAACTTTTGAAGTTTCTAACATGTCAAATAACTTGTCAACTAATTATTTTGAACTTTTTGTTTGCATTTTGCAGATATATTTGCTCCTTTATCTCGCCCATTGTAGATGTCATTAAATATGCTGATACAGACTCTCCTAGTCTTGGAGAGATATATGAGACATTTGACACTATGCTTGGGAAGATCGGGCAAGTTATTTTGGCAAAGGACCCCACTTTGGATTTATATGAGCAACACATTAGGCCCATTGTAACGCGGAGGTGGAATACAATGAACACCCCGCTTCATATGGTTGCCTTTGCTCTAAATCCAAAATGGTATGCACCAAGGGATGGTAGGTTGCCTCCATGTGATGATGCTGAGGTTTTAGATGGGTTCACACGGGCCATTGAAAAGATTTATCCAGCCGAGCAAGCTTCACTACTTCGGTCACAATTTCTAGACTTTGCTGATCTTAATGGCCCAAACTTGAGCAAACCACAGGCGAGGTTGGATAGAGCTATATTAGCTCAAGTGAACCCTATTGGATGGTGGACCTATCATGGGAGAGATACACCGCAGTTGAAGATACTTGCCACTCGACTTCTTGCATAGGTTGCTAGTTCCTCTGCTGCAGAGAGGAATTGGTCCACACATAGCTTTATCCACTCCCTCAAGAGGAATAGACTTACCTCTAGACGAGCGGAGAAGCTAGTGGCCGTTCATAGTGCTCTTCGGCTTCAGGATCGACAGACTCCAGCTCTACGGTGGGATATTGATCCCAAGGACGCGGCTCAGGTAGATGAGGAGGAGACAGCTGAGGGCTTGGTTGGGGTCCCATTGGCTGAGGAGGAGCATTATAGTGGTAGTGACTTAGAGGATGACTCTGATTTTGATGCAGTTATGAGAGATGATTAGGGGCAGCAGTGCTCTTTGTTTATTTTGTATTCATTATTGACATACGATATTGTATTTTGATTTTCATAGCAAACTAAAACTTTAAAACTATATGGCAGCAATGTAACCTTTGGGCATTTTGATATAAGTTTATAAATTATAACTTGGAGGTTGTTTCATGATTCGTGTAACTGTATGTTAATTTTGAATGCGTATTGAGTATTGGCATAATGTTGAACACAAATGTTATATGTTAATGTTCTATAATGTGTATTATACATGCCTTATTCATGTTATCTATTGAATATTTAAAATTTCCCTATATTTTTATATAGCCGTCCCCTGCCATCCCTAATTTTGGCCTCAAAAATCAGAAACTTGGGGACTTGTCCCGCCGTCCCCTGCCGTCCTCGTCCCGGAAACTTGGGGTAACCTTGCTCTATAGTGATGGATGGGTGGACTGATGTTAGACATCGGCCACTCATCAATATCATAGGCACATGCCTTGTTGGTTCTTATTTTCTTAGAGCCATAGATTGTTTGAGGAAACATAAGGATGCAGACTTCCAGTATTCCATTTTAAGAGATGCCATAAAGGAGGTTGGGGCTGCTAATGTGGTACAGGTGATCACCAATTCAGCACGTGTGTGCAAATCGGTTGGTTTGTTGGTGGAGGGTGCTTATAAGCACATCTTTTGGACCCCATGTTGTGTTCATGCTTTGAACAATGCATTGAAAGACATAGGGAAGTTAGATTGGGTGAAGCAAGTGGTGGTAGAAGCTAGAGAGATTCAAATGTTCATTTACAATCACCACACCTCGCTCTCTTCAAGTCATTTTCAAAGGAGTTCCTCAAACCTGTTGAGACAAGGTATGCCACTTAATTCATTTTGTTTCACTTTCAAATTTTGAAACTTCAAACATTTCAATTTGTATTCTAAGTTTGAATTTTCAAGTAAATTGAGCCTTATATTGCTTTTTCCTTTTAATGAATATAGATATGCCACATCATCTTGTTGGAGAGGATGCTTGAGGTGCATGAGCCTCTACAATTGACTAAGGCAACGATCAGGTTTTAATCTAACAAGTACTACATTTCCTAAGGGCTGCAATTACATTTCTGAAGAGGGGCAGCGATTCATATAGAAAAAACAAATTAACAATAGTTTATTAGCAATGATTAGGAATATCCAAGGAAGCACAGCAATCCCTTATAAAATCAGCAATCATTAAGGTTTGGGTAATAAACATCATCAAATAAAAAGATAAAACAATGATTGTCTTATGATGGCAGTGATCCTCATTAATAAAAGAAAGTAAGACAGATACCAAGGGGAGGCAGGTTTATTAATGAAGGGGCACGTCCTTTTGGAAGGTTATTCCTATTCAAAAGGCTGTCTCTCTTTAAAGAGAGACATATAAGTAGAGTGAGAGAGTGGAAAGAAAGGGGATAGGAGGAAGGAATAGAAAATAATGGAATTAGTAGTCTAAATAACACCAGCAGATCTAAAAGAAAAATATACAGATCTCAAAAAAAATATATATGCAGAGTTGCAGACCAATGATAAATAGATAAGAGAAATAAGGAAGAAAACAGAGAACAGCAGAGATAAGCATAGGATAAATACAGAATATTTTATATATATGATCTGCAGAGATAAACAGGAGCAGAGTAATCGACCACTAGCATAAACCTTCACAAGTATACAGCAGATTCGACCAGTGCTATAACATAATCAGACCCTGTGGTATGATGTTTAGTTGATCAGAAATCATAAATATTAAGCACTGACATCATAGCATATTACGTAGCATATAATTATTGATATTATTAATATTATTAATAGAGGTAGCATATAATTATTGATATTGTTAATAGTGATTTTATTTGAGTTTAGCGACAATTGGTCATGAAGGGATGAGGCAGGGCTGCAAATGGAGAACTACTAAGAGGGCATCTTGTTAAGGGAGAACTACTACGAGGGTGCCCTATTAAAGGAGAACTGCTAAAAGGGCACCCTGTTATAGGGAAAACTACTAGAGGGCACCCTATTATGCAAAGGGAGAACTGCTAGAAGGGTACCCTATTGTGCAGCCTCTTAACTATCCCCGAGTGAATCAATTGTTGAAGAAAATGAAGGGGGTCTTCAATCATAAGGGGAGGATACTTGGGGCACCTCATCATGTCCTCCTCATTATGGTTGAGCCCACATAGTCCTTGGGACTTGTTATATTGCTATATATAATCTTTCTTAGACTCAGAATTAAATGTATTTCATATCATATTCATCTAACATGGTTGCAGGTTTCCATGACCAGGCTTACATTGTTTCAATTTTGTGTAGGGAATTGTATCTTTAACTATAATCTACTATTGGGTTCATTTGGAATTGTGATTTCAAGGCAAAGTGTAAGGTGATCCCAAAAGGGGACATTACAATCAAACAAAAGATCCTTGATGACGATTGGAGGTCCAATGTGAGGTAAGACATTGCTGATTTTCTTATTAAATTGCTGATTTTATTAAAAATTAAATATTAGATTGTTGATTTTCATATTAAATTTCTGATTTTAATATTTTAATTTTATTGTCCAATGTTCCAACTTTTGAAGTTTCTAACATGTCAATTAGCTTGTCAATTAATTCTTTTGAGCTTTTCGTTTGCATTTTGCAGATATATTTGCTCCTTCATCTCGCCTATTGTAGATGTCATCCGGTATGCTGATACAAACTCTCCTAGTCTTGGAGAGATATATGAGACATTTGACAGTATGCTTGGGAAGATCAAACAAACAATTTTGACAAAGGATCCCACTTTGGGTTTATATGAGCAACACATTAGGCCCATTGTGACACGGAGGTGGAACACAATGAACACCCCGCTTCATATGGTTGCCTTTGCTCTAAATCCCAAATGGTATGCACCAAGGGATGGTAGGGTGCCTCCATGTGATGACCCAGAGGTTTTAGATGGATTCGCATGGGCCATTGATAAGATGTATTCAGCGGAGCAGGCTTCAATACTTTGCACACAATTCCTTGACTTTGCAAATCTTCATGGACCAAATTTGAGTAAACCATAGGTGGTGATGGATAGAGCTATATTAGCTCAAACAAGCCCTATTGGATGGTGGACATGGCATGGGAGGGATACACCATAGTTGAAGACACTTGCCACTCGCCTTCTTGCACAAGTTGCCAGTTCCTCTATTGTAGAGAGGAATTGGTCCACATATAGCTTTATCCACTCCCTCAAGAGGAATAGACTTACCTCTAGATGAGCGGAGAAGCTAGTGGCTATGCATAGTGCTCTTTGGCTTCAGGATCGTCAGACAACAGAGTATTGACAGACTCCAGCTCTACGATGGGATATTGATCACAAAGATGTGGCCCAGGTTGATGAGGAAACACCAGAGGGATTGGTTGGGATTCCGTTGGTTGAGGCTAAGGTGGACCATCACAATGGAAATGACTCAGAGGATGACTCTGATTTTGATGCAGTTATGGGAAATGAGATTAGGGGCAGCAATGCACTTTGTTTTTTGTATTTTGATTTTCATATCACAATTCATAATGTAAAAGTTTAAAATTTAAAACTATATGGCAGCACTGTAGCCTTTGGGCATTTTGATATAAGTTTATAAATTATAACTTGGAGGTTGTATCATGATTCATGTATGTTAATTCTGAATTTTGAATGCGTATTGAGTATTGACAAAGAATGATGAACACAAATGTTATATGTTAAGGTTCTATAATGTATATTGTGCATGCTTTATCCATGTTTTCATATGAATATTTAAAATTTCCCTATATATTTTAAATTTTCCCTATATTTTATATAGCTGTCCCCACGCCATCCCCAAATTTGGCCTCAAAAATTGGAAACTTGGGGACTTGTCCCCCCATCCCTGTCCCGGAAACTTGGGGTAACACTGTTTACAAAGCTAAATATAAAATTTCTTCTTTAATACCTCTCCACTTCTCCAAGGAAGAATTGCTCCACTTCTTGGATTTAATATATCTCAACTTCCTTGCAAATACTTGGGGCTTCTACTTTTTGTTGGGAAAGATAAAGCTTCCCTATGAGGTGAGATCTATTAGCATATTCAATCAAAACTTAATGCTAGGAGTGATAGATGGCTTCATCTTGCTGGAAAAAATCTGAATAGTAAATTGGTTCTTCAAGTCATTCCCATATTTTTTTTATCCTTTCTTCCTATTCCAAAGGCAATGCTAGACAAGCTAGGTAAAATAAGAAAGACTTTTTTATGGCAAGACATAGATGCAGCTCAAAAAACTTCGTTGCTAAAGTGGGAAAAGATTTATGTGCCAAAGAAGTCAGGTGGAGCTGGTGTAAGAGATCTGGCAGTGTAGAATATGGCCCTGGGCACAAAATTAGTTTGGAGTATGTTAAACAAGCCTACTCTTAAAATACATGAATGATCTAAATATTTTAGGCATGCTAAATTCTGCTTCCCTACCTAAAGGTTCAGCCATATGCAGCATAGCAGCAAAAAACGTAAACTCAGGGGGAGGTAGGAAGGCCGAGGAGCACAGAGAAAAGGGAGCATTTACAGCATAATCTGGGTGAACTCTGGGGGGACTCAACAGCAGCACCTCTCGGAAGCACTTTTGTTGGACCTGCGAAGCACGCACATTCATATGTATATGCTCATTGTTAACATAGACAGTACTGTTTGCACAATGCAGAATAGATCTGCCACAAATCATGTATGCCTAAGACGGAACCTCTTCCTCAAAGAACTCGATCCCATGGAGATTCATGTGTCATTGACTTCCTTTGGTGACGAAGAGTGTAATGACATCAACGAGAAACTCTGCAAAGGCAGTGTCGATGGAAATGGGGAGAACACAGAGGAAGAGGGATGTTCGGGAGGAGAACTTGGGAAAGGTTGCGTAAGAATTGAAGACAGGAACAGGTGATCTTCCTTTATGGAATATGGCATGTAGAGTTTTATTGCATTGAGCGTCCAGTATTAAACCCATCTACTTTAGAGTTGTTCTTTACATACAGTTCAGGTTGTCAAACATTTTAATGTATCTACATCTATTATTTGGTCTGTTCCAGCAGGATGGTTGATAATGCTGCATGTTCTGGAGAATAAAGGTTTTGGTCGATGAATTATTTGAATGCTAGGATATTTGTATCAGAAAATTAGTGTGCAAGAATGATTACGGGCACAAGGGACAAGAATAAGTGTTAGCTTTTGTTAGTCACCCTAGCTTATTTCTCACGTTTTTTTTGACATTGAGTAGATTGCATCTTATATGGAGATATCACGGAGAAGCAAAATACAGAATTCAAAAACAGTATCAATGCTTTATTTATTTTTGTTTCTGGTCCACTATAGAATTCGCCTTGTATATATAATCTTGTATTAAGGTATTTCAGACAGACTATATTTCTAAATTTGTTGATTGTTGGTTAATAGCATGTACAGGAGGGCGTCATAGAAAATACATATCTTTGCTGATTATAAATGCATGCATTTTCCATACAATAAATATTTGTTGGCCTCATATATGAAGATGAAGTAGCTTTCGTGAATGTGTCATAAAATTGGTAAACGAAAGGGAGATGTGCAGATTCATATAATCGACTTAAGTATGGAGGGAACTCAACAGGTATGCAAGTGGAAGGACATCTATTTTCCATGTAGGCAGGTATGAACTATAATTGGGTTACGACACCACTATGTTATTTTGTACTTCTGATTGTTTCTCATATAGAGGGATGAATAGGTTGTTAAGCATTTGTTTAATCCCTTTCTGGAACTACTGAGAAGTAAATAGGTCTCTTGAAGAATAATTCTATGTACGCGTATCATCACCTTCAAAAAAAAACATATGTGATTAAGGTATATAGAGTTTCGTCCTGTTTCTCAGTTGCCTTCCAACATCGTTACCATGTCATTAAGTCTTTGCCTTTTTTTTTTTAGCTTAAGCTCAACCTACTGTAAATCATGCATCTTTTCTCCAGTTAGCGATGTTCAATAATACCTGGCCGACTAGCCAAATCCCTCTCAGGTGCAGTTACAAGTTCCTTTGAATAAACTCTGTATGTCTCCCATTTTATATCATTATAAGTCAGTTAAAATGATTGGAAACAATAGACCAATGGCTTTCAATCCTCTTCATTTCCACAGGTTACCTTCCAAGGTTGGGTAGTGGAATTTAATGGTTTTGGTGTAATTCATGTCAATCTTTAGTTCTCTACAAAACTAAGTCTGTATTTAAAAGAAACGGCCCTGGATAATGTTAGATTTTATAATGGATCCAATAGTATTATTTTCATTCCAAATCTAATCTTCTTCTTCTTGTGCTCCTTCTGCGAAATATGAAGTTCACGAAGGTCATCTTGCTTACCCATGGGATCTCTCAAACACAACTACCAAAGGCGTGATCCATTCATTCTGATCATACATCAGGTAACTCTATATCTTGTTGAGCCCGAACATTCATATAACTGAAGTACAAGGAATCATTAGCTCATGGTCTTCATGTTGTTGAACTATATTAGGTTTAATTACTTGGACCTTATTAATTTTAAGTGAAGATAGTAAGAAGGATTTGATAAAGATAAGAATGAAATTATATTCTTTTAACTTCATTTCCATTTAAAGAGTGTAAGTTAAATATGTTGGTATTGAAGGGTTGTAATGTCCCCTTTTTTTCCTAGGACAATGTGTTTCCAGCAAAGTGTTGCCCAAGGGTTTTCGCAGTGTGCTCTCTGAGGTTTTTTCCAGGCTTGTGGATCATACTTACTATTTATAGTAAGTCACTGGGTCTCTGGTTTGGTTGGCTGACGGAGTTCTATATTTGGCATAGTTATATCCTAGGATTATTTTAATTAATATTGGTCCTATGAATTAAATATTAATACCGACAAACAATGAAGTTAAATTAAATAATTTAACTTTTGCGCTGTTAATAAATTAAAAAGGACTTAAATTATAAAGGGGATATGAATTATTTTAAAAGAATACTTTTTATATTAAAGTATGGCGCCCAAATTTAAAAAGGATGAATGGCAGGAAATAAAGGTAAATTAAATGAAATGAATTTTGAAACACAATTTGGTTTGGAGTTGGGAGAGATTTTCCTTGAGCAAGGTAACTATGCAATTGAGATTCTAATGCAATTTTGGATGGAGGATGCAAACCTATGGCCACAACTATGATCATTAATTTAAAATGTGTAACATCTTCAGATTCAGAGATGATTGATCCCAAGTTGTACAAGTAGTTGATAGGTTCCTTGATATATTTGGTCAACATTAGACTAGATATATCATATATGTTTTGCAGTGAACACATTGAGTCAATTCATGGAGAAGCCAAGTAGAGAGCAATGTAGCAAAACATGAGCTCAGATATTTAAAGGGAACAATGGCATATGGTTTGAGATATCTTGGAGATGGTGAAGTGAAGTTGCATGGGTATAGAAAGTTTGATTGGGCGGGTAGTGTAGCAGATAGGAAGAGAGCACCTTGGGGTGTGCTTTAGCTTGGGTTTAAGAATGGTAACCTAGTTCAACAAGAAGCAAACTTCAATGGCACTAAGCACAACAAAGGAAACGTATATAGCAGCTAGTACCACTAGTTGTGAGGCCATTTGCCTTCACAAGTTACTAGCAAAGTTGTTTGATCGGGAGTTGGATTCGATGGTCATTTACTATGATAACTAGAGTTGTGTCAAACTCTCAAAGAATCCAATGTTTCATGATAGGTCCAAGAACATAGAGATCAAATATCACTTCATTCAAGACAAGGTTCAAAAAGGAGTAGTTAAGCTCCAATACATCTCCACCGATCAATAAGTAGCTGATATTCTAACCAAACCCTTAGCAGAAGGGAAGTTTGAGGCTTTCAAAGACAAACTTGGATCAACCTACAAAATTGCTTCCTCGCTAAGAGGGAGTGTTGAGTTTTTTAGCTCGGATAAGAACTTCCGCATTGTAATAAGCACCACAATTTTATTTTATTTTGAAATTTTCAACTGAACTGAAACTACAATGCAACATCCTTATCACTTTTTGATCATGCAATTCCCAAGATGGGCTAAGTGAAAGCATACAGTATATAGGACCACACCAACTATCTTAAAAGCAGCAATGTCGAAAGAAACACACTAGGCGGCAAAGCCAACCAAAACTTCACTTCTTCAGTGGAGTGTGCTATGCAAAAACTAAAAGGAAAACACTTATATGTTTATTCAACAAAGCGTGTAGTTACAATGAGCACAAACACTTCTCGCTTATTCAACGAAATGTACAATTACATAACATAGTCACTTCTCACTTATTCAGCGAACTGCAATTACACAACACATTCACTTCTCGCTTATTCAATGGAGTGCAATTACACATCACAGCTTCTTCCACTTATTCAGTGGGGTAACCAAATACAATAAAGTGCAAGATGAAACCATTAGCAGTACTACCATCCAGGATATTACAAGATAATATGAAATGCATTACAAATCATCGCTAGAGAACATTAACTTGCTGATTTGTGCTGATATAAAGTTCTGATCACAAATCTTAACTGCTGCAACAACCCAGAATGAACCATATAACACGGATAACAAAATACTCAAGTACCCAACAAAGATATACATCAGATAGATGACATTAGAGGCTGATTGTAAGTTTGATATCACTCGGTTTTGCTGATAAACTGTCAAATCAAAACAGAACACACTAAGAGGGCATTGTAAACTGCGAATTAGAAGCACACCAAAACCACCCAATTGCAAACTACTAAGAACGCACTCCAAATGGTACAACCAGCAAGAAAAACAACCCAAAACGCCAAGGAACACCTCCAAAAACACTTCTCAACACTAAATAATGGCTAGGCGCTATTGATGATAAGAGCCTGTTGATTATTGAAATTTGACTTAAGACTTTAAAATTATAAGATCCTCCAAAAACTAGAATTTGTTTTGTAACTCCTAAAGATCCAAAACCAATCTCAAACATCCTGAAACTATATACATGAAATATAACTTAAAGTATAAGGAGGTAAATGTACATTAGTAAATGTCACTTATATTTAAATATTTATTTCATCCCTCACACCCCCTTACAACAAGTACATGTATGGCCTACCAGTATGGTGTGGCCCCTTAAATTCCACCAAACTTAATTGCCCAATAGAAACACCAACAAGGATTGTACGACCAACAAAGGACTGATTTGCATGGATAAATATGTGAAGTTGGGTATTGTTGCAATAAGCTCCTTGTAGAAATGGTACAACTCCATTTTTGAAACAACCAACTGAAACTACACTTGCAAGCACAAATGTGGCCACTATATGAAGTCACCCAAACTAGTTGAAGGGGTTTTCATCCCTAAAACTACTCTGTTACTAGGTCCTTCATTTTAGCTCCCCGAACCCACCAAAATACATGTGGGTTCGGGTTCGGGTTCGGTTCTTCTCTGGGTTCACCTGGGTTCTCCATTTTCCACTCGGGTTCTCTGTGGGTCCTTTTGTGAAGGACCCACAGAGAACCCGGGTGGAAAATGGAGAACCCTAGCCGAACCCAGGGAGAACCCAGAAGGACCCAGGAGAACCCACGCCATCCAGCCTAGAAAAAGGCAAAAAATCAACTTAAAAACAAAAAATAAAACCCTAAAAAGTGCCCAGATTGCCTTATCTCACCCTTGAGTGTGCTGATTTAGATGCTACAATTGCACAACTTACCTTGGCTTCTATAGATGACAATGAGGCAACTAATGCACCTAGTGGCAGTGGCAATCCAATTGATAGTGGTTCAAATGAAATTGAACCAATTGAGGATGATGAGGATGACGAATTTGAAGAATAGTAATACTAAATTAAATATTGTCTTGATTGTAATTTGAATTTTCAATGTGTAATGACATTTTAAGACTTGAGTATTTACTATTTAGTAATTTACTATTTACATTTTTGCAAATTATGAATATGATTATAGATTATATGAGGTATTACCATATGGTGTATTTCATTGTTTCAATATTCTATGGCATTATGGCATTATGATCATATGATTATAATTTTGAGCATGCTTATGAGTCTATGGCATTATCATTATGTTTATAAATATATATATATAGTACGGGCGTACCCGTACCTGTACCCTAGGAAAAAAAAAATTGTCGAACCGGCGAACCTGAACCCGAACCCGCATCTGAACCCGTACCCGAACCGGCAACTTAGTAAAACTAGTATTTTCAAGAGGCTTTTCGTTCTCAAGAAAATTGGAGATGAACACAAATTCCCTCTGAAACAAAAGTAAATATTGTAACATGTCTAACCTCAACAATGAACTCTCAACCTCCTTTTATAACATTCTAGAGATAAAATAATAATTTCCCTTTTTCTTCCACAAACTCTTTTTTCAAATTAAATAATAATTCTTTTGAGAGAGAAAAGCCCCCCATGTGCCTAGGCATACCCCTGTAAACATAACTCAAAATACTTTAAAATAAATAATTATACCTTAGTTGGTTTTTTAATATTTCCTCCTTAGGACAGCTTAAGTTATAATAATTTAATAAATCACCCAAGTTACGGAAAACATCAAAATGCAACAAACATAAAATTATGACCATACCAATATGTCACTAAAGACTTAGGATAATGAACTGAAGCAACTTGGCAACTACCTAAAAATAACATGCTTCTCCAAGAAGTTAGGAGAGCTCCCAAAAGGCTGGAATTGCATTTTGAAAGCATCATGAAGCTTACCAAGACCATCTGAATTCATTGACATGAACAAAACCACTGCCTGACCAATCCTGTACTCTCCAAAATAGTTGGAGTTCTCCCTTGCTAAACTAATTTGCCTATAGGAAAACTCGGAAAATAAGCTAATTGTTCTTAAACTGATTATGCATGAAGAGGAGACATTACACGCATAGATTCAATCTGAAAGTTTGAGTTAGTCTATTTTGCTTTTCACTTTGAAGGAGTTAGTTTGACTTATCTTCCAAGTCATCCTTATAATGATAAGGATGCTTTTGTAATTAAAGCTGATATTTAGAAGATTAGATTTTTTGCTGAATTAGTATAAAGATAGGAGCAAGATAGAAGAATGTAAATGCTTTAGAAGTTTTTCAAAGGACTGAGAAACTAAAGTTCTAACAGACTAGAACAACATACTACATGTTGATTTTCGTGCAACTGTGAATAATATCAGTTGTGGAGGTTGCCTTGTAACTTTGTAAGTTTTCCAAAGGAATGAAAGACTGATATGAAGGTGTGATTATCTGTGTATGTTTCCACATTTTGAATTTTTCATTATTGTGTGATTTATGTAATATTGTTTACCATTAGGACATATCACTAGGTATTTTTGAAAATTTCTTCATTTTTTGAAGATTTTATCTCCAATCTAACTCATTGTCTCCCAAATGCAGAGATTTATATATGGCTTCTTCAACTCTTTCTTCCTGACCGATTCTCAGGAATGACGATTCAGCACATATCATGGAGGTTGGTCAGGATGCACAAGCCATCACAGTTGAGGGAATTGGTTCAGCTTTGTCTCCTTCGTAGCAGTTGGATTCAATGAATGTCATTGAAAAGCTATGAAGGGAGTTAAAGGTCCTGCATACTTATTGTGGTGATTTTGGTAGAGTATTATTTGTACTACATGTCCATCACTTTCAAGGTCATCTTGAAATAATCAGTAATTACACTATTCTGTTTTTATGTGGCTCTTCTATTCACAGATCTTAGCAACAACAGGAGCTTTGCTACAAAGTGCATTTTTGATCTCTAGCAGGAAACCGTAGGGGTCTTTCTAGCAATGAAAATGTGCCCTGGGTCAAGGTGTTGGTTGACATAGGGCATGTCTCCCCAGTTGGCATGAAGCAATGAGGTGTGGTGTAGCATTTTTAGCCTTTGGGTTTATTTCTATGTTGTCTCTCCTTCTTCTACAGTGTAGGTACAGTGTTTATGCTGACTTATGTGGGATGTCTAGGGTTTCATGTGGATTGCTGCTATGGCAGTTGTTCTATCAGACTTATGTTATATTTTGCCTAATAATTGCTACACTTGGGAGTAGTTTTTGCTAGCTGTTACCACGCAATCTGAAAGTGTTGCAATCGTTCTCATATCAAGGATAGAGGCCCTGATAGAACTCCCACTATTATATCCAAAAGAATAAAATATTTTGTTCAGCTTGGAATGACCCTTTGGAGCCTTCGACAATTAACTAGTGGTGAGTAAAGAGATAGAGAAGATTAGCAGCAGTTGAAAGTGTCAGAATCATGCCATTCTTTATCCCATATGACCTTGGTCTCCAGAAGTTGTATACTAAGTTACTAAGTAATTTTCAAGGGATAATTTTATACTCTATACAAATGCATGTATCTATGCTTGTGTTCAGTTAACACTGGACAAGACAGCTGTGTACATCTCAAAAACTACCGTTCAATGTAGAAAGATAAATATCTAGTTTTAATTGTAGCCTGAATCCTGAAATTATGAGCAATGATATGATTGCACATGTGACAATTCTTTAACAAGGAACAAAAACAACTGCTATAATAACCACCTGCCAAATTTGTGACTCAATCTTATTATGCCATTCTGTATGTTCTATGGGCACTAAATGAAAAAAAAAGAACAGAAGAACAGAACAGGATTTACAAGAACATATAAAAGTAACATAAACATAAAGTGAGGGTGGTCACCTTGAGAAATTTCGCTCTCCCAAAGTATGCCTCTTGTTTCAGCCGTGATGTCTTTATATATCGTGAAACATAAGTGGCTTTACCATCTTTAATTCTCAGACCATGAATCATTCTGTGCATAAGCATTACATAAAGAAATGTAAGAAAGAAAGATTGATATTGCTAATATGGCTCTCTGCAAGATGTTGAACATATTAATGACTCTGAACCATGTAAGATCAGATAAACCACTGATGGTACATTGTGAAATGGAATTTATTCATGAATACATAGTTTAAGTTGGCAAAGTTAGGTTCTTTTGAAGTGCATGAACTCAAGTTGAGACTGCATATCATTATATTTCCTCTTTACTGTGAGAGAATATCAAATAATATTTTCTTCGTATATTTCAAGTATTATATGATAAGGAAATAAAGGTAGTGCTCTTGTTCTCTCATATTGTTTTTTACCAGTCTTTTTCACTGTCTATCTATCTCTGAGTCAAAAATGAATAAGCAGCAAAGAAAGGCAGAAACGTGGATAACAGTAACTTGTTATAAACTTTCTAGATATTTTTTGGTTGTTAAGGGTATACTTGTCTAGCTAAATTGTGCAGTGTTGCAGATTATCTCTCAGAATTTTTTTTTTTTTGATCTTTAATTATAATCAATTCTTTATAAAACATCTTGAAGAAGAAAGATTGCTTGGACACCCATAAATGTTGGCTAGACCATTAAATTACTAGAAATATTAAGAATGTCTAATTAGAAAATTTAATTATTATTTTGGTTGATCATTAGGGTATGAGTGGTCAATTATACCTACCCTACCAAAATCTTGATTGTATTAAAAAAATTCCATTTGGGGATTCCTGGTAATGAATTCTCAATTTTAAATTTCCAATGTTCTAGCTTCCCATCGTGTGGTCTTAGAACCATTCTCTGATCCATGGCTCATGCAAGGTAAAGATATTTGTGTTATGATGTCTATGCAATGATGAAGATGTGGAGCACTTCAAAGTGAAGGTGTGAACCCCAGCATTTCTCAGGACAAAACTGAAGCAAATCTGTTCTGTTTTCCATGCCCTTTGCAAAGGTAGGGTGCCATTTTAAGTCTAATCCTAGAATGCAATTTTTGGGTATTTGTTGACTAATCCATTTTTCAGCTTTGTGGCCACTCTTTGTTAGTGTTAGAGCAATGCTTTTCAATGCAAACTGAATGGTGTGCAGCAGGTGTTTCTGTTCAGGAAGCCAATTCTTCTATTGAGAGTTTGAAGCCTAGGCCTATTACTGAACTCTTTCAACCCTAGACATTAGAAGATCTGGGCATCCATGGGGTTCAATTATAGGCAAAAAGAGAGACTGATTTGAGGAGATGAGTGGAACATGGAGTACAAGATTTGAAGCACTAGAGTCTTCTTGGGAGAGTGTAGCCAATATACAAAGTCCACAATGTTTATAGACACAGCAGCAGAACTCTTGCGTTCTAATATGGTTGAACAGTTTTGCTAAAAATTCCATAGCCTTGGTGCACAACTAGACCACTAAGAATGCCATTCTTCCACAGTGAAAGAAATGATGCACCAAAGAAATGCAACAAACAGATGAAGCATAGAGTGAAAGAGCATAGTCCTCCAACATGTAAGATTCAAGCACCTTCACTATGCTGGATGCCAACGGAACCATTCCCAGCCATAACTTTCCATCCACTACACTAACACCAAGCCCTGCAGATTATAGCACTTTGTGTGATAATTCAGAGGAAGCACCAAAGATTTTATGAGGTCCCAACAAGACTACGTGCTTAGAATGTGGTAATGTAGTTTGCTCCAGATGTTCATTTAAAGTACATAGGATTGCCATGTGAAAGCAATCCCTTGCAACAAAAGATTCTAAGTCTTCAAAGGTATAAGAAGATATACCAAAAAGAATACATCCCACATTGGGGAAAATAAACTTGTGTTTTTAAACATAAAATCATACACATCAAGTGTCCTAGTCATTAGACACTCAATAGAAGAATTGTTTGAGCTATAAAAGTCCACTGGACCGAATTACAATACACATTGCTCTTGGATGCCTCATGAAGAATTTATTGTACTCTTCCAATAAGACATCTTTCTATAGCTAAATAGTGTTTGCAGAATGACTCCTATAAGCCCCAAAGAGACTAAGAAAAATGGTAGGGCCAAAAACAATGCCCAGGGACACAAATAATTGCTGAATCATTTAAATTCTAAGTTACCGATTCGTTTTTGGATTCGGGTACGGGTATGCGAATCCGGTATGGGATTCGGTCAAAAAAAAATTTGGAGTTGGGTACGGTTTGGGTATGTTAATACAAAAAACATATAAAAATCAGAAATATATACATATTTGCAGTTGTAATTAAGTTCAAAATACACCACCATATTAATAGTCAAATAACATAGCAAAAATACATCACCACTTTCATAGTCAAATATTAAAATATTAGTGATACTCGAATGACATGATATTAAAGTTCAAACATAAAAATGTCGAGTATTTACAATCAGCCATTATTGATCATTGATCAATCTGAATCATATGGGTCATCAAAAAAAGCAGCATCATCAACATCATTAGATGCTACATTTTATGTAGAACCACAAATAGCACTAGTGGCACTCGCACAAGCACTGACACTACCACTCTCATGCTCAGTAGCTGCTTCGGACTTATACTCATCATCAATAACAAGTGCAGCTAAGTGACTTGTGGAAGCATCCAAGTCAAGCTGCTCTGGTTCAATATCTCACCTCCTTGTGTCTTCTTTGTAGGAATTTTGCTTGAAATTGTGATAATTCCAGGGTTCAATATGCCACTGTTATGCCCCTACCCCTATAGTGTGTGTAGTGTTATAAGTAGTCGGCTTGTGGCTACCTTAACTCTTAATTAAGTCATATTATCATTATTATATTGTTATTTAGTTATTTAAGTCGGCCTAAGGCTTATATAGGGTTATCTAAGTCGGCCTGGGTGATATCTTAGGCATAAGTATGGTATATATAGGAGGTATTAGGTAGGTTATTTTCATCAGGTTGAGTATTGATTTCTTATTGAAGAATGTTGGAGGTTGCCCCCTCAAAGTGGCATATTATTATCAAGTATTTGCAGCATATTTCCTATCATATTCTTCTATCGTGCAAGTTATTTCATTACAAGTAGTATGAGAGCATGATCTTGGCACCGTTGCGACAAGGCATTTTTTTCAATTTTGGATGTCATTTTGTGAAAGCATATATCTCCTAAATTTTGGCTGATTTTTGTTTGATTTTTAAAGGGTTTTTGAAGAGAATATTCAAGAAGTTACAATCCAGGTTTCAGAGGAGTTGGAGCAGAATTGAGTGATTTATTGCAGAATTAGGGTGGTTTCTGCCCAATTTATTTGGAAAGTGCACATATTTACAATCCTCTTGTATTTATTCCTAATATTTAATGGGTTTTGTAGTACCCCTCCGTTTATGCTCATGTTTTTCTGCTGTTATGTTTTCACACTGTTGGGCTATGATACTTTGTTTGGATATTTTGATCGCTAGTTTTGAGCGATAGTGGATTTATTCTGTGACATGATGAGACATTGTATGGTGATTACTGATTTTAGATATGCTTTGAGATAGTGTAGATGTTTACTTTCAGTTGATTATTGCTATGTATATATTTTGATAGACTAACAGTTAATTATTTCGTCAGTCTGATGTGACGTGTATTGGTGTGGAGAACAGAATCGCATCACTCGCTTGCGAGTGCCCTATGATATCCGTGATTTTCTTCGCACGGTGTGCCTGTACAATGATATATATATATATATATGCATGTTATTGCTTGGTTGCAGGAACTGCAGGTACATGACACCGACTCCACCTGGGTACTCAGGTCTGAGCGTGTCAAGACTCAACGGATATGTTGATTGGGAGATAGTAGTTTGGTTCACCCTAGTCTAGTCTATAACCCGGTCACTGTACTTTATCTGTTTTTAGTTTGAGTTAGAGGTTGTTTTGCATTCTTCTGTTTGGATAAATTGTTTGAAAGGTAAATTTGGTTAATTTTTAATGATAGTTTATTGTGCTTTAAATTATTGTTATTGAAATTAATTTTTAAAATATTGAAGAAATTAGTTACATGTTATTTAATTAATTAATTAGCTTATTTGGTTAAATGGTTTGATCTTAAAAGATTAAACTTATTTAATTAAATAAATTAATTAATTAAATTAAATTATTTAAGTGTGTGATTAGCTTTATTTGAAATTAAATATTATTTGTGGAAATGGCATATGAATTGTAAATTAAATTTGTATTTGAAAATAAGAAAATTAAATAAAAAAATAAATGCATGTGATTTGAATATTGGTTGTAAATTTAAATTAAATAAATTAATTGCATGCAATTGAAATTGGCAAGATTGCCGAGAAGTGGTGGAGAAGATATTTTGCAACCACTTCTCGACATGTGTGCCAGTGCATTAATTGATTATTGTTGAAGAAATTTGTTTACGGAGGATAATTTGGATCTGGGGAAAAACACAGAGGTGGTTCAATTTCCTCACGGGAAAAATATCTCAGCTTGTGCAAAAATTTTCTGAATTATATTAATTTGGTAATACTGTATATTTGTGGAAGATCCCTTTGCTTGGAGGATCTTTGTGATTAGTTAAAGCTTTCTTGGATTTGGGGTTTTCTTTGGAGAAGCTTTTGGGAATTGTATGCTACAGGCAAGAGGATTTCTCCTACAGGAAGCTTTCATATTACAGGTACTTTTCTTGTTTGATTCGTTTCTTTTCTTTAAAAGTTAGAAGAGAGAATTGTTTTGTATTTCCTGTGATCTTTTCGGGAGTTTTGTAAAATTTTATTTAAACAGTAGGAAAGATCTATGAAAGATTTTTGTGTTTATCATTTGTTAAATCTGGTAAAGAATGGGGGTTTTGTTAATAAAAAAAAAAATATCCCTTTCGATGAACTATTATTTTAGAATGAATTATACAGAATGTGAATATTATTTTCTTTATTTTCTGTGGAAAATTTTACCAGAAAACAAATTGTCTGTAATTGTTATATCTTGTTGGTTACTTATATATATATATATATATATATATATATATATATATATATATATGTTTATGAAATTTAATTTTGAAATTGATATTTTCTAAAATCGCCGTACAGGCGAATTTATTTCATAGTATTTGTTTCCTGTTATTGAATCACGAATTCGCCAAAGAGGCGCCATTAGGGTTTCGGAATTTTTCTTGTTTTATTTCTTAAAAAAAAACAACGGAAATAAATTCCGCAGGAAAATACATGTTAGACGCAAAGATTTTTGTTTGTTTTAAAACTGTGTATATGGCATTGCAGTCGCGGTGGGGGGGTGTTACCCCCACGGCCGACCCCTAAGGGAGTCGGCTGTGAGGGCGACGCTCGGCACTGCCTTCGCAGGCAGTGCCAGCGCGGCCTGCACAGTCGTGCCCCAATGGGGGCTCGGCAATGGTAGCCGTTGGCCTGCGAATTTAGGGCTTTCTTTTTAAAAAAATAAACTCTTAAAAATTTCGGTTAATATGAAATTCGTTTATGAATAATTCATAATTTTTAATGAGTTCAGTATGGTTCGTATGAATTTCAAAATTATTATGTATTTAATATTTTTTTTTATATATATATATATATAAATTAAAATATATATGTTAATATTCATTTATAAAAGAGATACTTTTGTATTTAAATATAGATTTATTTAAGGTATTTGAAGGCAAGAAAATCAATCAGTTTTAAGTAATAAATTGATTAAAAGCTTATTTTGAAAAAAATAAAAAAAAATGAGAAATTTATTTGTATTTAGATAAGTTATGCATATAATGTTTTTCAATGAGCATAATTATTAAATGATTTGACAACTGTTGTTTTAAAAAAAAAAATAGAAATAGATAATTTTTCTCTTTTAATTTGTTTGACTGGATTTAACATATCCCAATGATAGACGTGTATTCGTTTTAAATTGATTTAAATTTTTATTGGGTAAAAGGGGGAAATTTATCTTTATGAGATTTTAAGTCTTCCAGTTGCAATCTTTTAAGGGAATAAACTTGATTTTGATTTCAAGTGATTGAACAAGTTAGGGTAGTGCACCTGATTTTGTGAACGAATTGTGATGTACATTGTGGTATATTTGGTATTATATGTTGAATTTGTGCACTTTATCTACCCTAGATAGTGAACTTAGTATATCCTTGTTATGTTTAGGGGAGTGGCTTTTTGTAAGGGCCGACACAGAAAGTGGTGTCAGGGTAACTTGCAAAGAGTTAGTAAGTCGGTGATAATTAAATGACACAATAGTTAGATTAAAACTCTTAACAAGATGATTATGCCTCGCTTATGACTCTTGAGCTACTTCAGTCTTGAGTATAAGATGAGAAGGCCTGGAATGGCAATTCGGTGTCTTGTTTCTTTAAAAGACATTCGATTCCGCAATGATTTGCATTGGGGCCGGGTTTCGTAAGAGGTTACCAGGGTAACCCAAGGTTGGGGGCCGGAACCTAAGAAGAAACACCTGGGTAACCTTTGCAATATTGTGATGACACTCCACCTAAAGTAAAAGTTAACCTTGTGTATTTAGTACATTCAATTGTCAAAAGAATCTGGAAGCAATGTAACCAATAGTTTGTTTTGTACTAGTGTCTAGGGTTAGTAGATTAGGTCTAGGTAACCTTATTACTATCTCCTAGCACGAGGGGTGGACCTACGGGTACCACATGGTTGGGTGGAACGTGCACCTTACTCCGTTGGGTCCCCAGTTTTGTGATCATGACATCGAGAGCTTCATGGATGGAGAGCTCGCACTTAGAAACTTATGTGTACTTCTTCATTGTATATTGTAATTCATGTATTTGAAAACATCCCTCAATTGTTTATGAGGAGAATATTGTAAATGTAACCTGTAACTATTATTTGATCTACCTCATCTGATGGATGAGTATTGTATAATTTATCAAATGCAATGTATGGAAAACAAGTTTGTACTTTATTTTATCTTGAATGAAATTCAATGTTATGCAATGTTTATCTTTATATTAATTAATATATGCAATGCGAAATACTAAAGTCATCTATGGAAACTCAAAGTAGTGTAATGTCGCGTAACTTAATGAATGTATGCAACTAATTAACTTAATAATTATATTTAAAAAAAAAATTTATTACACTTTTATACACAATTGCAACA
The DNA here is from genome assembly GCA_007258455.2 of Sequoia sempervirens. Lineage (NCBI taxonomy): Eukaryota > Viridiplantae > Streptophyta > Pinopsida > Cupressales > Cupressaceae > Sequoia > Sequoia sempervirens. The sequence goes on along the minus strand of VDFB02256409.1, from coordinate 33,291 downwards.
TTCATTAAGTTATTATGACGGGGCATTACAGGTTTTTAAAATAGTAATAGAGGATCCTATAATAAAAATTTAAGAGAAATTAAGCATAATTAAGTGATCTATTGAAGAATTAGGGTTTCCAACAAATTCACTCTCAAGGCTGAAAAACAACTAATTTTTCGGAGATTTTTTAGGAAAGTGCAACCTAGGCCTTGGTAAGTTACAGAAAAAATTTCAAAGTAATTTGACTTCATTTGTGTGATTTATTGTAGAAATTATTTTTCTAGAACTTCTTCACAACAAAAAGTAGCCACAAAAAAGAAGAAAAAGAAAAAGAATGTAATGTCCCCATTTTGGCCATACGCTCTTCTTTGACTGATAGCCTATTTCCGGAAATCCGTAGGTTGATCAAAAGTGAAATTAGGGTTTCCTTGCTTGGAGGTTTGTGGCATTTCTAGATATTTACTATTTTTAGTAAATACTAATTTTGGCAGTGGTTCAGTTGTCAGCTTTCATTAAGTCTTGCTTCAGCTCAGTTCTACTTTCTGTTGGTTTTGAGGTAAACTTACTATTTTTGGCAGTGGCTATTTTTAGTAAGTCTAATTTTGGCAGTGGCATCATCAGCAGTTCAACTCAAGTCATTTTGTTATCCATTAGTCTCAGTTTGGCTTTGGGTTTGGTTTTCTCCTTGGACTGAGTTTCAGGCTTAGTCAATTTTCATGTCTTGAAGTTGTAACCCACGCCTAGGCTTGATGACTTCAAGTTGTTTTAAAGAAAGGGACATAAAAGGGTCATGTGAGCATTTAATTATTTAATAAATGCTTTATTGTTGCAATATGAAATGGATGCCTAAAGGGGAAGTTGAATGATATTTTATTATTTCAAAAAAAAGTAAAAAGGCAAAAAGGTGGCGTCCCTTTTGGAAGTTGAAGTGATTCAACTTCTTGGAATTTGAAGAGTTCTTGTTGCTTCGTTTGCCAACTAAAACTTATATATTGCTACTGTTTGAAGGGCTGATTATCTATGAATTTATGCTAATGTTATGCTGTCGAAATGACAACTTGGTTTTTACTTCGAGGGATGCTTACCTCCTAGTTTCAATCCAATTTCGTGTTTGAAATACAACACCTAGTTGGTTTTCATTGCTGCTTCTCATCCAGACTAGCAGATTGAGCTCAACAGTTGAAGTTTTTAATGATATTTCCAGTTTTGAAGTTGCTGATGCAGTCACAGCTGAAAGTGGTTTTTGCATACAGCTTTTTGTGTGAATTTAATTTGCTTGTGGGTACTTTTCCAATCCATTCCTACACCCAAGGCGACCATCTTTGGAGAGTTTCAGATTTTAATTTTGAGTTGTTGATTTTTACTTGTCAAAATCGCCCCTCATGAAGGCCGTACCATTCTTGCTGCATTGGGATTCGTGTAAGAATTAAATTACGAGTTTTTGTTGCTGTTTCTTCATCTAATGTTGGGCGCCTATCTTCCAGCAGCTCATTGGTTTTCGTTTCACACAAAACGGAGGTATTTTGAGTGAGTTGTGAATATTTCTTTGAATTTCACAGTTGCTGATCAGAATTTCCAGAATTGTTATTTTACATCAGACTTGTTTAAGTTTGAATCTTCAGTCCTTTCTTCATCATTTATTGTTGATGTCTAACATGGAATCATCCAGTATCATGGTACATTGAATCTATTGTAATTTTCATGTAATTTGCAGCTCTTTTTCCATATTGTAAGACTGTAAACAGTAGTACTGTTCCAGTCCTTTATTGATGCAATTCTTTCTTTAATTTCACATTAGTACCCCTGGATGGTTTACCGCCAGTGTGGATAATTGGATTTGTATTACTCTTGTACCCACTCTCAAGTGGTGAATCCCCACAACTCTGTGGATGCCCGCCGCAGCGGACGAATTGTTTTAATTGTAATATTTTCCCCCCACTGTTTGGTGGTAGTGTGGAAATGCTCTTCATGGCTGGTTATCCGCCTATTCATTTCTAGTATCAATTCAACACTCCGTCATATGTTAGCACCTCGCCCTCAGTGGGATCTTGAGTGCACATTCTTGATGTTGAGTAGTTTCTTTCAAGTATTTTTCATTTAGCTCCTCCACCATATGACAACACCTATTCCTCATTGGGATTGAGTGTGCATTCTTGGTGTGAGTTCTTTTCAAGTTTAGTTTTCTATTTGGAGCTAACGCTAATCAAGTTGGTTAAGTGCTAGTTATGTTGTGTTACTTCATCGAAAAAATTGGTTATCATATTTCAGTGGTATCAGAGCCAAGATCTTGCCATCTTGTGAATAAGACAGAGTCAGTTGACAAATGAGTGATAGAGAAATCAGATTCTTCACCTAAGTTCAGTTTAGCTTTCAGAAGTTCTTAAGATGTTGCATTTTATGAGGTCCAGGAATCGTGAGAAGTCAGATTTGATTGTGGCTTCAAAAGAATGCCAGTTCAAGAGGCAATGTGAACATGAGGCTGCCATACTCCATAAACAATATCAGAGCATGACAGATGAGTTTAAGAACGATGTTTCATTTGACACGTTTTTGAATTGTGCGGTGATTCATGACCCTGGAAAGTTGGCTATGGTCAACTACATCAAAAAAATGATTAAAGAGGAAGTAGAACTTGCCATGGTTGAAGAATCAAGGAAGGAAGAAGCAAAAGGATCTGTTTGTGGTTTGCAGCCCACAAGTAAGCAAATTGAAGAGAAAAATCAGTCAATTAGTGTTGAAGAAGACACAAGCAAGGTGCACATTTTGGTTCAAAATGAAAGTGGGCTTGATGAAGATACCTTGGCAAATGAGGAGATTAAGTTAGAGTCCCAAAATACATCCCTAGACTTGCATGGGATGGGAAATAATGAAGATTATTATGGTAAGAAGATCATTACAGCAGTCTTGAGTCCTAATAAGGATTCAATCAATGAAGATCTCGAGACAAATGGCTTCTCAAAAGATGCTGGTGGAACAGTTGTGTGGGATAAGTACGTTGAAGAAGAGCAAGATGAAGCAAATACTAATGGTGTCTTTGAACCAGCTTATGACCATTACGAAAGTGAGGTTGTTGATGGTGATTCCGATGTGTTTTTATCTCCTTTTGTTGAAGATTTAGTGAAGGATAATTCTCTACTTTATGCTGAGCCAATTCCATATGAAGAATTATTGACAAGTGTCCAAGAAGACTTATTTGGTATGTATGTGGGCACTAATGATAAAATCAGCAACACATCTACTCAAGATAATTTCATTGAAGAAAAGAATGACAAAATATTCAAAGCAACCAGCCTTGATGATTCTTTAATCCGATATAATGCTAGTGACTTGAGTGGTAGTGGGTTTGATTATCAAACTACATCTATGGAGAAAGCCATAGATGAAGATTTCAGTTCAAGTGGGTTGAGGAGTTCATTCAAAGAGTCAACGGTCCAAGAGGAGCATGATGATCTCTTTCCTATTGATCATTGCAATCAAACCTTTCACATTTGGGATCCGGGCGCGATGTTTCCAAGGTATGATAAAGAACCGGAGTGGGATAAATTTTCCTTTGATCCTGATGAAGTTCAAAAATGAGTTTGCAATGCAAGTAATGAAGTGATCTTTGGAGGAGAAGTTGCAGCAATGGCTAATGAGAATGTGATTTTTTATGTTGAAGAGAATAATGTTTTAAAATCAACAAATGGTTTGGATGCCTTTCAGAATTATGCACAAGAAGAGTATGAGAACTTGAAAGGTCAAGATAGAGGTACTAATTTGTTTGAAGAAGTTGTTGACAAGCCTTCAATTCAGGAGTTATGCAGTGATAAGATTAGAAAGGAGGCTGATTTTGAGAATCAAATCAAAGAAAATAAATCAAAAAAGTTGTTGGATGAGCAAAGCTTCTTTGCTGATTATGATCATGGGCCTAAAGAGCTGCAAGTTTTGAAGGATAACTTAATGGTTTCAGAAGAGAAAATTGTTAAAGCATTATCAAGATTTGATAGCACACACAATTTTGTTGAAGAACTCTACTGGAAGTTTCAGTTTGAAGAGAGACAGAATGGAGTTAAAGGAGTCACTCTTTCCAAGTTGCAAACTATCAAAGAAGCATTGGAATCATTAAAGATAGATTATTTGCATTTGCTCTCAGATAGAGATAATGCCATTAAGTTTGCAGAAGAGACCTATGATGCCTACCAAGAGGAGAAAGAGGTTGATAGTCTTTGCCTTGATCTTACCTTAGCTCATCACTCTTTTTACAAAACAGAAAATCAATCATCTATGTCAGCCACACTTATGGAACAAGAAGCTAATACAAGGCTAATGGAGATCAAGCAAATAGTTGAAGGAATAAATGAACTCCATAATGTTGAAACAATGCATAATGCCATAGAGATTCATTATGTTGATAGTGATTGGAAGGTAAATCAAGAGTGTGAACTCTTGAGTTGGGAAGAGAATTTGCCTCAAGAAGGGATAGCTTGCAGCCATGAGCTAGATGTGATGACTGGTAATGTGTGTGATATTCATCACACTAAATTCTATGGATCAGCAAATAATGATGGGCATATTCAAGTTGAAGAAAATGTGCATGAATTTTATGAAGACACCAACGAAAAGGATGAAGGAAATATTGTTTCTATGATTGTGTACAACAATCCACCATCTTCACATGATTTGTTAAATGAGTTGATTGACAATTTCTATGTGGATGGCATTGGTAAGAAGTTTTATGTTTTTGACATGCATAATTTTATAGTCAAGCATAAGATAATGTTGGTGGATCCATTCTATATGTCAAGCAACACTCTCTTGGGATGGATAGTAAATGAGCATTTAATGGTGTTCAAACTTGAACTGGCTGGTTTTCACTCAGCATTAACCAATGGAAGAGTACCGCCTATCTTAAAATGGTTGATGAGGTCAGATCTTGGAGAGATGCATCAAATTGTGGGAGAACTTTCAGACTTGCCCCTTTGGTTTCTAGATTGTGCATTGTTGATGAGGGATTATTCTAAAATGCTGGTCATGAAAGGTTCAAACTTTGCTTTGATGGTTGCAGTTGACTACATGGATTTGTGTGCTCGAGACTTTCACTATGGCTCTTGGAGATATGTTGGGAATTCTTCCCAATGTGTTGGAGATTATTTGCAGTTGGGAATTCACGCTTGGAATTCTCAACATGGCTTGATGGAGATTGTTGCAAGTAGAAAAAAGGATATTTGGAGAAATAAGGATTCAATTCTTAGAATCTTTGATGCGGCCCCCATCTTTACCAACCATTTGATGGTTCTTTCTGCTCATCAACTGGTGAATTGGAGAGATATTTTGAACAAAGGAAGGTTTAATGTTGGGTTGGAGTTTCTTGAGAGGATGTTTCCAGCCTTGAGCCTGAGCAGTTGTGCTATTATGGACACTGATTTTCAGTGTTGCAGCAATTGTTCAATTCTTTGCACACTGATTTTCCTAAAATCAGACTTTAAGTGGTTCATTTCAAATTTCATGGGCAGCTGGTACACTCATTTTTTCTTTTCACAATCTTTTATCAATGATGATTTTTGGCTTCAAAAGTGGGTAATGGTGTTTCATAGTGATTCAGATCAGTATTGGATGGTGTTCAAGTTATGTTCTAGTGGCTTTCTTTGTACAATCTCTTGCACTAGTGTTTGGGGCAGCGAACCTTTGCTTGATTTGGTTCAACTTTTTGAGACTTTGGGGGAGAGATTGGTGGAAGTTTTCAGAGTTTTTCTTGAATATGTCAGAATTACTCAGAGGAGGCATTATACATCCTTAAGGAGCTTTGAGGATGCAGTTGCTATGACTTTGCAAAGAGCTGTTTTTTCCTTTGCAAACAGCTATGATGGAATCACATTTGCTGTTGTGATTTGGTTTGATGCTTTGAGGAGTGATGTTGATGAGAATATTTTTGAGTTGTTTAGATTATTCTTCTTTGTTCTCAGAATGGTGATTGACATTGACATTGCAGATGTTAATTCCTCAGAGTTTATTGAGCATGAGACGCTGCTAGATTTTGATTCAATTCCTTCTATGTTGTTCGACTTGAATTTCAGGCATGTTATCACTTTGAGGTTGCAAGGATGGTTAGTGCAGTTTTGGTGCAATGATTTCATTTGTATGATCAGAGTAGAGCAGCATCAGCATGGTGGGGTTTTTCAGAGATGGACATGGGACCCCGGGATCCTATATGTTTGGTGGGATCAGTTTGGAGTGTTGTGGCATTGCTTGAGGACAAGCAATTTTGGGAAGGGCGGACTGTAATGTCCCCATTTTGGCCATACGCTCTTCTTTGACTGATAGCCTATTTCCGGAAATCCGTAGGTTGATCAAAAGTGAAATTAGGGTTTCCTTGCTTGGAGGTTTGTGGCATTTCTAGATATTTACTATTTTTAGTAAATACTAATTTTGGCAGTGGTTCAGTTGTCAGCTTTCATTAAGTCTTGCTTCCACTCAGTTCTACTTTCTGTTGGTTTTGAGGTAAACTTACTATTTTTGGCAGTGGCTATTTTAGTAAGTCTAATTTTGGCGATGGCATCATCAGAGTTCAACTCAAGTCATCTTGTTATCCATCGTCTGGTTTGGCTTTGGGTTTGGTTTTCTCCGGTGAGTTTCGTGACTTAGTCAATTTTCATGTCTTGAAGTTGTACCCCACCTAGGCTTGATGACTTCAAGTTGTTTTAAAGAAGGGGACATAAAGGGGTCAAGTGAGCATTTAATTATTTAATAAATGCTTTATTGTTGCAATATGAAATGGATGCCTAAAGGGGAAGTTGAATGATATTTTATTATTTCAAAAAGTAAAAAGGCAAAAAGGTGGCGTCCCTTTTGGAAGTTGAAGTGATTCAACTTCTTGGAATTTGAAGAGTTCTTGTTGCTTCATTTGCCAACTAAAGCTTATATATTGCTGCTGTTTGAAGAGTTGATTATCTATGAATTTATGCTAATGTTATGCTGTCGAAATGACAACTTGGTTTTTACTTCGAGGGATGCTTACCTCCTAGTTTCAATCCAATTTCGTGTTTGAAATACAACACCTAGTTGGTTTTCATTGCTGCTTCTCATCCAGACTAGCAGATTGAGCTCAACAGTTGAAGTTTTTAATGATATTTCCAGTTTTGAAGTTGTTGATGCACACAGCTGAAAGTGGTTTTTGCATACAGCTTTTTGTGTGAATTTAATTTGCTTGTGGGTACTTTTCCAATCCATTCCTACACCCAAGGCGACCATCTTTGGAGAGTTTCAGATTTTAATTTTGAGTTGTTGATTTTTACTTGTCAAAATCGCCCCTCATGAAGGCCGTACCATTCTTGCTGCATTGGGATTCGTGTAAGAATTAAATTACGAGTTTTTGTTGCTATTTGTTCATCTAATGTTGGGCGCCTATCTTCTAGCAGCTCATTGGTTTTTGTTTCACACAAAACGGAGGTATTTTGAGTGAGTTGTGAATGCTTATTTGAATTTCACAGTTGCTGATCAGAATTTCCAGAATTGTTATTTTACATCAGACTTGTTTAAGTTTGAATCTTCAGTCCTTTCTTCATCATTTATTGTTGATGTCTAACATGGAATCATCCAGTATCATGGTACATTGAATCTATTGTAATTTTCATGTAATTTGCAGCTCTTTTTCCATATTGTAAGACTGTAAACAGTAGTACTGTTCCAGTCCTTTATTGTTGCAATTCTTTCTTTAATTTCACATTAGTACCCCTGGATGGTTTACCGCCAGTGTGGATAATTGGATTTGTATTACTCTTGTACCCACTCTCAAGTGGTGAATCCCCACAACTCTGTGGATGCCCGCCGCAGCGGACGAATTGTTTTAATTGTAATCTTTTCCCCCCACTGTTTGGTGGTAGTGTGGAAATGCTCTTCATGGCTGGTTATCCGCCTATTCATTTCTAGTATCAATTCAACACTCCGTCATATGTTAGCACCTCGCCCTCAGTGGGATCTTGAGTGCACATTCTTGATGTTGAGTAGTTTCTTTCAAGTATTTTTCATTTAGCTCCTCCACCATATGACAACACCTATTCCTCATTGGGATTGAGTGTGCATTCTTGGTGTGAGTTCTTTTCAAGTTTAGTTTTCTATTTGGAGCTAACGCTAATCAAGTTGGTTAAGTGCTGGTTATGTTGTGTTACTTCATCGAAAAAATTGGTTATCATATTTCAAAGAACAAGAAGTAGAAGTAGAACAAGAAACAAAGCAAGAGAAAGAAAAAGAGCAAGAGAAAGAGAAAGAGAAAGAAAAGGAGCAAGAACAAGAACAAAAATAAGAGCAAGAACAAGAAGCAGCATTAGAAGAAGTGGATGTAAAAACAAAGAGATGAAGAAGAAAAAGAAAAAGTTAGCATTGAGGACAATGCTTTTGTAAAGAGAAGGGAAATATTATGCCCCTACCCCTATAGTATGTATAGTGTTATGAGTAGTCGGCTCGTGGTGTTAGAATTTAGTACTTAACATAGATTAGTTAATAATAAATAATTAACATACTATTGTTGATTTATTAAATAAAATTCGTTTTGGAAGTTATATTCTCGTAACTTGTTTTATACGAGAATAATGGCCTTTAAAGGCAATATTTTGTAATAGATTTTTAGTGTAATGTGAATGACTGGATTTTAATTCGAGAGTAATCTCACTTTTTCTCTCATTTCAATATGGTATCAAAGCAAGTTGGTTGATCTCTCTGTTTTCCTTCCATTCATTTGTCTTTCATCCAAAGCGGTCATTCAAGGGCCAAGCAGTGCAGACCACGTGCAACAGCCATTGATATCCGTCCACCATTCTTGCATTTTGTCAACAAAGGAGCAGTGCAGACTACGTGCAAATCTATGACATTCATCACTCATTTGTATTTCTCTCTTTCAATCTTGGTCACTCCTTCCATTATTTTTTCCTCCATTTTGTTCATGTTCATTTTCAAAATCTGGAAAATTAAAAAAAAAAATATCGAAAAGTTTTGTAGAAGAGCGTAGGCAATTGAAGAGAAGTTTGCACACAGTAGTGATATCATTTTGTCAGTCTTCCAATATCATTTTGTATTCTATATGGCCAATCATTTTTGTGGATGTTGTCATTATTTTGTTCTTTAGTTGGTTTCACTGCAGCCAATATTCATATTGAAAGCATCGGGCTATTCCGTTATATGCATACATTTTCAAGATTAGGTCATCCGCTAATCATGCCCGGTCATTGAAATTTGATAAAAAGAGGCTTCACTAGGCCACCCTCTTGATTCAGAGCGTCAAGTTCCCCCTGCCAAACCACTTGTTATTGTCATTAGTGGACCGAGCGGAGTAGGAAAGGATGTTGTGCGGAAGGGAATTCACTTTGTAGTTACAACACAATTACAACCTAAGAACCATGAGGAGTGGTGGACTTATGTCTGCATGGGGCCTTCATATCCTCACCCAAATTGGCACTTAGGGCTAAGAGGTACACAGCACCATGCAGTGATGTGGCGTGTCTAGAAGGAAGGGGGCACCGGATTTTTATATTGGGGAGCAAACTGCCATGAGAAAGCAGTTGTCTCTAGTGCAGAGATAAAGTTTCGTCGAGGCTTGCCTCCAAGTGATGGTGTATTGTTCCATCCCGAAGAAGTGTTTTCTTCTTCTAGTGAGCCTATTGCTTCTACTAGATTGGAACGGATTCTGAGTGGTTTGCAGGACTTTGAATATCTAAGATTATATGCATCACGATATTGTAAGTTTGAAGCCCTTGCACTTCTAGAGAAGTCAGGAGTTTATTATGGTCCAGAACATTATACACATAATCACGGACCCATTGATGCAATGACAGCAGAGATTTTCCGCACTTGTAGATCTTCATGAATTCAAACCTAAGATTCTATAGCATATCATGTGATATATTCATTTTTTAATTGCAAACAGAGAGCACGAGATCTTCTTGATGAAAAGTTGCAAGATAACACTTTGATAATTGAAGGAAAGAACCACACTTCAAGTGATGAAGAAATTCCACATCAAAGTGACGAAGAATGTGTACTAATTTCTAGTTTTTCTCTATGTCAGTACTAAGGGGGGGTGTTAGAATTTAGTACTTAACATAGATTAGTTAATAATAAATAAATTAACATGCTATTGTTATTAAATAAAATTGGTTTTGGAAGTTATATTCCCATAACTTGTTTTATATGGGAATAATGGTCTTTAAAGGCAATATTTTGTAATAGATTTTTGGTGTAATGTGAATGACTGGATTTTAATTTGAGAGCAATCTCGTTTTTTCTCTCATTTCAATACGTGGCTACCTTAACTTTTAATTAAGTCATATTATCATTATTATATTGTTATTTAGTTATTTGGGTCAGCCTAAGGCTTATATAGGGTTATCTAGGTCCGCCTGGGTGATATCCTAGGCGTAAGTATGGGGAATATACGAGGTATAGGTAGTTATTATCATCAGGTTGAGTATTGAGTTCTTATTGAAGAATATTAGAGGTATCCCTCTTGAAGTGGATTAGGAGGTTGCCCCCTCAAAGTGGCATATTATTATCAAGTATGTGCAGCATATTTCCTATCATATTCTTCTATTGTGCAAGTTGTTTCATTACAGTGACTAGTGACATCACAAGTCAACTACTAGAATTTGAGCAAGAAGTTGAAAATGATCCAATGGTGATGATCATCCTCAATACTCTAACTTTCTCAACCGAAGTGTTTGTTACGTCCTTGAGCATCTCCAATCGCAAAGTTACATATCAAGAGCTTGTTGGATTACTTCAACAACAAGAAGTACAGCAAGCTTTGACAACAATGAAGAAGAAAAGGCTCTTTCTTCCAAACAAGAACTTTGAGCCAAATAGGGAAGACCTTTGGCCAAATAAAAAGTATTTGCAACTTAAAGATTTTTATGAGAAAGGTGAAGAACTGCAGCCAATAGTGATTTGTCAAATTTGTGGCAAGTTGTCCCATGACACCAAAGATTCTTGATATTAAGGAGTCACACAGAAAAACTGAGAAAATATTGAAGGCCACAAAAGACACTAAAAGCTGATATTGAGATTAATGATGTCAAAAATGTCAAAAGTGATGATGAAGTCATCCAAGTGCTGACCTAGTTCCCTAATGTACTTAAAAAAAAGGAACATATCTAGGAGGAAAGGCTAGATTCATAGCTAAAATAGAATAAGACAGACAAACTCAAAATGCTCTCAAAATTAGAGGTAAAGCTATGTTCCTCTGACTCGCTGTAAAAATTTCAAATGTAAGTTCATATTTTTTCTTAAAGACAAAAACCCTTTTAGCAAATGAATTCAAAGATGAAAACTCTCCTATTAATGTAAGTAATTCCATTTTCAAAGGTTGCTAGTGTGCTAAACAGTTGCAAAAGATTTTTCATTTTCAGTTGGTTCAGTGTGTTGTATGTAATTTCAGATTTTTGTGGGTTTCCAGGTTTTAGTATTGTGTGAAGTTTCAGTGTGAATTTAGATTTGAAAAGAATATCAAATACTATTATTTTCTTAGCTAATCTTATTTCCTTTTGCAAATGCTGATTGTACCATTTCTAGGCTCAATTGCAGTTGTTTATTGTTGCTTTTAATTAAGACTAAGGCTGGCATACCACTTTATTCTCTATACTATTCCAGCCACAACTTTCTTTAACTTCATATTCATTTTGTTATGAAGTGTCATACTCTATGTTGAAGGGTGGCAATGTGGCAATTCAAATATAAGGTGAAATATTTATGATGTTGCCATACCAACAAGGTGTCCAATCGCAGCCTTTGTAGCTGCTATTAAATATTATCACAGTATGGCATTTTCTTTCAAATGTAGTCGTACAAATCAGGGTAAGCTACATACCCTTATTTCTGATTTTTATATCAGTTCTTAAAAAAGTTATTTCTGTTGTTTGGTAAACATTACTGAGAAATTTTTCAGTTAATATTCACTGTTTCAGTTCACTAGAATAATATTTTTATGGTAAAATTTGTGTGTAGTTTATTGCCAAAAATATCATAAGATTTGTAGTTGATTTCAATATTGTAAGTCTAGATGGCTATGCCACCACAACATGAGACAATTAATTTCATTTCCAATATTCTGATGTTAGTCTGTGTAGTTCTCTGCCAGAATTAGATTTTGTAATTGTTCTAGAAGGCCTGCCGTCATAACTAATTTTAATCATTTTCAATTAAGATTGTATTTAATCTGAAAGGCTTTCCTTCCAATTATGTATATCTTTACTTCTAGATTTGTAGAAATTTGCTAACATTGAATTGTGTGGCTTATCACCAACAAGAATTTCAATATAATATTATTCTAATCCTTTCACTGCATGCCCTCACCTTGCCCACATCAGGAACATGGTGATCAAAAAGTGTTAAGGTTTCATGCATTGTCCATTGTGAAATTACAAAAAGCAAACAAAATTCAGTTCAGGACATTACACACGCTTTAGTATGTATGATAACAATATTGGTCCTTGTTCTCTTTGTACTAATGTGGAGTCTATTGTTCATGTTTTTTCTAAGTTCCTGATTCGTTTTTGGATTCGGGTACAGGTACGTGAATCTGGTACAGGATTCAGTCAAAAAAAAAATTGGGGTTGGGTACAGCTTGGGTACGGGAATACAAGAGACATATAAAAATCAGAAATATATACATATTTGCAGCAGTAAATTAAGTTCATAATACACCACCATATTAATAGTCTAATAACATAGCAAAAATACATCACTACTTTCATAGTCACTAAGTCAAATATTAAAATATTAGTGATTACTCGAATGTCATGATATAAAATTATAAATTAAAGTTCAAACATAAAATGTCAAACGTTTACAATCAGCCATTATTGATCATTGATCAATCTAAATCATATGGGTCATCAAACAAACTAGCATCATTAGATGCTACATTTTGTGTAGAACCACAAATAGCATTAGTGGCACTCGCATAAGCATTGCCACTAGCAGTAGCACTGACACTACCACTCTCATGCTCAGTAGCTGCTTCAGGCTCATACTCATCATCAATATCAAGTGCAGCTAAGTGACTTGTGGAAGCATCCAAGTCAAGCTGCTCTGGCTCAATATCCCACCTCCTTGTGTCTCCTTTGTAGGAACTTTGCTTGTGTGTAAGGAGGTGCAAGTTTGAATGCACATACACCAAGTCCTCTGCCTTTTTTGAATGTAGCCTATTGCGTTTTATTGAGTGGATGAAGGAGTATGTGCTCCAATTCCTCTCCGAAGAAGATGAACTAGCAACCTATTAAGACCAAATTAAATAGTTAAGAGTTACAAAATCTAAATAAACAAAATTATAAATTAAAATTAAAATTACAAAATATAAAACTTACTTGGGATGAGATTTTTATTGCAATAGGTTGGAGATGCATGTATTCTTGCCCATGGAAGTACCACCAACTATGAGCATCCACCCTGTACTTGTCTCGAAGAGCATCAAGATTCTGATCAACACTACTAGAGCATGCAAAAGCCATGAACTCAGCCCTCACTCGATCACGTTGGTCACAATCAGTGAAGAGTCTACGAAGTGTTGCCTTGTACCCTTGTGCCACTTCAACATCCCTATATGGAGCAACTCTTGATGAAGCAGAAAGTATCTCAGGACTATAATATTTGGGACTCAATGCAAAAGCGAGAAGATGCAATGGAGTGGTCATTTTGTTCCATCTATCAACCATGATTTCTTGTAGCTCTTTGAAGAACTTTTCTTCAAGATCTTCCTCTTTTGCATTGATGATGGTATTCATCTTCTCAATCATTGAGTCGATACCATCATATACTTCTCCCAAACAAGGTTTATCTATGTCTGTGTAATGGATCATGCTCAATATAGGCTCAGTGAAACTGACCAGGTACTCAACACGATCCCACCAACAATCACCTAGGATCCTTTGCTTGACCCTATTTGCCCTTTCATTGCTAGATTGCCTCCATATGACCCAATTAGGGCTAATTACCATGGCCCAGAGTGCCTCACGAACCTTTATAAGTTGTCTCAACACAATTGTGTTGGAGGAAAAACGGGTCTCAGCAACCTGTTTGGAAATCAAAATTAAAATTAAAATGTAATTTAAATTTACAAAATCAAAATTTAAAATTTAAAAATATTGAGAATTAACTTACCTTCAACAATTCCAATTTTGAGAATTGTCTAAATATTCCTTGTGTCATATGGTGGTTAGTGACAAACATTTGGATGTCTTCGCCCTCAGCATACACCTATTTGATCCACTCAATTTTGGATCCAATTTTTTGTAGCATTAGATTGAGAGAGTGGACAGCACAAGGTGTCCAGCACAAGGTGTCCAAAAAGTGTGTGGATACTTCTCAACCAATAACCCAGCAGCCCTACAATTTTTGGCATTGTCGGTTACAACTTGCACAACATTTTGATGGCCCACTTCTTCAATAGCTTGGCAAAGGATGTTAGCAATAAAAGGACCATCTTTCACCTGTCCTTCACAATCCACTGCTCTCAAAAACATTGCCCCTTTAGGGGACACGGCAATAACATTGATCAATGGGCAATTTTTTGCATCTTTCCAACCATCAAAAACGATGGTCACCCCTATTTCGATCCATGAATCCCTTATGGGCTTCAAAGAGTCTGCTACATGTTTCACCTCTTTCTCCAATAAGGTGCAATGCACCTTCTCAAAACCTGGGACCTTATACCCCTTTGGAGCCTCATTAATAGATTTCACCATTTTTTGCCAATATGGTGAACAAACAACATTGAATGCCAATCCATTGGCATAGACACATCTTGCTATGTCTTGATCAACAATCTCTCTTGCCTCATTCTGAAATGAAGCTTCCAACGGTCTCTTAGATCTTTTATTTGATGAGGGCACGGTTTGCTCTTGAGGCATGTTCATAAATGGATGGCTTTCTGTAGGTGGAAGATAAGTAGGTGTCGATGGTGTAGGGGGTTTCATGGATTAAGATCCTTGTTTTAAGACTACCAGATTTTTGCTCTGATTTTTCTTGCTCAACAATATATTTCAACACTACGTCATCTGGAAGGCCTTTGCCATCACCTTCTGGAGGTCCTGGACAAGGTTTGATGCCATTATCAAGGATCCTACACAATTGGGCTTTCACTCGACTGTATGAGCTCGTATATCGAACTTTGCAATGACTACAAATCCAAATAAATACTCCACCACCTGGACATTGTTAAACCATTTCTACATATTTCCAAAGGGGAGAGGTTACATTTATTTTGAAACAAGATTGGCCTGAGGAGTTAAAAGCGGATGCCATTGTAATACCTAAGGCACAACAGATTGAAATAATTTTGGTATTGAAATTTGAAACTAAAAAACTTCAAAGAATGAGAACAATCAACAAAACAATAAAAACAAAACAAAATAGTTCATTTGTTAAAAAAAATGTAAGAAAAAAATCAAAAAACTTCAAAGAAACCTACCTCGTTTGAACAAATCTTGCTCTACGATCTTCTTGGCAACGAACAGACACTTGCAAGTGCCTAGGAATAGCACAAAAATCAACTTTGAACAACCAACGATCAGCCTTCAAGTCTATTCAAGCTTGTGCAAGCAAGAGAGAAAGTTCAGCAATGGAGGTAAAAAAACTTGTTTTTCATTCACAAATTGTTAAATGAGATTGCTTTTACCTATTTAGTGTGTTTGGAGGCATAAATTAGGGTTGGAATGAATATTAAATTACTTAGACGTCAATTGGTGGTCAAAAAAATGATTAAAAAATGCTTAAAAACCCACTTTGTCTGCGGATTGGGCGTTTTCACGCCTGGATTTGTCGCGGATTCGTCGTGGATTCCTCTTGCCGTATCTTGGTCGAATCCGCAGTGGCAAATCAAATCCAGCTCGAATCCGCAAACCAAATTTTGAATCCTAGTCGAATTTCCCTCATATTGTACCTGAATTTCGTATCTGGTACGAATTGAATCGTATCCAAAGGCTCCAGGAGGCAAATCAGTAACTTAGTGTTTTTTTTATGTCCATTGTTTGCTTTGACATTTTCCTTATTGCATGGATCAAATTTACCATGAAAGACGCTATTAAATTGCATAATGTGTTGTTTGGATTTTATAGTTGGACTAGAAATGTTAAGAGATTCTATAGGAAATTGTGATTGGTTATTTCCACTGAGGTTCTACGGGTTTTGTAAAAGGTTAGGAATGATGATGTGTTCTATGGTAACAAAGGTTATAGACTAGCTTATTAAGTGAAGTCACAATGCATTTTGTTCTTTGCGGAATGAATTACAAGATTCCTTAAATTTGAGTCAAGAAAACTCCTTGACAATAGTTCTATGACCATCTACTATGATTATTGGAAAATATTTGAGACTTTCCAAGGGTTGCTCCAGTATTAGGTAGTAACAAACAAATATCTAACCAAGAAGAGTTAGAGATATTTGAGAAGGGTTGGAATGTCCTTAATAACCAATACATTGAACAGAATGAAGATTTGCATGGTTGATCTCATGCAATAGAAGATGTTGGCTCTGGCTTCTATGAATAAAACATTAACAACAAATTTGTACTTGTTGTTAATGAACTTGATATTCATGTCCAGCCTGTTAATGAAGTTATTGTAATGTCCCCATTTCCGATGTCCTCTTTCGGATTAGTCGGATATGGATACACTTATTATTTTTAGTAAGTGTTATTTTTAGCAAGGGGTCTAGCGTTGAGCTTCAATCTTCAGTGAGCCCTTTGGGCATCTCTGTTACTCTCCAGCTTGAGTTTTTGGCACTACTTACTATTTTTAGTACTTACTAAAAATAGTAAGTCATTAGGGTAAGTTGGACCTAGTCAGGGTTACCACTCAGCAGCATTTTCAATTGAGGCATCAATTTCTAAGGTTGAAGCATTTTAATATTTGATTTCCCCTTCGAAAATTGGATTATTATAATGTAACTTTATATTTTAACATTGAGGGTGAGGGGGAACATAAAAAGATACCAAGGACGCCTAAGGTAATGACTTGAAGTTGTTTTTAAAGCAACTAAAACATTTTTGAATGCTGCATAAGCCTTGGGCGCCCAAGCTATAGTTGGAGCCAAAAAATTAAAGTTACTTTTGGCGTGGATTTGAAGAGGGTTTTAGGGTTTTATCATGTGGTCGCCCTAATTTTCCAAGAGAGTCTTTTAAAAGTTGATTTTGAAGCCTCATTTCTCATGGATGTTTTGGCTGCTTATTAAGATGCTGCTGGTTTTTCGCCAGGAGGTCAGATAAACGGAGTTGAGGACGAAAAGCCTCAATATCTAGGACTGTTTTCGGTAGTGCAAGACCTCCCCTAGCTGGTAGAAGGGTGATTTCATCCAGAAATCACATTGGTGCTTCAAGTTGCAGAATTTACAGGCTTGAGAATGAAGATTTTCCAACATTTTTGAGGTTTTTCAGTTTAGTTTTGGGTGTGAGATGCTTCTTACAGTTTGGAGTGGTTTTCTAGGTGATTTTGGTGTGTTTCTTATCAATTTCTGGGCACATTCAGTTTGGACCTGAACCTGATTATCAGCTCATTCCTCCAAAATGGTTTAGGTTTTCCAAATGGGTATTGGATTAGATGAAAGCTCTCTTCAAGGCGATTCTAACAAGTATTATTTTGCAATTTTTGAAGCAGCCTTGGATTTATTAAGTCAGATCGCCCCTCTGCTGTAAGCGCCTGGTTCTGGGTCTTTATCTTTAATCTGGTCGGCATAATTGTGAGGGAGTCTACGTTGTTTGGGAGCTATTTGGAGGGACGTCCTTGGCATCAGCATTACCACGAGCTTGAAACCCTTTCAAGTGAGTTGGATGTGGGATTTGAAGAAGTAACAAATCTGCTGTTAAGGAGCTAATTTACAGGTCTGAAAATACTTGTTTAATGAGTTGAAACTGTGTTATTATGAACAGTAATATTCTGTCATTGAAAACTGATTAATGGAAGCTCTGTAAGTCAATCATTCTCAGTGCTTTGTTCCTATTTTATGTTCACTGCATTTCTATACTTTATGCAAGTTCTATGTATGATTTAGCATGGAAAAAACTCAATGCAAAATCTCTCATAAAACACAATCAGCAAGTGGGGAAATATCAATTCATTTGCATGATGAAACTGTGAATAACACATGAAAATACAAAGGCAAACACACTCAGAAAATTATAACAGCAGTGGTGAAGTTTTCAAAATATATATATATTTGGGGTCGTATATTACAGTTATAAAAGAGTTACAGGGGTATGCAGATAGTGGGCAAACAGTAGTCCAAGAAATGATTAACCAAATGTCTTCAAACTCCAGTGCTATATCTGGGGAGATGGAAGCAATAAATCTAATTGCACCATCTCCTCCAACTTTTCTCTAGCAGATCACCCCTTCCTACCACAGGTCATGGAGGCCTCTATCCTTCTTGTAAGTTTTAATGATCAGATTTAATGCACAGAAATTAATTCGAAATCAGACACAATAACACAGCAGATACCTTGGGAAAACCCTCCACTTGAGGGAGAAAAACCCAGCAACAAAGATCTCTCTTATATATTTAATAATGGCAACAATTCACTTTACAATGAGGCCAATCACAAGGCCAATATCCAGCATCAACTCTAGATGCAAAACAGATAATAATCTGCCCTTCCTTGAAATCTAAATCTGCACTTAGAGAAATTCGCAATCTGCTCTTGGAGAAAATTCGCACTTGAATGAAGGAGAGAATCAAACTTG
This sequence comes from Sequoia sempervirens, assembly GCA_007258455.2. Taxonomy (NCBI): domain Eukaryota; kingdom Viridiplantae; phylum Streptophyta; class Pinopsida; order Cupressales; family Cupressaceae; genus Sequoia; species Sequoia sempervirens. Next base: position 14,614 of record VDFB02256409.1, on the reverse strand, counting down.
CTTAATGATCCAAAGGAGTGAAATGATCTTCTATATATACATATTGATAGAGAGGTCGCACCTCTTCAAGAGATAGGTTGGCCATCATAATAAATATAATTACAAATAATAAATGCTAATTTCAAGGAAGGTCGGCCAAGAGAAAATTACATTGTTGCCATGTGAAGCGCCCCTTCACATTAATTATCACATATAAATAAATAGCCGATAGGCTATATGAATTTATGTCTTCACACATGGCTAGAAGGATGAGCCCGAAGCTGCCATAACATTAACACTCCCTCTCGGCTAGGGAGATAACTTCCAGCTACACAAGACACATCACCTCAACGTGATGTCTACCACATTGGCTACAACCAAATGTGAAAAGAAGAATATCACCTCATCGTGATATTAGATATCGCCTCAACACGATATCAACCATAATGGCTACAACCATACTATGGTGTGTACAAGTGTTCATCCTTTGGTGATGTTTGTCACCTCAGCATGACATTCACAGAATTACAAGATGTGTCATGGAGTCTCACACGCTGGCCCACCATGGCTCAACTTCAGGAGGGTGAGCAGGGGCTTTTACCTCCCAAATCTCAAGAGAGAAAGTGGTAACAGGGGCTTGCCTCAAGTTCCTCCGTCTGGAGAGGAAAATGCATTAACAAGGGCTTGCACCTCAAATTCCTCCGTCTCAGAGGAAAATGCATTAACAAGGGATTTCACCTCGAACTTCTCTCTCAGAGAAGAATTCATTAAACAAGGCTCACTGATACTGAGATTCTTACTCAGTCAAGGCTGGATTCTCTTATTCAGTCAAGGCTGGATTCTCCACCATACCAAGCTTTTCTCGAAAGTACACAAACTTTATCCTAGAGAGAGGCTTGGTGAGAATATCTGTCGTCTGCTCATCAATGCTGATGTACCTCAACTGTACAGCCTTCCGTAGTACCATATCCCTAATGTAGTGGTACTTGATCTCAACATGCTTGGTTCTGTCATGAAACACAGGATTGACAGAAAGCTTCACACAACTTTGATTATCACAATAAATGATAGTAGGCTCCATTGATTGTCCAAACAATCCGGCAAGGAGCTTACGAAACCAAACTGCTTCCTGATGCACCAAGAAATCATAGCGGAACCCAAACTTAAGCAACAACCAGAGGTGCTCTTATGGTCAGCAACACAACCGTCTTCTTTAGGTTCAGTAGGCTCCCTCTGAAACTTTAAGTAATTGCATCAACCTTCTGACCTCATCGTCCAAGATTGCCTACAATGCTTGCCTTAGATAAATGTTTTCCAGTGCACACCTCTGGTACTATAGAGAGTTCAAGGTAGACCTCCTCGACCTCATAGCAGATCACTCTATTCTGAATAGGTTTGCGGAGCTGCCAATATCAAATCTAGATGACAATCTTTTAGCAATTCTGATCTCAGCAGCTGAAGGGATCCTCTAAGGATTTACAACAATCTTCACTTCTTCTTAGTGAGTTACAAAACTCCCTCTTGATCCCCGCTTCAGAGATTGAAAAGATGCCTTCTGGAAGTGAACTCCCTCTGGCCACCAACTCAGCTGCTTGATCATTTCTTTGGTCTGCATGACTTCCTCATGAGATGCCTCAAGCTTTTCATCACTAAGTAATCTCTCAACACCTTCTGCTCTTAGATCTGTCCTGGAAGCATTTTGAAGAGAGATTATTAACAGTTTATAACTATCCAAAGAAATACCAAGACGATAATCATACAAGGTTTACTATCTCAGGTTATAGCATAGATACATAATAATTTATGAGCAATATTAAAACATAAATGAATCAACCTATAAGAGAAATATATCAAAAAATCATAAACTTATCTTTATTTGATATAACTCTTTCTTCCATCTTTTACTCCTCTTGAGAGTGCCAAACTTAGCACAACAAAAGAACAATTTGCACAACTACAGATTTCTTGAATGCAATATGTAGTTAGCATGTAGAACCAACTCTCTCCAAGAGTTCAAGGCTCTATCACAGTTTATGCATTAGAGAATGATACCATCGAAATTACAATTCTCTTTTTATTTCAGAGTCACACTCAAAAATCTTCACAACCAGCATGCAAAAAAAGAAATCTTCAAAAACTCTTATGCTAGTGAACACAATTCAAGAGAAACCACTATCTCTCTTTACTAATTACAAGATCCAACTAGAAATGATATAACTCAAACAAACAAAGAATACTTATCTCCTTAAATATTCTGATGGATGCAAAATACGCTGCTCTTGAGCACAGAACAACACACAACTTTCACGGCTTGAACACAGGCCCATGACTTAAAATAGAAATTCCCTAGAATCCTTTTGAGGAGAGAACTTATTCATATCCGCAAATGAAGCATGTTGATTAGGCCTGGTTGGGAAATCCTTTGCATAGTGACCAAACTTGTCACAACGAAAGCATTGGACTTTGGAGAGGTCCCACTTCCTCTTGAATGCGGGAGCACCATCTGACCCTTTATCTCTATTCCTCTTGAAGTATCCTTTCTTTCCTCTTTTTCCTTTCTTCTCCGATGATTGAGCGGAAATAACATGAATGTCTTCATTTGTAGAGCTTTGACCAATACCTCTCGCAACAACCCTAGACTCTTGAATGGGTCCAGCCCTCAAGCGATCAGAGCTTGGGAGTTCCCGATCTCCCTTGGATTCCTTGAATGTAAGACTCCCAAGATGAAGGGAGAGAGACCATTAAGAGCCAACATGGTCAAATCTTTGTCATCAACAATATGACCAATGGTAGAGAGCTGATCTCTCAATTTGGAAATCTTCATGAAGTAGGTGATGACAAATTCTCCTTCTACCATCTTAACATGATGAAGTTGTTGCTTCAAGGCAAGTGCCCGGCTGGTGTTGTTGATTTCGTACATTTCCTCCAATGTCTTGAACATCTCCCTTGCAGTCTTCAACTTGGAGACAATTGGAACAATGTGATCCTTGACGGAATCAACCAACAACTTCTTTGCCTTGATGTCTTTCTTCTTCCATTGCAACTTCTCTTCTTCCTCTTTAGGTTCGGGAACTTTGGTCTCCACAAACTCTGCCAAATCATTCTCCTCCAATGTGAGTATGATTCTAAACCTCCATGAAGTGTAGTTTGACGCTCCCTCAAGTCTATCTTCGATCTTCAATCCGTTCACCATCTTGATTGATGTAGAGATAGACAAAGACCATGTAAGTTTTAATGATCAGATTTAATGCATAGAAATTAATTTGAAATCAGACACAATAACACAGTAGATACCTTGGGAAAACCCTCCACTTGAGGGAGAAAAACCCAGCAACAAAGATCTCTCTTATATATTTAATAATGGCAACAATTCAATTTACAATGAGGCCAATCACAAGGCCAATATCCAGCATCAACTCTAGATGCAAAACAGATAATAATCTGCCCTTCCTTGAAATCTAAATCTGCACTTAGAGAAATTCGCAATCTGCTCTTGGAGAAAATTCGCACTTGAATGAAGGAGAGAATCGAACTTGTTTAATGATCCAAAGGAGTGATATGATCTTCTATATATACATATTGATAGAGAGGTCGCACCTCTTCAAGAGATAGGTCGGCCATCATAATAAATATAATGACAAATAATAAATGCTAATTTCAAGGAAGGTCGGCCAAGAGAAAATTACATTGTTGCCATGTGAAGTGCCCCTTCACATTAATTATCACATATAAATAAATAGCCGATAGGCTATATGAATTTATGTCTTCACACGTGGCTGGAAGGATGAGCCCGAAGCTGCCATAACATTAGCACTTCTTGGCTAGAGAAATTGATAGAAAGAGCATGTTAGGACTACTGTGGACCAAGTGCAGGCTGCTATAGACTTACTTACTGCCAGAGAGCGAAATCAAGTACAGGGCAGTAATACAGAGGGACCTGGTGATTCCCCTAAGGTACCAGTTGATAATGATGGCAGTGAGGACAATGATGGCCCAAGTGACAATTCTATTGAATGACTTTCATGATGTTTCTTTAACTCTTCTTTTTGTTGTATAAGCTTATGTTTCTCTATGGATAGACAGCTGCTCTTTGGGAGGGTAAACTTATTAACTTAGCTTTTTATCTCATGATAGTATGAACTTTTGGAGCTTTGACCTTTAGTTATAATTTATATTATTTTGATTGCTATTTCTACACATATATGACTTGTAGACTTCTTATTTTGATTGCTGTTAAAAGACGTATGATAAGCATTCATTTGCATTGTTCAGAATTACATGAAAAAATCCTGACGTGTATGAATGATAAAAAAAGCCAAAACCATATGCATTAAGCAAGCAACTTTCTGGAAGTAGAGAAGCAAACAAATTTGAATTTGTCTGTAAAGCTTTGAGGAAAGAGATTGGAAACAGACCCATCTCCATCAAACCTGCAAAAAGACAGACACAGTGTTAGAAGTTTCCATCAGTTATCTATCACACCCAGCATTTTGAATCGTAAATAAATTGCTACATCAGAATTACAAGGAAACAGAAAGCTGTCAGGACCTCCCATGTTTATTTACTCCTCCATTCACTATGAATAAGTATATGCGTTAAGATTTGTGTCAGGAGGATCTTGTGCCACTAAGAATTGTGTAATTATACACCAATAGTTTGCTACTTATAAACAGTTATCCTCTATACCTGAACAATTAAACTACTTTATTGCAGTGTGCTAACAAATTCTATGGGGGCTTCATTTCCAAATATTCTTCAATAATTGATTTTATTCTTGTTACAGATGTAATCAGACAACATCCGGAACATCAGAATTCCAAAAACATTGATCAGTGGCTTGAGATCAACAAAAATTTAACCACAAATAATGCAGTTAGTAATTTTATCTTTTTCTATTTTTACAAGCAGTGAAAAGGAAAGAAACAAAATATGTCAATGTCCAACCGACAATGACTAATATGGCTTAACTATACTCAAAAGTACAGCCAGAAATAGCAAAAGTATGGAGTGTTCAAAGCCTCTTCCCCTAATAAAGAGCCTATGTATCACAGGAACATATGGCAAAAGCTACAAGGAAATAATGTCCATGAGGTAAAATAAAGTGAAACGAAACAGCATCCTAGAAGGAGCAGCCAAAATGGGAGCAGAGAAGAAAAAAAACTTTTACTCTTCATTAGCAGCAGAAAGAAAATCTAGAGATGTGAAACACCGTGCAATATCCACTTTGAAAGTCTACTACTGTCAGCTAAATAATGACCAAGGATGAGAGGTGTTGATAAAGCTATCCTGTAAGATACAAAGCACTCTGTATATTCCTACTCTCCATGGTCAATGATATCATGCAGGACATCAAAAAAGGGCTAGCACGGGTCACCACAATTTCTGGACCAAGCACAAGGGGCAGAAGCCACCTATATAGTAGACTGTGTATAGCAATCCAACTCTATCTCAAAACATTGCATTGGATGGTACATTTCCTGAATGGTCATCTGCTACCTGTTACAATACCAGAAGAAGCCAATCTTGATTCCTCTGATAGTTAAGATGGTTAAAAATGATAAAATACACACAGGAAGGCCTAGAAGTTCCATACGTGAGTTGTCATTTGAAAGTTTTTTAGTATTTGACACTTTCACAATCCATGAAAATTGAACATAGCTTCTGAAAAGACCTGTGAGAGTTTTTTAATCAACATTTTGAATTGCATTCCATTATCCATCATCAGGTTAACGAAGTGAGTTGGAATCACAAAGGATGAAACAAAACATCGGTCACAGGAAAGTCAAATAGGTCTTTCCAGAAGCTTTGTTCAAGCATCAGAAGTATGATGTTATCTCCTTTCCTGATGAGAATACCCAGCCTTTGGAGATCAATTTTGATGATTCATCGCTTCTAGATTTTTCAACTTTGTTTATGTTGTTAGGACCAGGAATCAGTCTCCAAATTTACTATAGCATTATCTGAAAATTGAAAATGAATACAAGGGCAGTTACGATGCCTGATTTCTCCCTGCTCAGTTTTCGGCTGCTGAATTGTGCAAATTTTGCATTAATTACGATAGATGATTATTTTAATTGAAAAGCAAAGTAGTTTTAGTTGAAGTATAATTGTGAACATGGTTAGATTTAAAAAGAGAGAGACCCTACTCCTTGAGGTTTTGAAAAAAAATAGTCACAGTTCACGGAAGTAATTACCAGTGATAACCAGCAACTGGAGTGAACTTGGGGTTTGGGCCAACCCTCGCAAACTCGCCATTCAAGCATTGCTGGCAAATACACATACAAACTTATGTTTAATGAAATGAAAAAAATATTACATTAAAATTGATAAAAGTAGATAGAGTGTAAAGTTTAAACAGCCAACACATTATTCAAGCATTGCCGGCACACGGACAAACTAATGTTTGATAGAATGAAAAGCTTTGATTTGATGAAACAAGTAAAGTACATACAGCAGAAACTTAAACAGCCTATATCTAGAATACTTAAACTTTCAGATTACGAACAGCGTGCTGAAACAAGTGTAGTGCATCAAGCCTAAAACTTAAAAACAGGTGACATGTTATTTATTATCTGGGACATTTAAAGTCTCAAATAAACAACGTGCCTAAAGTGCATAAAAACATAAAGTTGAAACAGCCTACTCACTATTATTATTGAGAACATTCAAAGTCCTGATATTTTCACAGTCCATTAATCGTAAATTGGAGAGCTTCTGGTATATAACTTTGTAAGAGATTTTGCATTTCTCATCACAATCCATAGACAATCAAAGACATCAGGGACAAACAGGGACAAACATGTCAATATAATTTCACTACTTTCTGGATACAATTTATTCAATGAGGGGATTGTTTGAGAAGTTGAATAAATAAAAAATTGATATTCAGAAAACAAAAATGACAACACTGATTGTCTCATAGACACTACTTTTTAGTCTCGTGAACGTTAAAAGTCTGTCATTCATAATCCATCATCAAAATTAACATAACTAAAATAAAAATTCCAAATTTCAAATAACAAACACCTGGCCAGGTATCTACTTTTGGGCTACTTACAGGAAGATTTCCCACGATAGTCAAGTGTGGATTGGGGTCGGTCTCCTCCGCCACAGGGGCGAAGTTTCCCAGAAGATAATGCAGCGGCTTCGTAGAATCTGCATACAAACTCTTCACCACTATTTTCTCCACAAAGTCGATCAGCCATGAGACAAGCCCGCCACTGGGGCGAGGATTCACAGCCTTGTAATCCTTTTCTCCCACAGTCCCCATGCCAAACCAAAATGTAAACGCCTCTCCCTATGTACATTATAAATAGCCCAAGTAATTATTGTTCGTGATAATGCTTTACGACAGTGACCCTTTCACATTGGAAAGTAGGGCGATGGATTTTTTAATCGCGCACTTGATTCGATACGACAGAGATGATTGGTAATTAACGAGCTATTTTAAGCGCTGGTTCGAGACGTGTTCACACTTAAGCTTTATTCCAGTGTAGTGACTACGATCTCTGTTGATGCCCTATTTGGAAACTAGCCTTTGGACCCCACTAATGCCTGACCCGTCATCTGTGGGTGCCATTTTTTCTCGGGATAATAAATATTTGGATAATATTGAGTGAGGGTTTACTGTCAAGGATTTTATCAATAGGGCAGTGGATGCGTTTGAGAAGAAATTGTAGAAATTATGAGAGTAATATTAATATTTTTTTAATAATCTAAAAGTAAGTTTTCTTAACTAATATTTTTGGTGTTTTGTGGAAAAATAATTTTGTTGAGGCTGTTTATTTTTGTTGATAATGTCATAAATTATTGTTGATAAGATCACAAAAACTATTAATTGATAAGGTTATAGAAAAAAGATAGATGTGTCATAAAAAAAAACAAGTGTCATGTAATGGTTAGTATTTATCTTGTGATTTAGGTTTTTTTTTGTATTGTAGTGAGAATGATAATATGAATGCATTTGAATTAACTAATCAAACATGTAATTATAGAAGCATGGTTGTAAAAAAATAAAAACTTAGGTTATTTTGGTGAAAGGATGAGTCCATTTAGAAAGTTTGGTTGGCCTTTCTTAAATTGCAAATTATTGTCAAATACACTTTCCATATGACACACATTAACAAGTTGTATTTTGTGCCGAAAGAGTAAGGCAATTTTGATAGCGAATATATTGTTATAATTACAATGTAGAAGAAAATATGTTTTGTACACAGTAATATGATATAGGATTATAGTGGTTGCATTTATGACTAGAAATGATAAATTGGGGACGAGGTAAAAGTAGATGACAATTGAGTTTACACATTGGGAATGGCCATATTTGTGCATTGATGCTTTCATAAAGTCATTTTAAAGATTTGCAAAGAATATCTAAAATTAGCAAGCCATGTAGCAATATGTTTTGGAATGTGAGATTTTCAAATTAAATGAAGTTGTGTATAATGAAATGAGTGCTTAAACAACTACCATATAAAATGTAGAATTTAACTATGTATTTTATTTGTTATGTTTTTTAATGTTAATGAAGTTGTTATATCTTTAGTATATGTAATATTTTTTCAATTTAGGAGAACACAAGGATTGGAATGATAAAAGTAATCATAAATTGAGACATTTACAAATGTAATGACATCATAATCGTCAAAAGAGATAGGGAGTAGTAAGAAACTCGAAATAAATGTTAACTTTATTTATCTCTTATAATTTGTAAACATGAAACATTGACCTGCATTAAATCATAGTCATGTAAATGGTCTTTTATCTATGATTCCAAGATACAGGTATTGAGCAACAAAATTGAAATAGGTGAAGAGGCAATGTTGTTTAATGTAACTAAGGTTTTTCAATTGACTGTGTCATTATTTTTTTAGTGGTTTAATACAAAATCTCTTCAAGAAGAGTGCCCAAGTCATTGATAGAAGAATTGGAGCATTAAAGGTCAACCAAAAATCCATTGATGATGAGCTTGTCAATCATGTCATATTTCTCCAATACACTTTGTGTTGCTAATTCAAGTTCATATATTGACAATTTGAGTCTATCAAGTTTTGTATGTTAGTAGTATGTGAATTAGATGTAGCATTACTAGCACTACATGTGGGAATAGTAGTACTAGCCATATATGGAAGGCTAACATCATAGTCAATGTTATTGCTAGTATTTTTGTTGTTGTTAGGGTTGGATAGAGGAAGGAAATTCTTGATTATTTAACCCAACAAGCTTGAATATGTATGGGAACTATTTGAAATAGTATTATTAATGTTAAAATTCAACTATTTTGATAGAAATGGAGCTACAAATATCATATGAATGTGCAGTAGTAAGATCTTCAAAGAAATAGACAAGACTAATTTTCAACTTGGTCTGGAAAAGTGGGTGTGATAGAAATGATGATAGGGATTTTATTGGAAATATTGGTGGTAGAAAAAGAAGACTAAATAATAGATCTCAAGGAGGGATAGCAACATGGAAGTGAGCATGGAAGGAGGAAGTCATCAATAGTGGCATTTTGATGATAAATTTTAGGATTATACAATGTAGGTTCAAGTGAAGGAGATACTTTTAAGTTAGAACTAGGACTAGTCAAGCCATAACTTTTACCAAAGCATTGAATTAGCAATGTCCATGCTACTTTGTTGGAACACATTTGTCGTTGTGCCAAAAGATTGACCGATTAATGCCCAATACAAATGCTAGAGATAAACAAATCCACGGGAGGTGGTTAGTCCATGTCCTAAATCCTAAGGGAGATGCTAGTGATAATTCCAACAATTCCAGGCCCTCGGTGTCACCTAAGGAGATTCAAACCCGTGACCACGACTCTAATACCATTTGTTGGAACATGTTTGGTGTTGTGCCAAAAGATTAACCTATTAACACCCAATACAAACGCCAGAGATAAACAGATCCATGGGAGGCAGTTAGTCCATGTCTTGAACCTAAAGGGAGATGCTAGAGATTAGTCCAACATACTTGTCATAATATCTCTAGGAAAAGTAATGGGGATGTGCAAATTGTTGGAACCACCTCCAACTAAGTGATGATTCTTCTTCATTATATCTATTGAAGACTACATGTAATTAGTCAAAGACCATGTTACCAAAAATATTAGAACTTTTAGCTTTTCACTCATAATATTTCATGCTTGAATTCCTCCATGTATAGTCAAATCAAGTGTCTTGCAACATCTAGGCAAGTTGACTATAATCTAGGTCTAATCTGGATCTAGATCCCAAAGCAGAGAAGGGAACAATAGGTTGCTTGTAGAAGAACTTGTATGACTCTAAATTAGTACAAAGGAAATTTTTCATTACATGGATGCCTATCATGGATCGTGTAGCCATATCATAAGAATAAGCAATCTCTTCTATCATATCAAAGATTCCAAGCCATCAACATTACTTGGACTTGGAGTGTTTGACTTGTGTAGTGTAGTTATCCCATGGATGTTATTTAACACCTCTATATCTCCTTGTATTCATGGAATGCTTCAAATTCATAGTGCTAAGTCTTAACTTCCTTGTTTATTTTCCCATATTCCTAAGACTTTGATAGCAAGGTCTTGGTGGGTTGTGATTAAACTAGATCTAATTTAGATCTAGACTACGAAGTGGATAGGGGAATAACAGGCTACTGGAAAAAGCAAGCATGGCTATTGAGAAACAATGTGAAACTACTAGAGTAAAATTTCTTACAAGTGTATACAAATTTGAAATATAATTGTTTGTCCAAGGATTACCATATGATGATTATGTCATTGCATAAAATTAACAATAAAAATAAAATCAACAAACCATAAGAACATATAATTTACATGAAGAAACCCTTGGAAAAATACACATTAGAAATATAACAAGTACATATTTATATTCAACAAAGATGCATCTAACACACTAACACTCTCTTCACTCTAACAACACTCCAACAATACCTATATACCTATAACATAAAAATATGAAACCACTATCTCATGCCCTCAATATATAAGAATGGAGAGAGGACAAAATCATAAATGGTTTACCAAAATAATGGATACCAAAACCATGGTATCATTCAAAAACACATCATTCCCACCTTAGAGAGCATCTTCTAAGAATAATAAAATGATAAATAACTTTGCATGGAAATCACATGGTTGTAATCAATTAGCCCTTATAATAGTAAACATAACCACAAAGGCATATTTGATTCCATAACTCTCAACATATCACATCCTCAAGTATAGTGCTCCATTTTAGAGTGGCCAATTCATGTGGGTCCCATTTGATATGCAAATATCCTTCACTCCTCAATCCTAGTGCTTTAAATTTGGAAAGTATATTTAGTGAGTCTAAAGTCAACCATAAACACCAAATTTGTGATTCATATCATTCATGAATATTAATGCCAATATTCTTAGAGAATTTTAATTTTAATTATTTTTCAATTACACCTCAGGCATCTAAGGACACTTTTTAAGAGTGTTGGAAATGCATAAAATAGACATAGGATTGTAAGGTAAATGAAACTTTAATGCTAACATTCTAACACTTGAGATTATACATTACAAATACATCCACAAGAAATATAAATACAATAAGTACATGAATCAAGGCTAGTGGGCTTACTACATCAAGAGAACTTTATGTGATCACTAGCTTTATAAGAGAATCTACAATATTATCTAGAGTGTCAATCTTATCTAACAAGACCTTATCATTCTCAACCATTTCTCACACAAAGTGATTCTAAATATCAACATGCTTAATATGAGCATGACACACGGAATTCTTATCCAAACAAATAGTACCTCAATTTTCACATCCAATTCTAACAATCCTACAATCAAAACTAATACCTATTCAAATTCTCTATACCTAAACTGCCTCCTTAGAGGCATGTGTAGCAACCATATATTTAGCTTGAGTAATTGTGGGTTGTCTTTTACTCATCTAACACATTGCACTACCAAAAAAAGAAAATGCATAGCCATGAGTGGACCTTCAACTATCCAAGCCACCATACCAATCTACATCAATGTAACTCTATATATACAATCACTTGTCTACATCATCAATACTATATTACACAAATAGTAATAAGAAGTTCTATGCAAATATATAAATTTTCCCTTTTAAAGAAAGTTTAATTGTCTCTACTACAATTAGACATAAACCTATTCAAAAATCTTACCTACTTGGGCAATGTTTGTATGCTAGTGCAAACCATTGTGGGCATCAACTACTAACAACACCAACTTAAGGCATGCTAGACATCCCATAAAAAACCATCACCCAATTTAGGAAACGTGTCTAAAGTAAGCTTCATACCAACATGAAATGGAATACTCACTTGTTTATAGTCATGCATGTTGGAGTTGATAGTGTGAAACCCACAACCCAAAAATCATATGCAATGAAAACGCCTATCAAATATGAAGAGAAAAACCATTGATATGCTCATGCAACCTTGAGAAGATATGATCTAAAAAATAAATTTATTGTGCAACGAATTAATCTAAATGAGAATCCTTATAAAAGGAAAAAATAAACCCTAGAGAAGAATTTGATTAGATTGTGACAAGTGTCATCATCTCATGTAATGAGATAACTTTTAAACCTATAAACAACCCAATCTAATAATAAAAAATACTCCTAAATTGTTTAGCTTAAATAATTAAAGTAAAATAAGGGACCTAATAATTAACTGATGATTGGGCGGGGGCCCTAGCTCGGTTGGCTAAGTAATTCCGTTGCGGCTCTGCTGGTCACAAGTTCTAGTCTCCCCCGTCCCGTGGTACCGAAGGGCGTGTCGTGCCAGCGCCGCCGGTCACGTTAAAAAGTTTACCAGGCGCACTGCAGTTTATAGGGGGTCGTGCTACCCGATTCCTGCAGTCTAAAAAAATAAATAAATAAATAAATAATTAACTGATGATTATTAATTATTAAGTGATGTCCTAATTACTCAAATACCCCTCCTTAAGATCAATTTAGGGAGAAGCTAAAAATTATGATGAAGAATGCAATGATAGATGAATGGATGTGTCCTAGCTATAAGGCCTAATGAGGTACCCATGTATAAAAAATGAATCTCTCATAACGAAAGAGATAAAATGAAATAATTGTACTAGTGAAATAAGAATAGAAGGAGGACTCAATGTGACCCCCCAAGGACTACTTCTGTAACACAAGTAAAATAGATGTCCCCCAATAGGAGAGAGAAAATGAGGATATAAATCCCCCCATAAGGAAAGATCTCCTATACCAATGATGAACGCTTGAAGATAGTTAACAATCCATTGCCTAGAAACAACATTTCTCCCCCTAGGAAGAAATAGATCTACTATTGATTAGAGAAGTCATTCCCAAAAGATGGAAGAATCAAGAATCCAAATCCAAAAGATGTGTGCCTCTAAAAAGTGCTCAAGTGTCCACATGCCAAAAAGAGATGATTCAATCCAAAAACCTATAAAGATTGATGTAGAACAAGCTCCAAAGGCGACGAAGATGGTGTGCACAACAACATGAGAATTGTATTGATGCAATATAATTTCCTTTTATTAGGAGATGATGTTTGAAAGATGATGAATGTCTTGTTGCACTGAACCAATAGGAGCCAAGAATATGGAAATTCCAAGCTAATCAAGAACAACACAAGATGGTGATGAATTCTCAACTTGAAGAGTGGGAACATGAAGACAAGTCTTTGAACCATCAAAACATGTAAGACCTGTGATATACTAAATCTCCTCTAAAGTATCATCATCAAATGGTATGGAATATGCATTTGCAAGAGGAATGAGAAAATTTGCAACAAGATCCTTTAGGTATGGAGAGAGATGGGATTCTCCATGGATCTACCAAAGTCAAGTCCAAAGTGTGTGGGGATAATCAATGTATGATACAACATGTACATAGTGTCAAGGTCAACACTATAATAAATCACTCCTTGGACATGGTCACTAAATAATACCCCATGTTGAATAACTCCCTGGTGTGTTTGATGTAGGTATGATTCTACAAAGATAAGACAAATGATCAAGCCACCTAATATGTGTTAAGATGTCATGTTTCCAAGACTCATAGTTATCCTTTTCCAAGACTCATAGTTATCCTTTTCTAGGATGACCACATAAGGATGAACATAAAAACCCACGATACTTCCTCAAATGAAAAAAATAGAGACTAATAACCTCAATACATATAAAAATAGATCAAATTAAGTCATCTCACATAAATAGATCCTTTCCAGGTGCCAATACATCTAAGTAATTGACAAAAATGTGAAATCACAAAAAACTAAATAAAATGTACCTAGGGTAGATTCTGAAAAAGTGTATGAAAAGATTTGAAGAGCTTTGAAATACCTTTCCAATGTCACAAGAATTGTAAAAATCAGCTCATAAGAAAAAAATAAATATTTGACTTTGAATGAGAATAAAATAAGCCAGTAGAAAAATTAGATGATGAGACCTACACGATTAGAAGGTGCTCAAAACTAGTTTTATGATGATATCATGTTTGCTCAATTTCAACATTGTATGCCCAAGTTATGCCAAAAAGAAAAAAATGCTCTTTTAGGGGAAAGTAGGGCTTAAAGGGGGGCAAAGAGGATTTGTCATATGACTGACATCAACAAATATACCATGAAATAT
>VDFB02256408.1:0-26867 GCA_007258455.2 Sequoia sempervirens | reverse complement strand
TGTTCATTGTATGGTCTCAAACAAGCCCCTCAGGCTTGGTATGAGAAGATGGACTCTTTCTTGCTTTCCAATCACTTCACACACTGTCATTCCAATCACATAGTGTATATTCAGTGTCAAGAGGGTGATCTTTTGATTCTTGTGCTATATGTAGATGATCTCATCCTTAAGGTAGCTCATCCTCCATGATTTAGAGTGTTCAGAGAGCTTTGATGGAGCAGTTTGAGATGACAGATCTTGATCTTCTACACTTCTTTCTGGGTCTATAGGTTATTCAGTCTTCAGATGGGATTTCCATATTTTAGGAGAAGTATGCTCTTGATATGCTTCAGCGATTTGTCATGCTTGATTGCAAGTCTGCCCCCACTCCATTTCAGTCAGGTGTTGTTTTGCCTTCCACTTGTTCTACTCCTTTAGTGGATCCCACTTTATACAAGCAATTGGTTGGTAGTTTGTTGTACCTGACACATTCTTGTCCTGATCTTTCCTTTATGGTTGGCCTTATTTCTCAATTTTCCCATGATCCTCATGAGATCCATTGGCAAGCAGCCAAACATATTTTAAGGTACATTCGGGGCACCACTCATTATGGAATTCACTACACTTTAGGATCCCCTCACATCATTGGCTTCACTGACTCTGATTGGGCTAGTGATGTCAATGATTAGAAGTCTACTTCTGGATTTTTTTTTGCCTTGGTTTTGGTCCTATCACATGGTTTTGCAAGAAGTAATCTGCTATTGCATTATCATCTACAGAGGCTGAGTACCGTGCAGTAGTATTAACCAGTCAGGAGGTTTTATGGCTTCGACAGTTGATGACAGAGTTTGGGTTTCCTCCAGATGGTCCCACTATTCTTTGGTGTGACAATTAGAGTGCCATTTACATTTCTCGCAACCCAGTGGAACATCAACAAACAAGGCACATTGAAATCCACATGCACTTCATCAAGCAGTTGATTCATGATGGTTCTCTCATCTTGGAGTACATTCCTATAGAGGAGCATGTTGTAGACATCTTCACTAAACCTTTGGCATCTCTATGCTATCTTCAATTATACTCCATGCTTGGGGTGAAGGAAGTTGTCCTTGGGGGGTCTCAGTGAGGCCTTCCTTCCTTCATGTTTTTCCTTTAGCATGTTTCTGTATCTCTTTTTTGGAGAGGAGTTTTTTCCCACTGGGTTTTCTCCTTTACTCTGCTTTATAGAGATTTTTTTGTATTCGGTACTTGATTAGGCCATGTTGTTGGGACCCACAGTTGCATTGTAGTTCCTTTGCTTTCTTCTGCATTGTTTGTAGCTACATTGTAGCTCATCTTAAGGGGGGTGTTAGAGTAAAGTAATTAATTAACTTTATTCTCCTCTTAAGACTCCACTTTATGCACAAATATTAGTCATTTTATAATTAATATTAATTATTAAATGCACTCACCTTAGGGTTAGGTTTTCTTTTCAGTTTTGATCTCCTTTTATAAGGATTGATCTCTTGTATTGTATTCACTTCTTGATTTTTTTCTCTAATATACAATTTTTGCACATTATCAGAGCTAAAACCCTTGTTTTGTTCTCTCTCTTTCTCTATGACAAGTTTCTTGCATGCAGGTGTTATTTGGGTTATGTGGATTTGTATTTCTCAAATCCTACATATATATATATATAGGAATATATATTCAAAACTCATTTGTTTCAGAGGGGAAACAAAATTATTTTCTATTTTTTTTAATCAAATTACAGAAATATTGGACATTTTCAGAATCCAAGGAAATTTTCTTTCATTTCTTTGCTACCCAAAATAATTTCAAACCCCCATGAGAATTCCTTTCTTTCATAGAAAACATATTTATTCATTTTTATTTTTCTTTTAAATTAGAAAACTAAAGAATAAGAAAATGGAACATGGAGTCATGCCCCTATTGAAAATTTGATGAAGCTTTACTTGATCCAAATAGCCTTTTCAAAGAGCTCTTGTTCCTTCCGTCAGAACTTCTCCACACAACTCCCTTGACCAATCTTCCAATTTAATTCAAAAGGACCCCTCTTCTAGAACAATGAAAAATTATATAAATTTCTATAGCAAGAACAAGAGAGAACCCAATTCCCAAAACTCAATATTTTTGTGTAACTTCAGTCAATTTTTCCCATGAATGAATCTCTCAAAATTTTACTATTAAATAAAAATATATCTTTTTCTTTTTTGAAAAATCTGAAAATCAAAATTAAAATAAATTTTCCATTATTCTCAGCTTTACAGCCAAAACTCAACATTCATTGGTTCTTTTCATCTTTTCTTTCTTTTATTGAATTTTTTTTTTCTGATTTAACCACAATTTTTATTTTAATTCTGATTTTGCGATTTTACTTGCAATTCACACAATTTAATATCTTTAATTAATTTATTTTATAATTATCCTCAACATGCTTATTTAATTAAATTATCAAAATACTAATTTTAAATAATTTAATTTACACTTTTAAATAAATCACATGACTTTTAATAAAAGATCTTTTATATTTTAATAGAAACTATTCCAAACATTTATTAACATCATTCAATTATATAAATTACATCATACAAAACACCAACGTAAAATAAATACCAAAAGTACACTCACACAAGCTACTACAATAAAATGCAAAATAACCAAGATCAAAGGCGCACAATACCACAAGGCATAAGATAGTTTGACAAATGTGGGATGGGGTGACCTCCTTGTCATCTCTATTTCAACTTCCTTCCCATTGGCTAATTTGATGCTTGCCCTGTCTTGCTGAAGCAAGTGGAATCGATACTCTATTCCTGCGATTCCTGCATACAAACAAGATTGTGTACATGTATATATATAATCAAAGCATCACATCGTGAGAAGGAATTGTAGTGTACTAGGCCACTCATGAATGAGTGGTGCTACACTATCCTCTCACCAAAACTATACTAACAATTACAATGTTGAATATGAAATAACATATCTAAGCTAGCTGATCACATCATAAAATAATTACTAAACCACTGCATCACAACATACTACTGAAATCAAATTAAACATCACCAAACCATAATTTCATATCATAATATACATGTCATCAACTGAAGCAGCATAATAATCAATCAGTCTAAACTATCCAATCCACCCATCCAAACAATAATAGTAACTATCAAAGTCTCAAAGTATCAAGTAAAACATAGAAAGATAACAAGTCCAAATAGCAACATGAGGGGTATTGCATCCTCCCCCCATGAATTCGGCTTACTCTTGGAAGCTATTAAACAAGTAAGGGTAGGATTCCCTGATATGGGAAGCATCCTCCCATGTTGTTGAAGTCTCATCATTGGGGTCCCACTGGACCCACACCTGCTCAATATCCCTTCCTCTAAGGGCAAGTCTCCTACGTTGCAGCACAACCACGGGCTCTAGAGCTACCTACCCATCCTTGACCTATAGAGAATTCCAATCAAGTATGTGAGTAACACCAGGATAATATGGTCTAAGGACTGAAACATGAAAAACATCATGAATCCACAACAGACTAGATGGCAAGGCCAGGCAGTAGGCAATAGGACAATTTCTTTCTAACACCTAGAATGGCCATACAAAGCAGTGTGCAAGCTTAGAACCCTTTCCATAATGAATAGGGATTTTTATGGAAAAACTCAAAGAAACACTTGATCACCAACTGCAAACTGCCAATCAACTCTATGTGCATCAACATACTTCTTCTGCCTGTCTTGTCCTGCTACAAGATGCTCTTAGATGTTAGTTACTTGCTGCTCCATATCTCGAAGCATTTTAGGTCCAAGAAGAACCATGTCCTCTAATCGATCTCAGCACAAAGGGGTATGACAAGGATGACCATACAAAGCCTGAAATGGAGCCATGCTAATCAAACTATGATAACCATTGTTATAGGAAAACTGGACCAAGTGTAGATAATCTTCCCAATGAGATTGTTGGTCCATGACATACATGTGGAGCATATCCTTAATCACCTAATTCACTCTCTTAATCTGACCATCTGTCTTAGGATGGTAGGTAGAACTAAAGTTCAAATTAGTCCCTAAGGACCACTACAAAGATGTCCATAACGCAGACGTGAATATCGGATCTATGGATTCTTCACAGTATCCCATGCAATCAAACAATTTCTTCCATGAACACCCTAGAAACCACAGAAGCAGTATAGGAAGATCGGATAGGAGAGAAATGGGATACCTTGGTCAGCCTGTCAACAGTGACCATGATAGCGTCATTCTACTTTAAAGACATAACCAAGCTGACAATAAAATCCATGAAGGTAATGTCCCACTTCCATTCTAGAATAAGATAAGGCTACAACAAACCTGTCAAATGATGATGCTCAACATTAACCCTCTGACATTCTAGACACCTAGCCACAAAATCAGTGATGTCATGCTTCAATCCTACCCAAAAATATAGTGAGTGTAGATCCACATACATTTTCTTAACTCTAGGATGTGCCGAATAAGGTGCCTGATGAGCTTTAGTCAAGATTAGGGTGTGAAGACCCTCTACATGAGGTACATACATTTAGCTTGCATAGAGAAAAACACCATCTGAGTCTAAAGAGTAACTAGCAAATTTACCTTCTAGTGCTCTGCCTAACTCAATCTCAGTTTTCACCGCTTGATACCATTTATCTAAAGGAAGAGTTGCGAGGATCTGACTCCTCAAATCAATCTTTAGAGCCACTAAAGAAAAATCATGCCTACATCAACTCAACGCATCTTCCACCACATTCTTCTTGCCCTAAATATATTTCCCTTCAAAATCATATTCGCACAAGAATTCTATCCACCTCCTCTGCCTTGCATTCAGATTCGATTGCGTGAAGATATATTGCAGACTATGATCATTCTTATGCAACTCGAACCAATGCCCTAGGAGGAAGTGTCGCCATCTTACCAAAGCATGAACAACTGTGGCCAATTCTAGATTATGTGTGGGGTATTTAAGTTCATGATCATTATGTTTTTGTGATTCATATGCAATCACTCACCCTTCTTACATCAACACGGCCCCTAAGCCTTCCAAAGAAGCATCCATTCAAACTACAAAATCTCCTGTTGGATCAGGTACTACTAAGATTGATGCACTAGTCATCTTTTCCTTAAGGGTTTGGAAAGCTATGAGGTATCAATGGGTTACTAAGGCACAAGAATGTATGAATAAGTGTTTTTACATCCATTTCAACCCCATTCATTCACTAATTTATCCAAGCATTCAATAATCCATTCAAGAACTTTGCATCATTGAATCAAGCATCAATTAAGCATCTTGGAGCAGCCATTGGAATATCTTCATATTTTGAGCATCAAATATGTGGTAAGTTTTTGAAATTTGCATGTTATCTATTTATCATACTCTTTTCATTTCATTTCATTGTTTAGGGTTTGACTACCATAGTGGGGTTTGACCAAGGCAAACCCCTATTCTCTAACCCTCAACAATTTTTCCCCTTTTGCGTGTGTGTTTGTAGACTTGTGTATGTAGATTTATCAATCAATTAGGTGTTGAAAGGTGGTCAAAAGTCAACAAGGTGTTTCAAGTCAAATAAACCCTATTTCAAGCTTGGAGACAACTTATAACCCATTTTCTATAGAATTAACTTTGTCAACCCGACAAGTAGACAACCTCAGATATGGTGCTACAGGATTCATCCCTAATTTCTCAAAATTTTGGGAGAGGACTTTTTTTCCATTAGTGGCAAATGAGTCCCACCTTAAGGATGGAAATCAAGATTTTGTTAGATTCTGGATCCTGACACTCAAAAACTAGTTTCCAATAGTTTTCACCTGAAATAGGACTAATTATCCATTAGTGGTGAATGAGTCCCAATGTTGATTTTCAATCATCTCACTCAGCATTCAAAATATTCTAGAATCTTCATCATACTTCTAGGTGCACTCTGATTCGTCCTCCTTATTTTATGTTTTCCATTTGCTCATACCTAGTTCATGTTTGCATATCGCATTATGTTTTCAAACATTACATAAATCTTAGGTGTTGCATTAATAATCAGTCAATTACTTAATTTAATTGCACTTAGATCATTCCATTTAGTCTAAATAGAATCATAAATTTCATAATTTGAGTGAACCTACCTAGAATTTTGAGTGGGATTTATCTATCTCCTTTTAGGTGAAACATCCTAAGAGTGCAAGAGTAGCCTATAAGCCCTACCCAAAAGTCTATGCTTCAGTAAGAAAGTTTGACATAGAGCTAGTGAATGCAGAACCTAGATGATGAATTGGTTTAATGCATGAAGAATGAATCAATCTTTTTTGGCTACTGCTATACAAGTATTAGGTTTGGAAACAAAAATAATCAATGCAAATCAAGCGTTAATGGAGGTCAGACAAATTAAAAAAAAATTATGGTACAAATAGAACAAACCTAGACACATTTCAATAGTATGTAGAAGTAAAGGAGAAAGCAATCCGATTTAGTAAAGAAGAGTGAACCATTGAAGACAATTGACAAGAATGAGGTTAAGCAAGAAATGAACAAGATATGGGAAAAGAAAGAAGAGTCAAAAACTTCAAAAGTGTATGTTCCCTCATCTAGCGTAAACAATTCCTTCGGTAATTAGACCTAGCATGGTCTTAGGGGGAGCATTAATAAAAAACTATTCAAACCCCTTGGATATCTAGTGTGTCAATCTTTGGCATGAAGATATGTTCCAAGGAATGAATAAACAAAGGTTATGTAAAAGGAATTGGAAGAAAAGTTGTAGGCATGATCTTTTATGGAGCAAATCAGGTTTTTCTATACCATGAAGAAGATTTTTATCATATTTTTGAAATCTGCCACATATAATGAAAATTAGGGTACATTGTTGATTTATAAAGTGGATTTGTAAGGAATTTGGATCACTTGTGTGTTTGAAGAAAGTGCAGAGTGATTTGGAGCATTCTTAAGGAAATTTGAAAATTGAGTTGTGCAAACCCTAGCTCTAGTTTTTGTGAAGGAAAAAGGTATTGTTCTTTTCTATACTATTGTGGGTTTGTGTGATTCTACTTTGTGAAATCATTTGAGCTCAATTTGTGGAGAAATAGCAACTCCTATAATCATAAATGTATCAGAAAGACCTAGACCTTCCTACAAGAAGTATTTTATGTAGGTATTCGAAGACAACCCTTTGGATGCCTTCTCATTGATTCCTCGTAGTGCCATGCCCACTGAAGACACTAGGATGTATATTCGCGTTAAAACTAATGAGTATAATCACAAAAAATTGATTGATATCTAGCAGAATGTGCTCACCGGGTATGATTTCTTGATAAAACTTGAGTTTTCAAATATTGTTGTGAAGAAGCTAGATCAGTGGAATAAGTTTCCTAGCTTTTGCTCCACTATTGATGATAAATATTTTAAATTAGCTTTTAGTAGAATGCATGATAAGTTCTTGTGGACTAATATACCTCACCTTAGAAATAAATAAGCAATTAAGGATCTCACCAGACTCTATGACACCAAACTAGTACTGATGTTGAAGTTTGTAAAGAATGAAGTGGTGATGGAACTCACTGGTGCTAAACTTGATAGAAGGGATCTTGCTAAAAAGCCTATTACCAATCCTTTTGTGAAGTATATTGCAATAATGATTGTTCACAAGATCTACCTAACAAATAGAGAAAAATTTGTGTCTACTACAATAATATACACTGGTTATAACATGATAGCTAATATGCAAATATGATTTGTGTGAACTTCTTCGGCAGCAGTTGTTTGAGAATCTGAAGATGTCAAGGGAGAAGAAATATTCATTCAATTTTGGTTCCCTATTTTTTTACTTGTTTTTATATTTTCTTAGAAGACTTCCTAAAAGAGATGATGTGGTGATTTGGGACACATCCAAATTTTGGGTAATTTGAAGAGTCGAGATAATTCTCTAATAGAATTCTTTGTTGTATTCAAGAGCAACATGAATGAAAGAGAAAGGATTCCAAATAATTTTTTTGAGAAGTACAAGAATGATAGCATATTTCATGTCTCCTTTCATGAATTCATGATTGAATCTATTGAATTCTAGACTACATGGATTTAACCATGGGGTTATGAGACTACAAAAGATGAAGCTGAAGGCTATGTGCAATTTTTGTTGAAAAGTCCTAAAGATACCAATGAACCTAGAATGGGAACTTATGTACAAAATTCTATGGAAGTTCACTTGGAGCATAGAAATCCTATCATAAGAAAGAAGGTAGATGAAATGCTTAGAAAGTATAGCTTCACTAATGAACAAATAGCACAACGAAGAGCCATGGGAGAGCAGATGGATAAAGAATCTCCAGGACCAAGGAGATTGGGCAAGACTACTCCTTCAAAACCATCTGCAGCTCCTATAGTGAAGGTTGAGCCCAGTGCTTCTGGTAAAGGTAAAGTCCCAACTCCTTTCAGACCCAATACAATATTTGGTAAAAGGAAAGAGACTCCTCCGGTGGCAAAAATCAAGAGAGGAAAGAAAGACAAAGCTACAAGCGAAAAGAACCTTAGTATCACTAGAGAACAAGAGGAAGAGGAGGAAGATCCTATAGCCAAATTAGTAAGAAATAAGAGAAGAAGCATGTCCTCTAGTGAAGTTGCCTCATAGGAAGCTAGTGTTGGTTCTAAGAGATTTCACTTTGTGTTGTCTTTTAAAGAAGATGAAGAACAGGTTTTTGGTGTTCATGTGCACACCAAACTGAAATAAAAGAAGGAAAAGGTGTTAGAAGACGCCTCTTTGAACTAGGAAGAATAGAAGGCCTCACTAGTAAGACCTGGTTCCCCTCTTAGATTAGAGGAAATGATCAATAACTTGATACATTTTTAAGATATGTTGCAGCCTACTACAAAAATTTATGATCAAGTAGGTAGAGAGGAAAATAAACATTAATTTAAGCCATTATTCTTAATGTTATCACTTTGGAAGTCACTTGGGATTATGTCAAGAATAATTTTCCTAAGAAATTGTGTGAAGCCATGATAAAAATAAGATCAAAGGTTGTTGAATTGGAAGAAAAGATGAAAAATGATGCATTTGAGAAAATTGGATCCTCTTTGACCCCAAATGAGTTAAAAACTCTAAAGAAGGTTTCTTCAAAGATGTTCTAGATGAAGAAAAAAGTAAATACTTTGATGAAAAAGGATAAGAAGTGAATTTAGAAAATATGGAAAGAAACAATAGAATCCATCAAGTGTATGGCTAAGAAACATGGTATGCTTGATGTACTCCCATCCAGTTTTGTACCTAAATCAGGGGATTTTTTTCTAGAGGTTAAGGAAAACATTCCTTCAAGTATAGGTGATGCATACATTGCTATGGAAACAAATGATACAAATATCCCTTTAGATATAGGTGTTACAAATGATCCTCTAGATATGGAGAAGCTAAATGAGGAAGAAGCTAAACCAGAGAAGCAGTGTGTTGTCCCTTCAGAGCTAGAAGAAGGTGAAAAGAATAATGTTGAAGAAGAACAAGATAAAGATGAAGGTGAAGGGAATAAAAATTAAGGAAATGGAGAGAAATTTGAAAAAGAAGGAGATGGAAAAGAAGAAGAGAAAGTAGAAGAAGAAGAGAAGGCAGAGGAAAAAGAAAGAGTAGGGGAAGAAGAGAGAAATGGGGAATCTACTGGGAAGAATGAAGAAGATCAATGGTAGGTTGTAGATTCACAAAGGTCCCCTAGAGAATCCTCCTCCGACGATGATGTTTTGAAAGTCTTGTTATCTAAGAAGATCAAATTCTAGCTGATGGTTCCTCTATAACTTCAACAACTCTCCATGATTCAAGGAAGTGTGGATCTAGAGAAGATTTATCTTGTTCATAAGTTGGAGTTAGGGGATGAATTGCATGCATCAAAAAGAAGAGAAATTCTAAAAAACACATCAAAAGGCGACAGAGCTTATTGGTGATTCTCTCAAAGCTTTGCAAGAGGCAACCCTTGGTACATTAATGGATATATCTCTCACTCCATTATAGAATCTAAAAAATTCTATTAGACTCGTTTAAGGAGTATGCCCCTAGAATTGGTGAGAATACAAGGCAATAGATTAAAGAAAAAAAAGAATACAAAATGCTTTTGTCACTTCATGATTAGTGTGCTCTAGAATACACCAATGTGAAAAAAATCCTTGAAGTTGTGTGGTCTTGTGAGTCTGAAGTAAATGTTTTATTTCATTACTGCATAAAGTTTTCAAATTCCACATAGAACATTAAAGATCTCATGGATTCCATTGAGTACTACCCTTTGTCCTTGATGTCAAAGGGGGAGTAAAGGTCACGAACAGAAAAGGAGAGTGTGTTGTACAGAGGAAGTTTGTAAATTCTTTTGGCACATGTTGTCATCTTGTATGGTGTGGAGCATTTATGGTGTTTGGTGGTTGGAAGTATTTGTGCTTATCCTTGGTTCTTGTGTCATTCAAAGTTATCTAAGATTGATTATTCTATGGAGCTCATTGATGACCAAGCATCCTCCATTGCTATGATTCATCAAGGTTTTCAATTGTGTACCATATAATTTGCATTTTACTTCCATGCTTTTCTCTTGTAGGCTCATTAAATGTTGGTTTTCTTAAAAAATATTTTAAGTGAGTTGACCTCTTATAAATATAACTATATAAATATAATATTATTCAACAGATTATTATATTGAATATATTATTACATTATTTAATATAATATTATTTTTTTAATTTATTTTTAATTACAACTTGTTAATATAATACTCATTATTTTTTATCATCAAGCTTTTATTATTATTTATTTTCTTTACTATCTTTCCTCTCTCCTCTCCCTTCCTTAACTTTGTTTTTTGTGGTAGTGTTCTCCAACCCTCCCAACACCCTCTCTTACTTCTACCCAAGTTTCCTAATACAATTTTCATTCTTCTCTCTATCAGCTTATCATCTTGATGATAGATCATGAAGCATAACTCAAAATGTTGATGTTAAAAAATAGCACATAGTTTCAATCGTGCTAATAAGTTGCGGCCTCTTATGGTTGAAAATTTGAGCTCATTGAGCAAACGAGTCAGCCTCTGCTTCTATAAGACTCAACATGTTCTAAGTCTTCTAATCTAGCTCTGCCAGATTGTCAACAATATAATAACTTGAAGCATTGGTTCAATTTGTGAAAATGACACATAGAATATAAAATATTTATCCTAGCACAATCATCTCAGAATGACCCCTCCTGTTATAAATCAAATTTATAATCACCAGAAAAGAAGTGTAAGTACCTTCTAGAGAATTACGAAAACATGCAAATTGGTTTGGACTCTTGCGGTTGTCCCTCCAACAAGAATAGGAAGAACTTCCTATAAATTGCTTCATCTTTCACAAACCAAGGACTTGTTTGGAGTTACTATATTTGGATCTTCACAACATCAAATAAAATAATAAAGTCATGCAAAATACTAGACCAGAGAAATAGGAGAGATTCTTAGCAACCTATTAAAGATCACAGATCTCTTACAACTTTAAATGAAATAGAGTTTATTTAGTAAATAATAGAAAACGCATTTGCTCAATTAGGCTTTGTGGTTGTTATTGCTAAATAAACAAGAAGACCTTGAAAATAGAAACCTAAATGCATGCACATCCCATAGCGAAACAATCCAAATGAACATGAAAGGCTGAAAAAACAATGCTATGATTTATATGGATGAAGCTTTAAGTGATTGGAAAATGATTCAGGGCACAATCAGATTTAACTAAATGCAAGATTAACTAGCAAGATTGACTATGCATCAAAGTTTCAAACCCAACAGAAGCTGAAAAATGCTTCATTTCACTCAAAAAACTGCATTACAAAACCATAAGAAATCACATTCATGCCAATGTCTATCAACCTGTAATGAACTCCAAAAATAGAAAGATTCCCACTAGTCTGTCAGTCTGTAATGAACTCCAAAAATAGAAAGATGCCCACTAGTCTGTCAGTCTGTAATGAACTCCAAAAATAGAAAGATTCCCACTCTGAACAACAAGCTACCTATTAAATATTTCATGGAAAAAATGAGACGAATGCATTAGATATTTATAGCCAGAATAAAAGGTGCTAAGCCTGTATCCCTTTGTTTGTTTAATTTTCCATAACAAGTTCCACTACTGTACTCTCATAGCCAATTTTTCTCACTGAAACTTGTCCCTGCATTTATAATAGCCAACTGTTAAATTCACCAATAGAAACAATCCACTTCTATCAGTCTGCAGAGAGCTGTGGTTTTCTCATTTAGTGATTTGATGGAGAGAAAGTTTGCACATAGGGAAAAGGCAATGTTAGCCACTGGTCAAGGCCACTTTTCATTATGCATACATGGCCATTGTTGTATATATGCGAATAATTTATAAGTAATAATTATGTGGCATAAAAATTCTTGAGGAAAAATATTCTTACAGTTGAAGGTTTGTCCATCTGTCCAACCTTTTGTCCATGTGTCTTGTCTCTCGCACCACATTTTGTATACATGCATAATACTAAATAATGAAAGATACGAAGACAACCTGATATTTATTGGAGAGCTAAAGCAGGGAGACATGACTACCATGGTGGGCAGTGGAAACTTTACAATGTCAAGATATTTTCTAGAGTGCTTAATTAATTCGAATATTTTGAGAACATCCTTGGAAGCTCCATGTTCTACATATCCTGAAATCATTGCATTCGATGAGATGACATATCTTTGGACCATTTTTTGAAACAGTGAACATGCCTTTTCTATGCTTCCACATTTTACATAATGTCCACCAGGGCAGTTGCAACTGCAACAGCTGATAAAATTTCTCTTTTCTTTATGCTTTAATGGATATCCATACCCAATTCTAAGGCTCCTATTTTGGCATAGGTAGGCAGGGAGAATGTTAGATTTTTTTTTGGTCTTTTATACCTACCAATAGCATTTTCTTGAAAGTTTCTAATTTTTTTTTAAAAAATCCAATTTGTGCATATCCTGCAATCACTGCATTCCATGAGATAATGTCTCTTTAAGCATTATGTCGAACATTTTACATGCCTTTTCTATGCTTCCACATTAATTGAAAATTAATTTTGTTTATCCTATAAATTTTAACTCGCAACCAATATTTTCCTATAAAAGATTGCAAAAATCTTGTATGAAGCTCAATACCTCTAAATCAAGATATTTCTAGATCTAATTTTTGTTTATCGTGAATAGATTGAAGCAGCAAGCTATACGGAGACTGATTTTTTTTGTCTCAACTTTTCTTAAATTCTACTTTGGTAGGGTTTCATAATATTTTCCTGCAAACTCTACCCATTTTTCTCATTGGCATCCTTACAGCACAACACAATTTGTGCAAAATCTTAAGGTAAGTCAATTGCCATGATTTCAATGAATTTTGTTATGGGAATTTGTACACAACAAGATCATTTTTCTTGTGTTTTATTTCATTCTAATACAGTTCTATTGTTATCTTGTAAATGAAGGCATTTGTTCTGTGGTTTTGTCAATGGATGTTTCCATATATAATATATTGTAATATGAGTGTTAGAGCCTTTTTCTTTCACATGGAGATTTCTAAATTGTGAAATGTATATTGCATTCAATTAGCAGTTCAAATTTTTTATTTTTTTTTGTTTTCCTTGCTCTTGAGGTTATTTATGTGACAATTTACCTGTCAACATTATTTAGTATTAAATGTATAGCAGTACTGAAGCTGTAAATGCAATGGTTGCCAAAGCTATTTTTTCTTCACAATTTTGTGCCACTATACTATTTCTTGTACTTTAAAGACCAAATGTCCATTATACTACTTCTTGTACTTTAAAGACCAAATGCAAAAAGGTAAGGGATTAGCGTGACACAAATGACTAAAATTTTAAATGATTGTGTTGAATAAGTGACAAAAAGCTTGGTTTTCCAAATGGATGCATCCTCTCACATGGTTGGTTACTTTAGGTACCAATATACTTTTGATGTTATTATATTATTTTCTAAAACCACGTGTCTATTACTTCAACAAAAATAGTTTGAGAGATCAACTTCCCATAGCTGAAGAGAGCTAGCATCTCTGCATTTGCATCAATTTGCAACAATTCAACATCCTCTAGGTGCAGTGTTGAGTGTGAGTGCTTAGTGGACCCTTCATTCTCATGAGTGCATACCTCCTACTTATCAATCAAACTATAGGCATACAAGTTGTAAGAACATGAGTGGCAGTTTTGAAATAGTTCTTCTGTGCTTCTAGAAGTTGGGATTAATGGAATGAAATCGCACATCACCTTTTAAAAGAACCCCCAATTAGGAGGCTAGTCCACATAGTTGATGCAAAAGTACTTTAACAACAAATATAAACAACTTTCATACAAAAAGATTTGATAAATTATATTTGAGTTGTACATTTGTTCAAAGCAAGCTCCAAAAATTCAACTCCTCCTTATGCTCACATAAATAAAATTAAGTAGGTATACGGTGCTATCATAATAGTGGTTTACAATTCCTGAGAGGAACGAATTTTAGCTGAAATCACATATTTTTAGAAAATATAATGATTTAAGCCTTAAAAAGTTCTATTTTAAGGATTCCAATTGAAGAGGGTTTGATCAAATCACCTTAGATCAAACCCCCTGGATAGAACCTCACTAGTTTTAAACCATACCTATAAATGCGTCTCCTTTACACCTATCAAAATTATGATAAAAAATCACTTTTGATTTAGCTTTTGGGGGATCAAATGAATTCATTTAAAATTTATTTGAAATGATTATGGTATTCCTCAGAACAAGCTATCCAATGAATATAATTTTAATATGTTTTGGTTTTGTTATGTATTTGATTTTTAAGTTTTATTAGACATAGGTTTTTCATCGAAAATGAATTTCTTTGTTCTTCACATGTGGAAAAATAGAAGATTATCAAAAAAAAAAATTTAAAAATATGAGTGCACCAGATATTGAAGTCCTTGATCCAACAAAAAAAATTAAATTAAATTTTGACATATACAAAAAAAGTTACGCATTATATGGTCGCGCTATGTCTGAATTGTAATTCGTTTGACATTGAAACTTGATTAAGGAAAAAATATTCAATAAAAACCTATCTAACCAAGTGGAAGCACTAGATATCAGAGTTACAAATCTAAATTTGAAAGAATTAGAATTTTATCCTTTATGGAAAAAAATTTATGCGTTATACGGTGTGCGTCACTTTTAAAAAATGTTGTTTTCTGAAAAAAATCAATTTTTCGTGGGAGATGGAAAAAGAAGTGCATTTGATTCCAAAAAAATTAAAAAATATATTTTTAGAATCTACAGACAAAATCTGATGAGACTCTAGTTTGCACCATCTTCAAATTCCTCATAGTTTAGCCGCTATAGGTGCCCGAATGTGAAGATTTAGTTAAAAATAATAATTTCAGTGTCCAGTTTGGCCAAAAATTGTAAACCACTATTATGGGATCACCCTATATGAAAATAACCCAATAGGAAATCATATAAATGTCTCCTTTAGTCGAAGATATATTTATTAAAGCCATCTAATAATATATAACAGCCCCAACCCATGGAATTTGGAACCGAATATAAATATAAAAATAATGTGCCCTGCAAAAAGCCTTAAATTACAATTCCACTTACTTCTTACTAAGTTGGAATTAAATTTCTTGTATAGAGTGATGTTAGAAAGGAGAGTTTAAGTGAAACTGAGGGTAGCCACTAGTTTCTTTGCACTAATCTACACTCGCCAACTCTTTTTAATCTCCCTCACATCCTCATTTTTGCTAAACAAGATCAGATATTATCTCTTAGCAAACTTTCCATTGAAGCTTTTCATATGAGAAAGTAAGAAGGGAAAAATGATAAAGAAGAAGGTTTCAACTTTAAACCCTCTTCCCCCAAAGCCCATAGAAAATCCTTCGAACTCATTTTAACACCACTTTTGAAACTAAGCCCTTGACCCCTCTCTTGTCCTTTTAAAAAGCATATTCAGTGTCATTAGTATGTAAGCCATATAAACTAAAATTAATTGCTTGCTTCTGTTGAATCATTTCTTATCTTAGTTTATTTGTAATAGATATGTCAGGCTATGCTCTAGTAGAGATGTGGGGCATTTCTAACAATAATAATTCAAGGTCATAAGCTAGTGGGTGTGCATTGCCCTATTGAAATGGCCTTTGATTGTCAATATGTATTTTATCTCAAGATGATTGGAAAAGTTGAATAGGAGAGCAACCCACTAGATCAAAATTGATGTATGTATTTTTGAAAATTGTTTCTTTGTGGTGATTTAATTTCTTGGTGAAAAAATAGAGTGCATAGAACGAAGTCCAGAACCTCTAAAGCTTTAATCACTCAGTGTCATTGTAATTGTCCTTCTCATTGGACAAGTTTATTTGAAGTGCTTGAATTCTTTGATCTCTTGTAACACGAGCTGAACCGGAGTGCCTAAATAGTTTTGACTAGGGTGCCAATGACTATGAAGAAATTTGCGGCTAATCTACATAATATCAAAATAGGTTTGCAAGCACTTAAGGCAATTATCAGGTAGGAGTTAGAAACTTGAAATATCTTTCATAGTAAACTTGTGTAGACCAATATTTATATGAAATTTCACTAATGGACATCTTTAACATTTCTAAAATGGTAAAACTCTAGCAACCAAAACAAATAAAAAGTTAATAACATGAATCCAAAAAAATGTAGTGACTAACAAACGTGACTACTGAAAAAGAACTATACAATGGTATCAATCAAATTCTATCAATTCATAAATAGATTTTTCTTTTTTAACAATATAAACAAAGAATCTCAAACCCTTCTTCCTAAGACTACAAATGTTAAGTAAAAGCTTTTATTAATTGTTGCAACAGTGCACAGAACATATTAGATCATTTTACCTAAACCAACAACGGTGATGCCCATCTGATGAGTAACAAGAAAAACACAAAAATAGGTTTGCCACAAATGATACCACAATTTTAAAATACCTTACACAAATATTAAAGATCCATAATTCGCATGCATAGGATCAATAAATCAGATTGACCTAGTTGTTTAGACTCTAGAGCAACAAAAGTTATCACTCTCAACCAAGGTGATGTTGAAGAATACTGAGTCAATATCCTTGCATTCATTAGTTTAGTAGCCATAGAGTATTCCAGAGTATATCAGGGAAGTCAATGAGAAAAGACAGTTTGGAGAACGAAAAAGTATTTTTTAGTTGGTAAAGAAAATGCTGGTCAATATAGATGTAGTTTCATAAGCATCCCTACAGTTTCAGAACCACCCCAATGGATACATATTGCCCCAATAGTTATGCAACTACCACTCTATTGAAGTAGTGGTTTTGTCTAGTATTCAAAAGAATCGAAACATTTAGTACAAAAATGCACCTAATCTTTCAATGGAAAATTAAATTTTAGAATTTTCTAGAAAATTTGGCAGTTTTCTAGAGATTATTCTAAACAGATGCATATTCCCAATAAAAATTCATAATATTGAAAAGTTTTGTTGGAATAGGTAATTGGATGTGATAAATAAATCTCATACAAAAAAAGTCTTTAACTAACATAAATATGAGCATGCAAACATATTAGAAACAAATCAATCTTCATTGTAAATCACTCAATACTCATAGTGATGGGAGAAAAGGTCATTGCATAGAGAACAATAACAAAGAAAATAAAAAAAGGAATTCTGTATGGATATACACGTGAGAAACAAATCATTCAAGAAACAAAGCAAGGTAAGAGTATCATTGATTTCAAGTGAGATGCTCAGAATCCATGCAATATGATTGTTTGTTCTTAAAGAATGGATCCCAAATTGAATGCAAATAGCACCTCGAAGTCCTGAAAGTGAAATCAACTTTATAGAGAAGAAGCAGCTATGGCACCCAACCCCATGTCATTAATCCTCTCGCTTTTGTATGCTCTTGGAAGCCCATGGGAAGATATGCAAAACCCACATCTAGTGCCATGTCGAATATCATATTTGGGGACACTTTGAAGGAACAAATGAAGGGCTGCTCACTGGCTTCCAAACCACTCACCAAGCCCCTAATTTGTTCTTGGGAGAGGTAAGTCTATCTTCCAAATGAAATATACCAAAATATGTGCTAGAGAATTCAAAAATGAGCTCCCATGTGCCATAAAGAGAAGAACCCCTGAATGCAGAATGAAAATTGACTTCCCTACGAGCAGATATTTTAGAAATCAAATGAAGGTGGCGAGAGTAAATGCTAAACTAGATATTTTCATTCCCACCCTCTAAACATAAACATTAATTATGATGAAAAATTCTTTTTCAACTAAAGGGGATTATCCCACGCAAGTG
Organism: Sequoia sempervirens; assembly: GCA_007258455.2. Taxonomy (NCBI): domain Eukaryota; kingdom Viridiplantae; phylum Streptophyta; class Pinopsida; order Cupressales; family Cupressaceae; genus Sequoia; species Sequoia sempervirens. The sequence goes on along the minus strand of VDFB02256408.1, from coordinate 8,581 downwards.
GAGAAATGAGGTCAATACTAGGGATGAAGAGTTTGGAGGAGCAAAAAGTAACAACAGCAGTGAAATCAGCAAAAGGGGTGCAAGAAAATGGCCAAAAAAGGATCACCTGGACTCTTCCATCAAACATACCTTGTAGGTGTAACTTACAATTCCATTTTGTCATTCATGCATACCTCAAGTTTCCCCACAAATTGTTGTCTTTCTCTCAATGATGCAGAGGATAAAAATGATCACTTGGACTCTTCTTTCAAACATGAAGCAAATCAAATTAATTGTGACGTGTTGTGAGGGATGCCTATATTTTTCTTCTAATAGAAATTGGGGCTTTTGTTGTGCTCTCAAGGATGCCAACTTCTACAATAAGTGTTGCCACAATATTTTCCTTTTTCTGCAATAATTGCTTTGCAGATATTTTTCCCTCTTTTGCAATAAACTCTGTGCCATCCAGGAAAAAGAATTGAACTGCTCAGATGCATTTGATCGCAGGTGATTTCTTGTGCACAAATATGCACCGTCCGTCATAAAAAGATGTCCCAAATACTAAGCATGGGACGCCTTCGACGTAAAAATATTAAACATTTTTATCATTAAATATTTCTTTAGTTATAAAAAAAATTAGAGAGATTTTTATTTATGTATACATAGAACTATGCAAAAAGTTTAAATTATTTTTTTAATAAGGATCCAAATTTTGTCTTCTTAAAAGTATTAAATAAGTTACCATGTAGATGATATTTTTTCTTCTTATATGTCTAAATTGATTTCTCTAGGACTAGATTTTTTATTATATTGATGTGTTGTAAGGTGGAGATCAAGTTCCTCATCATCGCTTTCCTTAGAGAGGTTTTCATTACAATATACTACCTTTCTTTTTACTTTTTATATATGTTCTATATCACTTCATGGATGATTTATTAAGGGACTTTATTTTTTATTTTTTATTTTTTATTTTGTGAGTAAGGAATTTTCCTTGCTCCCTAAAGTAGGTAGCCATTTTCAAGTCAATGCTAAAGCTTGATTTGTGGTCTCTAATTGTGATGCCTTCATTAGATCCTATGATCTATGTGATAAATTCATCATTTCAGCAATAAGAAATTCCTTAGCCACCTCTATGAGAATGAGTTCAATTATATTTGAAGGAACAATCTCAAATGATGCATATACAAACCCTTGGCAACTAGGATTATTTTACGAAAGTATAGGTTCTCAAGTACCTTGCTCAGGCAACTTGAGGCATTTTTCTTTCTATCACATGTTCTCGTAAATGAGTAGGGCCTTTGCATATATATTGTAGGAGGGTTGGAAAAAAATGAATTAACCATATTTACAATCTTTATTCTCATGAAATTTGTGAAAGACATGCCCTTTTGGATTTTAGTGGGAATATTTTAGTATGGACTTTTTTTCTTTGATTTCTAAAATTATTCAAATTATTTTGCTTCATTTGAAGCATTTGATACAACATATCTATCATTGTATCAATGACTATCATTGTATCAATCTTCTTTTGCAATTCATGTGTAAGAAACTTTTCGAATTTCTTTTTTTTCTTGTTATCTTCCATGTTCACTTATTTTGTCATTTAAATGAAATAAATTATCTTTGAAAATATCTCCTCGCTCTATTATTAAATTGCATACTCACATTTTTGCAAAATCTAACTCTAATACCATTTGTAATGTTACATTTGAATTTTTAATAGCTTGGAGGGAATATTTTGCAATATCTAATTAAGTCTTATTTTTAATTTATGTACAATGAAAACAATACTTTAAACAATATTTGGAATCGCCAGTGAATGCGATTTCAAGGTTGTGGCACGGAAAAGAGTCGGGATCTTGTGCTTGGGCGGAAGCCTGCGTAAGTCGGTCATGGTTAACCTTTGCGGCACCACGTGGAACATCAGTTTGTCATTCTACGTGTGGAATTGAAATTCCCTTTTGCTTCTGCCAGCCCGACTTTTAATTGTTCGATCTGCAAATATAATAATGAACTCTTTCTTCTTATCACAATATCAAAATAAAGTTCGCCTCATTTTGCAAAACAAATTTTATACAAATTTTATTTTATTTCCTTCGAATGGTGAGAGACAAGCTATGCTTTATTTGTCATTCACTGAAGAAATATCAGTTTAAGAAACTTCATCGCTAGAAGATAGAAAAAATTTAGTTGCACAATATTTCACTATCGTTTTCAACTTGTCATACAGTGAAAATAAATTGAAGAAAATTTTCTAAACAGCTAGAAGAAAAATTTATAATATTTCAATTTTCACAAGAAACTAAAAGAAATTTCCTTAAACACCACAGTTCCAAAAAAGTTTGCAAAGATCGGTTGGAAAATATTGCTTACGTGAAACTACATTGCAGCAGAGAAGGACCAACATTCGTTTACATTGAAGGCCAGCTGCAAACTGCGCCACAGCCACGAGGAGGCTGCATTGCGGCGGCGCTGCAAATACATTTCCTTTGGAAATGGTAAGCGATCGTACACATTGCATGATGGCAAAGGAAGGGACTTATACTGAACCTCAGTTACCGACTCGTCCACGTAAAAGAAAGTCCTCTGGACACCATGTACTGCCAGACCGCCTGCCACAAAGATGTCAGGGTGGGAGATCACCACGCCGTTTAACGCCACGGTGGTCTCGGTGCGCTCAGTGGTTACCACCAAACCCTTGCGGTAAAGACGAGTGGGTAAGCAATCGTCAGAGTTCAGAATCTGGAGGTCTTGCCAGAGGAGCATTTCGGTGGCTGTATGGTTAAAGAAAATTATAATCAAGAATTACCTGCACATTTATTCCCCTTGAAATGCTCCCCAAGAGAAAGTGGAATAGATATACCAATCTCCATATGGCAGATATTTATGTTAGTTCCACCAATCAGAATAAAGTGGAATAATGATGTCATCTTGCTTTAAAAGATATTTAAAATATATTTTTTTTAAAATATAAAGAAACTAAAGTCTTAAAGTATATATGAATATTACATAAATTAAATTAAATATATAATGTTAGAATATTATATATAATCTATACTATGATATATAATAAATATAATATAATATAGAATATAAATATTAATATTTAAAACTAAAAACAACAGGTTGAAAAGCTAAACACTATGGGTAATCTAAGTAGTTTAAATTTGTATAGTTAATGTTTAAAATCAGATAAATTGAGCAGCTAGGGGGGAAATGAAATTATTTAAGTGATTTAATGAAATTATTTTAGTGATTTATGTCTTTCACTTGAGATGAATTATTTAAGTGATTTATGTCTTTCACATTCATTTTGTACCACTTCAAAATTCTAAAAGATGCCATACTAGTTTTCACCAAATAGTTTCAAATTCAAGTTACACTCATTTTAATACTTTCAAAATTTTACCATTATTCATTTAGGAACTAATTTACTACCACAGATTGTTGAGATTTTGGATTGAACCTATGCACTATTTTTTAACATCAACTTTTTTAATCATACTCCATGATCCATCATTAGGATGATAAGAAAATAGAGAGAAGAATGAAAATTGTATTAGCAAACTTGCATAGAAATAAGAGAGGGTGTTGGGAGGATTAGAGGGCATTGCCCTAAAAAATGTTCAAGGAAAGGAGAGAAGAGCCTAAATATAGGAAAGAATAGAAGTAATAATAAAAAATTGATAATAAAAATAATAATTATTATATCGACAAGTTGTAATTAAAAACAATTACACAAATTAATATTATATTAAATAATATAATAACATGTTAGATATAGTAATATGTTGAATAACATTATATCTTAAAAGGGTGAAATTAAAGTTTTAGATTCTGGACTAATTGCACAATGCAATAAGTTGAAAACGAAGTGTTTTGATGTAATTTTGGAGTTTTAATTATGCACTAAAATGAAGCAATTTAAGATAAATGTAATGAAATCAATGAAACAACAAACCAAGAAACTAAAACTGAAAGGTAACAACACCAAAAAAAAAGCTAAAAATAGATATTTTAATGTCTTGAAAATGAAAAGTAGTAGCTAATAGGGACCCATTTGCTAGTAAGGGCCCGAATGGGTCTTGGTTATATGTTTATGAGATTTTTCTATGGATTTCATAGTGAATTTTGATGCTATTTTAGTTGCCAAAGGTTCAGATGATTAGGGACTTATTCACTAGTAAAGAGTTATGGTTCTTGGTTAGGTATTGTTAAACTATTTTTTAATGATTTGTAGTTATATCTTTCAGTTCCAAGTTGTAAATAGTGAAAGGCGGCTTCATATTTTCTAGAAATTAATTATTCACTAGTAAAGAGGAATGGGTCTTGGTTAGGTATTTTAAAACTATTTTTTAATGATTTGCAAGCTCTCAATTATATCTTTCAGTTCCAAGTTGTAAATAGTGAAAGGCAGCTTCATATTTTCTAGAAATTAAATACAAAAATGCAATAGAAAGATGAAATGTAAGACCTAGATTGAAATGCAATTTTATTTTGATTTTCAAATGTGATTGAATGAAATCCAAATGAGATACAAAATGACTATTTTGTTATTGTAATTTTCAATTTTAAGAAGTGTAAAAAAATGCAAATCTAAACCCTATATGATATGCAAGATTTAAATGAAAAAGATGGAACCCTAATTAAATGGAAATCTAAATGCAATGAATGCAATATTTTAAGTTGAAATGCAATGAAAGGATCCAAAAATTTAGAAAAGTGCAATGTTGAATAAGTCAAGTTCACCAAAAATGATATGTTGAAAAATAGGATCTATCCCAAAAATGTGATGGATCACTTATTTTCCAAGCCCAAATCACTTCAAATTATGCAAAAGAAGAGGTTAATAACAACCAAAAATCAACCCTAACTATTATAGCAACTATGAGGAATGTTTTTAGAGTATAAAAATTTGTGTACATGTAACTGATTTGAAGATCCTATACTTTGCAGTCTACACTCTTGAAATCTTTGTTATCAAATTATAGAAGGAAGCATTCAATTCGGTAGGGCTCTTTTGGTGTTTTTGCACCTTGAATGACAAATTTGCAACCTTGAAAATTTTCACAACTTTGATAATCTTTCTCTTCAACCTATAAATCTACAATCACACATTCAAAGACAAAAAACTTGTTGATTTGTTAGGGTAGACATATGAAATTAACATCATCCATTCCTCATATTTAATTAAATCATATTCGCTCGATCAATTAAATAAATCAAGTTTAATTGATTAATCTACTAAAGTCATCAATTTAAATTAAATAAATCCATCTTTATTTGATTTAACACTATCATCATTCTCTTTGATTAAATAAATCAAATATTTATTTAATTAAATCTAAAATCATTTTCCATCTCCTTTTGATTTATTTTAATCCATAAACCTAAATCAAATAGGTCAAATCACCTAATCCCTCATTAAATTAATTAAACTTTGATTAATTTAATCCTCATCTCCAAAATTCTCTAGATTTTGCCACTTGCACATGAAAGTGCATTTAATTGATTTATCAAAATCTTTATTTACTTTCAACTTGACATCTTTGGGGAATATTCCTCCAAGTTTGAAAATCCCTCCAAAAGGGATTTGTCCTTCCAAACAAAGGATTTAAGAGCTCTTACATGTCTCTTGCACAAGTCAAACTTAGCATTTAACTCATCTTATCACCAAATTCAAACTTCAAATCTCCCCCTCTTTTGTACATTGACCAAAATCTGCTCATTCCTCAACCTCTCACATGTTGACAAGTGGCATCTTGCCATTGGTGGATCTTTAGTCCCACATCCTCCATGTTTGGCATTCTTTAATCCTTCTTGCCTATAAATATAGAGTTTCCCTATTGTAAATTAAACTTGCACAAGTCATCCAAGTTAGCATTTCATCTTGATCATCATTTCCACAATCTTCATAGCATTTCCATATCAGTTTCATCATTGAGCTTATCAAAAAGGGGTCGGGAAAGGGCTATTTTCCACATCAAAATAGCACCAATCCCCCCATAAGATCAGGTGCTTGTTTTGTTTTAGAATAGGAATAGTTATCATTTTTTGTATTTGCTCATTTATTTTATCTTTTTTCCTTATTCTTTAACAATGCAAATGGATTTTATGGGGAATTATTATTCTAAGCTTGCATTTTTTATCTAATAATGTGATTATTTTCTTTTTTCATGCAAGTTTGGAATCGGGGTTCATAGTTAGTGAATGGGGGTTTGCCTCCTTGTAGGTAATTAGACCAAATGATGAAATAAGATAATGAAGCATGAACATGAAATGCTGCAATTAGAACCTTTGCATGATGATATGATCTTTGAATTGCTGCAATAAACTCTTGACTTCTTCCTTGAAATTCTTTGAAGGTGATCTTTAAGTGCTCTATAATGCTCTTGTAAAGTATTAGGATGCTTTCTTAAAAATCTTAGGTCAAACTATTTGAATGGTCTTGAGTACATAACATAATGCCCAATTCTTCCTTGAAAGAGTTACAGTTACAAATTTAGAATTACTGGCCAAGAAGGCACTTTGTGGTGGCACACACAACTCATGGCTTAGACAGAGCGACTGTGATGGAGAAATGATTATCTCCCCCAAAATCAACACTACTTATCCTTTCAAGAAGCTTGCTCAGGAGATTCCAATCGTGCTGGGTATGAAATTTTTGAATATATTCTTCTCTTTCCATTTTGAATTTTTTTGAATAAAACCAGGGAGGAGAAAGGGGGAGAGAGAGGTCTAGCGAGGTAGCATGGGCAACACAGGGGCTTTTAATAGTTTTGGTTTTCATGACATTTGGTGTTTTTTTTGCCTAAATGTGTGAATGATGGTAGTTGCAATGGTTGGGGAGTTTTGACCTAAAAGAGGAGATCGATGGTTGATGAGAAAATTGCTCTGTCGACATGAAAGAAAGAGGGAAAAATGAAGCTAAGCAACTAAAAAGGTTTACCTTGAAGGTCTCGTTTGGTGTGACAAAAAAATAGAGCAAAGAGGAAAGGGAAGACAATGCAACATGAGTTTGTGGATGTTTCTATCGCCCCTAATTGTGGCTCAGCTAGATTGATCAGACGATTAATCTGTATGGAATACATTGTTTGGTTTTTTGGTATTTGTTGCTAAATGTTGTTGCCTTATATAGCAGTTCGTTTGTGTGTATGCAAATGTGAAATAGTGTGTCACCAATTGTAGTATGGTGTAGAAAGGGTTCATGGTAGGTGGGACTAGGTAGTTTATTAAGCACTCTAGGGAACAAATGTGAGCAAAGATTAAAGAACAAGACTAAGAATAAGACAACTGCATTGGAAGGGATGGGTATATAAAAAAAATTGAGGCTGGAAAATGGTTTTATTCTTTCTTGATTCTTTTATTATCTAAATATTTTATTTATTTTTCTAACTCTTATACATACTTTTTTAGTGAAGAGACCATTTTGTTAATATTTTATTTTATAGTTTTTCTAATATATTACTTACCATTACTTTTTTCTTTTATTATTTAGTGTGCTTATCTTTTATAATATTTAAGTAATAGTGCATATAAATGAGATGACACACTTAATCATTTTAGTTTAAATATTTAAAATATTGTGTTTAAATTTCAAGGAATGATGATGAGGAATTTTATTGCAATCCATCTTATTACAATGAGGGATGTAACTACAATGCACATAGTAATGAGTGAAGTGTAATGGAGTCATCTTGCTTTAAAAAATATTTAAAACAAATAAACAAACTTTTTTAAAATATAAAGAAACTAAAATTTTAAAATATGTATCAATACTACATAAAGACAAGAGCTGCAGAGCAGCGAACTTCCTTCCAAAGTGTGCAAGAATAGTTTTGTTCATGATTTTTGTTTATGCATTGCTTACTGAGGTATTGTGCTCTTGCCATATTTAAAATCAATTCTTTAGAATTAGTCATTTGCATAGTTCTAGGGGTAGGTTGTTGCATAGTAGTACGGGTACGCTACAAATGACTAGAGACAACCTCCTCTGCAAGAGAAACAACCTCCACCATCACAAATAACACATTGTTCTGTATATCATTGGACTCCATAGATAGTTCCTCTATTTCATTAGAGCTGTTCCATATTGAAAATATCTGAGAAGAAGAAACCTTCATTAACACAATAGATTTTATTAATATTTACAATTAATATTGTCAAATAAAACATGAGTTAAGGGTTCAGATATTTTCTTTCTTCCATTTGGTCCCAAATTTGAAAAATTCAATCTGATCTAAAGACCAAAAAAAAAAAAAATACAAAATACAAAATACAAAATATTCAAAAGGATTCAAAGAAATATCTGAAACAATTGAAAAATCTAAACCAAAATAAATTTTCTAACAATGCTCAGCTTCCTTATATTGCATTCTTACTTTAATTCAACTACCTACTTAACTTCCTTTTATTGCATTCTTGGTTTAATTGATTTGCCTCTCTCCACTTATTACACTTGTTATTTCTTTTCCCACAAAGATTCGATACACCTCTACAAGTTGTCTTTACGCCTAAGCTTTTATTTATAAACGTACAACACTCTATTTTTGGGTTAGTATAATGTCCTCTGCATTGGACTGGTCCTTGACATAAATAACAA
>VDFB02256405.1:121395-156841 GCA_007258455.2 Sequoia sempervirens | reverse complement strand
ATAATTATACAGTATACATATCTAAATACATTTTACTTTCTATATAAAGGCAGCCATATATACATACTCACACACACACATATATGTATATATATATATACATATATGTATATGTATATGTATATATATATATACATATATATGTATATATGTGTTTATATGTGAATTTATAAATGTGTTGAAATATTTTTAAATTTCAAAGGAATGATCAATATTCAAAATAGAACATGCAAGGACATGATGTATGCATAAGCATAAATCATTATTCTTAATATGAATTTTTGAGCACATATGTAGAAGAAAGAGTTAACTTATACAAAAATGATTGAATGGAACTTTAAGTTAACAATAACAACTATGAACTTTATCTTGATCGGCTCACACAACCACATATTCACTATAGGGTATAGGGCATGACGAAGACAAAGTGTGAAGCACAAGGTATAACACAGACATAAAACAATAATCCACCACACTAATTACACATCAAAGGCTCAATGACATAGGGAATTGATTTGATATAAACTACAACCGAAGCAGTGAATATATCAAAATTTCGCATAACACAATCTGAATCTCTTCCATATGCTCTTCCAAATAGAAAGAACACTAATTGGGAGAACGGTGAAAGACACTAAATTTGCTATTAATCTACCAGCATTGAAGTGAACACTAGAGCTTTTAATATAAATGGATTCACATGTATCTTAGGCGTCTAATAGCTACTAAGAAAAATATAACTCAACACCCAAGAATTAGAATAAGGATCATGCAAAAACTGGAGGTGCAACAAATAGAACTCGGCTTACTTAAAGAAAACCCACAGTGCTAAATGAGATAAAGCCCAGGTTAAGTGAATCTTTGAGATAGACGTATGCAATAAGTAGATTCAAGTATACATTAAATAGAGCAAGGTGACGGCTTCCACTATAGAAAAGACTTGCTACAATGTAAGATTTGTGATGCCAACAAAAGATAAGGCCGCAGTATAAAGAAATAATTTTCCAAATAAAAGGAAATTGAATGGTACAGGGGTGACACCTTTAATAAGGTTCAATATTTTTCAAGGTAGAACAAACACCTGTCTCAACCGTAATTTCATATGTATGTTCCAATATAAAAGAATCGATTAAGATGAAATACAGTTTGGGAAAAGAAAAAGACTTGAAAGATTTACAAAGAATGACTCCAATATAAAGAGGGATTTTGATTACATGTAAAGTGGTCTATATTTAGGAAATTTATCTGGTTGAGTTAGTCATGGAATTTTTTACAGAACTTTGTACTTCCTCACAAGCCATAACTAGAGGTTTTCTTCCTGGTTTCCTTCCTTCTTCCCTGCCGAACTTAAAGTTTTTGTAATATCTACTATTTAATATATATAAAATTATAGTGGCTTGCCACTTTTGCTTAAAAAAGGAAAGAGGGATTTTGATTGCGATTTAACTAAAGTCTAATGATTGAATAGTACTGAAATAAAAAGGGCATTAGAAGGTTAAGAGTTCATAATATTGTAACAACAATCTGAAGAATGGCTAGAAAAACTATATAAATATTGAAAGTGCTATGAGTAGCATAGTTTCGACCTATTATCATTTATTTTTCTAAAGATTCTCTTATTATATGTATTATCCTTTAATAGTTATGAATCTAAACACAATTTTTCAAATACAGAGAAAACAAAATTATAGAGGAATACAATTCCTGATTGCAATTCCTACAATTTTTCTTTTAATTTAGAATTAAATAATCAAGAATCAACAATTTTCAATAGGAACAAAGCATAACAGAAGAAAATGGTGGAACCTGGAATGATTTGCACAACTGAACTAGATTATGGTTTCTGGATTCAAAACCCAAGCGATAGCTGCAACTTCTTCCAAATTTCCACTGCAATTTTAGCAACTCAACACTTTGAATTCCACTGTCACTATAAAACCCCCAAATCTAAAATTTTCCAAACTTTATGAACAAGTTTTCAAGAAACCCCCAAAAAGGTTGTTCACGACAAGAATTCTAGAATCATTTTGTCCCCTGAGAAAAATAATCCAATTACCCCTAATCTAACTCCTCTAACCCAAACCCTAACTCTCACCCTAACCCTAACCCTAACCCTAACCTAATTAAACCCTAACCCTAATCATAATCCTAACCCTAATCCCAATCCTAACCCTAATCCTAACCCTAACCCTACGCTTAAACCTAACCTAATTAAACCCCCTAACCCTAATCCTAAATCTAACCTTAACCCTAACCCTAATCCTAATTGAACCCTATCCCTAAACCTAATCCTAACCCTAATCATAATCCTAACCCTAATAAAACCCTAATTACAACTATATATATATATGAAATTTGATTTGATCTATAAAATTGAAAAAATTGAATGCCTTATATAAATATCCACGCACTTTATATAAATTCAAATTTAAGATTTATATTTAAATTTTAAAAAAATATTTAATAAATGTTTGCAAATCAATCTTAACCTAACCCTAATTCTAAAAGTATACTAAAATATTATTATTTAACCCTAACCCTAACTCTAACTCTAACCCTAACTCTAACCTAACTCTACCCTAATTAAATTCTAACCCTAACCCTAACCCTAACTCTAACCTAATTAAACCCTAACCTAACTCTAACCCTAACCCTAATTCTAATTCACCCTAACCCTAACTCCCTAACTCTAACCCTAACCTCTAACCCTAACTCTAACCCTAATCCAAACCCTAACCCTACTTAAACCTAACCTAATTAAACCCTAACCCTAACTTAACTTAAATCTAACTCTTAACTCCTAACCCTAATCAGAATAAAGAACCCTAACCCTAACCCTAACCCTAATCTCTAAACTAAAATTAATAACCTAAACCTAATCCTAACCCTAATCATAATCCTAACCCTAACCCTAACCCTAACCCTAACCCTAACCCTCATCCCGACCCTAACCCTAACTCCTAACTCTAACCTAACTTTAATCCTAACCCTCATCCTAACCCTCACCCTAACCCTAACCCTAAACCCTAACCCTAACCCTGATCTTTTCCCGTACCCTAATACTAACCCCAACCCTCAACCTAATCCTAACCCTGATCATATTAGAATATTTTAATTATTATAATAATTTTATAATAAAGTACTTTTCTAATAAAATATATAATAAATATAAATAAAAAATTAGAATATTTAATTATTATAATAATTTTAAAATAAAATATATAATAATAATAAATATAAATATAAATTAATTTACTTTTATTTACTAGCATATATATATTATTTTAATAATAATATATATAAAATACGCCGAGAGATATCTTCTTGAGGCGCCTATTTTTTAATGAAATTTTTATAGGCGCCTCGAGAAGGATATCTCTCGGCTTATTTTATATATATTATTATTAAAATTATATATATATATATATATATATATATATATATATGCTAGTTCTTAAATAGAAGTATATGGTTGAAAGTAAATTATTTTTAAAGATATTTAGGATATTATAAATAGTATTGGACAATATTGCTACAATTCTTTCACATCATTTAAAGAAAATTGATATAAAGAATATGTACAAAATACATCTAAAATAATATTTTTATTCTCAAAAATATTTTGATTTTAAAAAACATCTATATGAACTAAATTTTGTTACAAACAAGAATGAGTCTAAAAAAACATCTAAAATAAGATTTATATTTCCAAAGATATTATGAAAAAAAAAAAAACCTTGTGAATGTAAATTTTGTTACCAACAAGAAACAGCTATATCACTTCCAATTGTTAATTTAAACAGTTAAATTTTTTATAAATATAAAATAGAATTTCTATTTTATATTAGAAAATGTATCTTTCTTTTTCATTCAAAACAAAGAAATGTGGAATCTCTCTGTCAAATGTTTTATTTTCAACGGCTGTGAAATTTCTACATGAACGCGTTCAATGTATTCTCTCCACTCTTATTTTCTTATCCAACCAACCCTCTTTTTAGGTAAAACTTCTCAGTCAATAATCACGATTTGACATATGAAGTCAGTCATTGGTATTTGCATATGAATTCAGTCAAGGAATGGAACGCACAAGGTTTTGTGTTGTATTCATTGAATTTTCTGTGTGTAGAAAATATCATGATTTGCTGAAAGTAATTGAATGGTCATTTTCTGACATATTCTCAGTCAATAATCAAACATTTACTGAGCTGGAATTTTCAGTATGAATTCCATTCAAAATTGATTAATACAGATGCGATGCCATTTCAAACCTCGTGATGTAGAATATATAGAGAGTAGTAATGTTCAAAGTTTGGAAAATTCGCAGAAGTAATTGAATGATATTTTTTCTTTGACATGAAAGGATGTTTAATGTATTATTCAATTTGAATGGAGTATCCTGTAAGATTTTATTTTCTACCGAAAATAAATTATCAACACAAAATATCAATGATTTTTTTTTTTTTTTTTCTATTAAATTCATTAAATTCTGAAGTGTTTAAATTAGTAATTGGAAGTGATATAAATATTGTTTGTTGGTAACAAAAGTTTGTATTTACAGATTTTTTTTTATGTATTGTCTATAAAATTCTTATTTGAGAAGTTCTTTTAGGTTATTTTTTGTTTCAATTTTCTTTACATGATGTGAAAGAATTGTAGTAATCTTGTTGGATGCTATCTACAACATCTACCTACAATATCTTGGTTATCTATACGAAGAAATTGTGTCAACCACTATTTTATATTTATTAATTTAAAAAAATCATCTTATGAATCTTGTGCCATTATTTGAGATTTGTATATAGTTTCTTTCCAAACAAAATACTAATTCTATGAAAGATTTTTTTTCTTTAGTTACTTTTTAAAGAAACACACAAAGCTCAAACGCCTTTTTCAAATTAAATATTTAATTTTAAAGTATCTAGGTTCAACAAGTTGTATATATATTAGATCTATAGAAGTTGATCAATTGACAAGGGAAGTTCTATTTAATATGTAATTAAAAAGTTGGCTTGTTTCTCATTGTAATCATTTTTTACTTCTATCTGAATGATGAAGATTTATTGTCAATATATTTTAAAATAATTTAAAAAATCTAATTACTTTTGTAAATGACAAATGATTCAAGTATTATGTTAAGAAATATAAGTATATAAGAAAAATCATCTACAAAAAATGAATGGAAAAACATTAATCTTATACAAATGTCTGTGGTTTCCTTATTGATTTCACATGGCAAAGAAAATCTTAATCTAAAGATGGTAAGAGAAAATATTAAATTTAATTTAAGATTAATCACTATAAAACACCATCTCTAATCAAAAGATAAAATGAAACAAAAATATATAATATAATAGTTGATAGTACAACATGAAATATAATAGTGTTCACTAAAAGAGAATATGATCAATCAATTCTTAGAAAGAAAACATATATGCAACAAAAATAGAATATTTAACTACTTTAATCTTGTGAACATATCAACAGTATATAAATATGAAATACAATAAAGATCTATGTCCAAAATACAAGTTCTTAAATAATGATTACATTTGGTATATAGCTTATTTTTCATGTTTAAATTTATTGAACATCATGGTAACATGAATGGACTAAATTTATTGAACATCGTGTATACCATAAAAAAATTAAAGTTCAATAGAAATTATGATAACATGAAAGGAAATGCGTGAGATAAGATATAATAATAATTGAAATATTTGACCCTCTAAGAATAATTATCTATAAAAAAAAGTGTTCATGTATTATTAACATTTAAATGATGTCTCAAGAAATATAAGATATAAAACCTATGCATTTAACTCTCTTTTGATCATATAATTCCATGTTTAAGAATCTCAAAATTTTGAATAAATTTATGTTCAACATTATATTTTAATACTTCATTTTTTATTTTTTTCAACCGAAATCAAGAGTTTAACCCAACGAAGTTTACAAAAGGATCATAAAATTTGTGTACTAAAATTAAAACAAGATGCTCCTATCAGAGACAAAAGGAAACGTGTCTATCTTGACGTCTCGTCCACAGAGCTCGTTGTTTGCCTTCTTTGGTGAGGTGTACTAAACCTGTGCTCTGGAGCGCATTCCTTGTTGTTCTCAAACTGTTGTACTTTAGTGCATATGTATCCCCAACTCTATCTCCAGCAGTGCTTCTTGTCGTCTCGTGATCATAAAGTTTCCAAGGCGGCCTATTGGAAATAACTGTAGTTGAAGTCAACTTTGTTTTTAATACCCTTACCTCTACCAGCAATACAGAATTTAAAAACTGTGGAATAAGGTGGAAGATTAGTTTTTCTAAAATCTTTTTTCTACAGATAGGCGATTCAATATTCTTATTTTATGAAGATAGAATCCAGCTTCTAAGTTGGTTGAATGTATTTCTTCCATTCGACCAACCATGGAGAGAGGTGATTCAATTCGTAGCCATGGGTATGAGAGTGACGTGCTGGAGCCACTTGTAGTCAAGCAGGAAACAGTTGCACTTGAAGATGAGCAGGATGAGGTGAAGTGCAGTGGAGGTGTAGTATGGGAGGAAGTGAAGAAACAGTGCTGGATAGCAGGGCCTATGGTGGCAGTGAATTTGTTACAATATAGCTTGCAGGTGATATCTGTTATGGTGGTAGGGCATTTAGGGGAGCTTGCTCTCTCTAGTGCATCTATTGCTACTTCCTTTGCAGGTGTCTCCGGGTTCAGTTTGCTGGTAGAATTTGAAAACCTTTCTTTGCTTTTGTTGTAAGAGTTTATGGTTTGAATACTTTTATGAGATTCTTTTCCTTCTTAAGTTCCCAAAAAGAAAAAAGCGTTAGAAAGAATGAAAAATTAAACCATTATCCAAGAATCTGGACTCTTTTCCTTCCAGGTAGACTGGTGTCCTTAAATGCTTAGAAGCAATGAGCCCTAATGTACATGATTCCATAGATTTTGAACTAGCAACTTGCCCTTGTAAATTGTAGAATCATAAGGAATCGAACGGTTCTGTTTTATAGATAAGCAATCCCATGCAACCTACATTTGATAACATTTTTGGTCCTGCAACTGAGTAAGTATTTCATAATGATGCACTGCGGAAGCAGGTAGCTCTAATAATAAGCAGTTCAACATGCACAATACTTAAAGGTTTTGAAATTTGCAATTGTATAAATCTTCTGGATTTGACTGAGTAAGTTTTTTCCACATTCAAATCCAGGAAATCATATGTCTGCAATGGGGTTTTAAGTGGACTTCGGAAAATGGCTGACCAACTTCCTTGGAAATACTCTTTACTGGGTTTGAGGCTTAGCTGACAATTGCTGCTATGATTGCAAGTGGGACATTCGAGTTCCAGTTAGATGGGTGAAAGAAACACATTACTACTTATGACTTATGAGACATGGGTTATTGCAAATGACGCGATATTGAATAGGCACTTGATCCCCAAAATATTATTTTGACAATGATGCACTGCTGAAACATTATGTGCTTAAAAATATTTGATAAGATCCCAAGTACGACTCAAATCATATGGCATAATTTGGATGTTCTTGTAGTTAGGCTGCACCCAGGTGCTAAATATACATTCTATGTCTGTTTTCAATAGTTTGCGCTGCAAGTTCTAAGAAATTTATCAGTGCTTTCTAATTTCTAAATGATTCATTAAGTTTTAACTTGTACTAGGGTTGCTCAGCAGATACAAATATCTTTACTAACTTTGATTCTGTATTGGACCTTTGAACCTGAGTTCTAAGCCTTAGAAAACAAAAATCAAACTTGATCTTTTAGATGCCCACTTGGTGTGAGAACAGAAGTTATTTAGAGGTTGGTAATATATTTTCATAATGTAATGTAAAGCTATAAAGCGAAATTAATTAATCCAAAGTAAATTTTTTATCTCTTACCCCATGAAATGAACAATAGTCAATTTGTTCCTACTCGAAAGATTTTTGCTGAAAACTGATTAAAAATGCAACTTCATTCGCTCTGCATATCTGCCGCACTGAATTGGCCATAACAATAATTTCAATAGTTATTATTGTTCAGTTCTTATTGTAGAGTTTTGAAGTCTACTATAAGCATATCTATTCATAAAAAAGTGAAGATTTAAGTTTTCTTAGAATTTATGAATGCATTGTTGCATAGGAGATCAACTGTTTTTCTCTTCATTCTGTACAGATGGGAATGGGAAGTGCATTGGAAACGCTATGCGGACAGGCCTATGGGGCAAAGCAATACCATCTGCTTGGGATTCATGTGCAGAGAGCAATTTTTGCTCTTTTTTGTGTGAGCATACCACTTGCTGTGGTGTGGGCATACATGGGCAACATTCTAATTGCATTTGGGCAGGACCCTTTGATATCTTTTGAAGCAGGGAAATTTGCCAGATGGCTGATTCCCAGCCTGTTTGCTTATGCAGCTCTTCAACCCCTTGTAAAATTCCTCCAATCACAAAGCATTGTCTTTCCTATGATGCTATGCTCTGCAATTACTTTGTGTTTCCATGTTCCCATCTGCTGGGCTCTGGTATTTAAAACTGGATTAGGTAATAAAGGGGCTGCATTTCCAACTGGGTCAATGTGGCACTTCTTTTACTATACATTAAAACTTCACCTGTATGCAAGAGGACATGGACATCCTTTACAAGGGAGGCTTTGCATGATATTAAAGATTTTCTCAAGCTTGCCATTCCATCATCACTAATGATCTGGTATACTACTTAATCTCTTAGCAGCAAGATTTGGTCCAAGTTATCTATGTACTACTTCATCACATTTTTGTGGTTAATATACTTTCTTTAAAGTATAATCCTTCTAGATATTCAAATTTCATAGCATGTGAGGAACAATTCAGCAAATAGACCAGATCCATGTTTTGTTGGAATTTAAACCCTAACTGCAGCCGTCCCCGCCAACCAATGCTCGCAATATCGCAATCAATAAAATAATCATTGCGATACCGCGGGAGACTTCCGTAATATTCTTGTTTTATATTTAACTGCCAGCCGTTGCCCGCAATATCGCAATCAAGAAATTAACCATCGCGATACCGCGGGAGACTCCGTAGAAGTTTTGTTTTATCTTTAACCGCTTGGTGTTTACCGCCGTCAACTAACCGCTGCCCGTGATATCGCAATATGGGTTTTACCCATTGCGATACCGCGGGGAACTATGGAAAAAGCCGCCACCGCCAGTTGATATTTCGGGATGTGAAAAATTTAATATTTAAGATTTTATAATGATGTAAAGGACATTGTATTAAATGTGTTTTGACGGGAAAAAGTAAGTTAGGTAAATTTGTAATAAATTTTTATGTCGGGCCCTCTCTTCCGTGAAAATCTCACGTGATTTTTACCTATATGTATTGGCATTTGTAATTATTTTTGACAGGAGAAGTGAATGTGAAGGAACAAAAAATTATGAGCAGCAGCTCTGTGTTGAAGGAAAAATTAATATTTTAAGTTTTAGTTTTATCTTTTTACTGTGAAGAAATTCCTCTGCCTCTGGCCTTCACGTGGTATCAGAGCAAGTTCGATTATCAGAGTCAATTTTATCAAAGCAGATTATCTGGGTAAATTTAAAAAATGGCAGCAAGCACAAGCTTGACAAACCCACAAATTCCACAGTTTAATGGGAAGAATTATGAGTACTGGTCAATTACCATGAAAGCACTATTTAGCTCACAAGATATATGGGATTTAGTAGAGAATGGATTTCCAGAGCCAGCAGATGCAGCAACATACAATGCTTTAACACAAGCAGAGAAAGACTTATTAAAAGACACAAGGAAGAAAGACTCAAAGGCTTTATTTTATCTGTTTCAAGCTGTACATGAGAGCATTTTTCCAAGGATTTCAGCAGCAACAAAGTCCAAACAAGCATGGGACATACTTCAAACAGCCTATCAAGGCATGGCAAAAGTTAAAACAACAAAGCTACAAATGCTGAGAAGAGATTTTGAAACAATATGTATGAAGGACAATGAATCTGTAGATTCATTCTACACCCAAGTCATTGGGGTGGTTAATCAAATTAGGTCTCATGGAGAAAATCTGGAAGATACCGAGTTGTTGAAAAGATTTTAAGGAGTGCCCACAAAATTTCTACCGGTTGTAGTTGCTATAGAGGAGACAAATAATCTTTCACAGTTCTCAGTTGATGAGCTGTATGCATCTCTAATTTCTCATGAACACAGGCTGAAAAGGTCAGCAGATACATCACTGGAGCATGCTTTCAAAACTCAGGCTTCAGTCAGTCAAGGAAGAGGCAGAGGTAGATCAAAAGGAAGAGGAAGAAACTCTTACAGAGGTGAAAGATACAGTCTATCAAGTTCAAGTGGAAGAGGCAGCAATCAAGGCTCAAGCCAAAACCCAACACAGAATCAGTCACAAAATCAAAGGTATGATAAATCTCAAGTCTAATGTCACTACTGTAAAAAATATGGGCATTATATGAATGAGTGTAGAAAGAAGCAATATGATAATAATAGACAAAATGCAAACTTTTCAAGAGAAGGTCAAAATCAGAATTCAGATAAGAGCACAATGTTTTTAGCTTGTAATGTTGCTCAAGCAAATGAAAAAGATGTATGGTTTTTAGATTCAGGCTGTAGCAATCATATGACAGGGAATCTAGAAATGTTTTCAAGTTTAAATGAGAATGTAAAGTCTGATGTTACATTGGGTAATGACAACAAAGTGTCAGTCAAGGGAAAAGGAGATGTCAATATTCTAACTAAACAGGGGGAGAAAAAATATATTTCAGATGTGTATTTTGTTCTTGGTTTGAAACATAACTTAATGAGTGTAGGGCAACTAGTTCAAAAAGGGTATAGAGTAACCTTCAAAAATGGTCTGTGCACAATTTTAGACAAATACCCAAGCAACCAGCTTATTGCAAAAGTCAGAATGACAAACAACAGAATGTTTCCCTTAAAGATAAGGCCAGATTTGAATATAAATTATGCTCAAGCACAACACTTAATGAATTCACAAATGGGTAGAGAAGAAACTACAGCAGTAGTGCAGACAATCTTTCAAGCTAAGATAAAAGATGAAAACTGGTTATGGCACCTGAGATTTGGGCATCTCAACTTTGGAGGTTTAAATTTACTTCATAGGAAAGGCATGGTCAAGGGACTACCTTTAATAGAAAAACCAGAAAGGGTATGTGAAGGGTGCATTTTAGGAAAACAACATAGAGAATCATTTCAGCAGGAAAGTCAACTAGAGCAAAAGCCCCTTTGGAAATTATACATTCAGATTTGTGTGGACCTATGCAAACACCTTCAATAGGTGGTAGTTTTTATTTTCTGACATTCATTGATGATTATTCAAGAAAAACATGGGTTTATTTTCTAAAGTAGAAAAATAAAGTATTTGATCTGTTTCGTCAATTCAAGAATTTGGTTGAAAAACAAAGTGGTTATTATATCAAAGTGTTGAGAACAGATAGAGGTGGTGAGTATATTTCAAGAGAATTTTTTAATTTTTGCAAAGTTCATGGAATTCACAAGCAATTCACAACTAGATACACACCTCAACAAATTGGAGTAGCTGAAAGGAAAAACAGAACAATCATGGAAATGGCTAGAAGCATGTTGAAAGCCAAACATTTGTTAAATGAATATTGGGCAGAAGCAATATCTTGTGCAGCCTCTATAATGAATAGGTGTCCAACAAAAAGTGTCATGAATATGGTACCTGAAGAAGCATGGACAGGAAGAAAACATAGTGTTACTCACATGAAAGTATTTGGATGTGTAGCATATGCACATGTGTCTGATGAATTGAGAAGGAAGCTAGATAACAAAGGAGAAAAATGTATATTTGTTGGATACAGTGAAGAATCCAAAGCTTATAAGCTCTATAATTCAACAACAAAGAAAGTTATAATCAGTAGAGATGTACAATTTGTAGAAGATGAAGCATGGGATGGAAGCATAGAGAAGACAGTTAATATTTCAGCCAGTATACCTCAAGAGGAGAATGAAGTTTCAACATCAACAAATATTCCAGCTATTGTGACTCCTACCACTCCCATTCAAGCTCAACAAAGTAGTCCACAAGTGACACCAGCATCGATTATAAGAACAGCCTCAACCATTCAAAGAAGCAGTCCAACAAGAGGACAACAAACACCATCTACAGCAGGACCATCGGGTCCATATTCCACAAGTTCAAGTGATATGTCAAATCCTACATTGGCAAGTCTGAGAAGACAGAAAATCAGAAGCATAAGAGATCTATATGAGCAAAATAAAGGTGAGAATAATTTAGATCAGATTTCTCTTTCTGCATTTTATTCTCAAATAGAAGATCCAGTTCATTTTGAAGATGCAGTCAAAGATGATAAATGGGTAAGTGCTATGGATGAAGAAATTGAAGCAATTGAAAAGAATCAGACATGGGATCTTGTTAGTCTTCCAAAAGACAAAGATGTCATTGGAGTGAAATGGATTTATAAAACCAAATTGAATGAAAAAGATGAAGTTCAGAAGCTTAAAGCAAGATTGGTTGTAAAGGGCTATTCACAACAGCCTAGAATTGATTACAATGAGAAATTTGCACCTGTAGCACGATTGGATACTATAAGGATGATTTTAGCATTAGCAGCTCAGAATAAGTGGTCTGTATCTCAAATGGATGTAAAGTCAGCTTTTTAAATGGTTATTTAGAAGAAGTTTATGTGGATCAGCCACCTGGGTATGAAATTCTGGGTCAAGAAGACAAAGTTTACAAATTGAAAAAGGCACTGTATGGATTGAAACAAGCCCCAAGAGCTTGGTACAACAGAATAGACAGTTATCTTTTTGAATGGATTTAATAGATGTAGCAGTGAGCCCACACTGTATACAAAAATGAATGAAGAAGGTGAAATACTGATAGTATGCTTATATGTTGATGATTTAATTTTCACTGGCAATTTGTCAATTGATCTATTCAAGGCAGACATGAAGAAAGAATTTGAAATGACAGACTTAGGTCTGATGAAGTATTTTTTGGGCATTGAAGTAAATCAAAATGAAAATGGTATTTTTATTTCACAGTCAAAATATGCAAATGACATTTTGAAAAGGTTTAATATGATGAAGTGCAAACTTGCACCAACACCTATAGTGACAGGTCTGAAACTAAGCAAGAATGATAGAGGGTCTAATGTTGATCCAACTTTGTTTAAGAGGCTTGTTGGAAGTCTCATGTATCTCACAGCCACAAGGCCAGACATTATGTATGGAGTAAGTTTGATTTCCAGGTTTATGGAAACACCAAAAGACACCCATTGGAAAGCTGGGAAGAGAATTTTAAGATATGTAAGTTGAACAAAGAATTTTGGCATTAAGTATTCAAGTTCAAACGAGTTCAAACTCATAGGATACACAGACAGTGACTGTGCTGGCAGCATTGATGATAGAAAAAGCACGTCTGGTTATGTCTTTAATTTTGGGACTGGAGTTGTCTCATGGTCTTCAAAGAAGCAGCCAATAGTTTGTCTTTCATCAGCTGAAGTAGAATATGTGGCAGCCACAAGTGCAGCATGTCAGGCAATTTGGATGAAAAGAATTTTGAAAGAATTGCAAAATGAACAAATGGAGGCAACAAAAATTTACTGTGATAACAATTCAGCCATAGCTCTCTCAAAAAATCCAGTTTTTCATAAGAGAAGCAAGCACATTGATACCAGGTATCATTTCATCAGAGAATTAATTAATAATGGTGATATATTTTTAGAATTTTGCAGATCAGAAAAACAAAGTGCAGATATTTTTACAAAGCTGCTGGGAAGAGATAATTTTATTTTTCAAAGAAACAGATTGGGCATGGTGGACAGTGCAGTTATGTTTAAGGGGGAGTGTTGGAATTTAAACCCTAACTGCAGCCGTCCCCGCCAACCAATGCCCGCAATATCGCAATCAATAAAATAATCATCGCGATACTGCGGGAGACTTCCGTAATATTCTTGTTTTATATTTAACCGCCAGCTGTTGCCCGCAATATCGCAATCAAGAAATTAACCATCGCGATACCGCGGGAGACTCCGTAGAAGTTTTGTTTTATCTTTAACCGCTTGGTGTTTACCGCCGTCAACTAACCGCTGCCCACGATATCGCAATATGGGTTTTACCCATTGCGATACCGCGGGGAACTATGGAAAAAGCCGCCACCGCCAGTTGATATTTCGGGATGTGAAAAATTTAATATTTAAGATTTTATAATGATGTAAAGGACATTGTATTAAATGTGTTTTGACGGGAAAAAGTAAGTTAGGTAAATTTGTAATAAATTTTTATGTTGGGCCCTCTGTTCCGTGAAAATCTTTCACGTGATTTTTACCTATATGTATTGGCATTTGTAATTATTTTTGACAGGAGAAGTGAATGTGAAGAAACAGAAAATTATGAGCAGCAGCTCTGTGTTGAAGGAAAAATTAATATTTTAAGTTTTAGTTTTATCTTTTTACTGTGAAGAAATTCCTCTGCCTCTGGCCTTCATGTTTGTCCATCATACTTTAACTTAACTGTATGTTGTTAATAATGCATGGTAGATTATACTAGAAGGTTTTTTTAAACTTACTTTGTCAGTTCATTATTTTATGGCTGTCGACAGCATGGAGTATTGGGCCTTTGAAATGCTTATTCTCTTGGCAGGTCTGTTGTCGAATCCAAAACTTGAGACATCAGTTCTTTCAATCTGGTATGTATGTGTAATGTGAGAATTTTAATTATGAAGTGTGATCTCAGAAATTTAATCATAAATGTATCTTAGTATAGGAAGTTTATAGCATCTACTTCATTTTTATCTGAGCTAGTTTTGATATTTTGCAGCCTTAACACTGCTTATCTAGCATATATGATTCCCTTTGGTTTTGGTGCTGCTGTGAGGTTAGTACATTTTACTGTTTCTGTAAGCCATTTGAAATTTTAATCTATTCAAGGATAAAAATTTAGGATATTAGATTACCAAAGATATAATCCAAATTATTTTCAATCAAATTTTTTCATAATGTTTGCATTGCAGTACATGAGTTTCAAATGAACTAGGAGCCAACTAGTAAATTTCTACTGTTTCTGTAAGCCATTTGAAATTTTAATCTATTCAAGGATAAAAATTTAGGATATTAGATTACCAAAGATATAATCCAAATTATTTTCAATCAAATTTTTTCATAATGTTTGCATTGCAGTACATGAGTTTCAAATGAACTAGGAGCCAACTAGTAAATTTCTACTGTTTCTGTAAGCCATTTGAAATTTTAATCTATTCAAGGATAAAAATTTAGGATATTAGATTACCAAAGATATAATCCAAATTATTTTCAATCAAATTTTTTCATAATGTTTGCATTGCAGTACACGAGTTTCAAATGAACTAGGAGCTGGACGCTCTCATGCTGCCCGCTTAGCAGTGTATGTAGTGTTCTTTATGTCAATCACAGAGGCAGCCATGATAGGATGCCTTTTATTCTCTATACGAAATGTTTGGGGTTATGCTTACAGCAATGAAAAGGAGGTTATTGATTATGTTGCAAGCATGATTCCACTTCTAGCAGCCTCATCCATTTTGGATGGAATCCAAGGCACTCTTTCAGGTTCAGATTTACCCTTTATAGTCATGTTTGGAGATACAAACATATTCATATTGAAGTCGTGATAGCATAATAACACTTTATGTTGAAGTAATGGTTTTCTGAAAATAATATTTCAATTTTCAGGCATTGCTAGAGGATGTGGTTGGCAAAAATTGGGTGCTTATGTTAATCTTGGGGCATACTACATTGTTGGCGATCCTATAGCTGTCCTTCTGGCCTTTCTACTGCACCTTGGTGGCAAGGTCAGCTACCCCAGTTACTGTTTCCCCATTGATTTGATTTACAAAGCTCTGAAATTTATGTATCCAATGCGTAAGAAATAGATTAAAACTTTGGTAAAAAAAACAGGTTTATCTTGCCTGTTAGAGTAAGCTTTTTGACAGATAAAGTATACAAAACCCTGCATTCTGAAAATAGAACAGTTATTGAAATTCTAGTTCTGATGTTCTAACTAGCTAGGCCATTCCCAGCGGCAGTCTGAGAATATAAATTATTTTTCCTGTTATAAGGCATGCTATGAAGCTAGAAATGGTTACAATACATTGCTAGGAATTAACTAATTGTAGGCATAGAGCTAACTCATATTATACTTCATTGTTTAGACTGCATCGCTACACAGTTGTAGACTAACTTCATCTGAATTCAAACTGCTATGTAGATGCAAACTATTTTCTATCACAAGCTTGACTTGGGTTTATTTAATATATAAAACCATAAAGCAATTGCCAAAGCAATAAACATGGAAGAGTAGAGAAAGCACACGAATCTCTGTAGGCTGCAGGCAAAAGCCTGGTGTTTACAAATAAAAGAATAGAATATTACTTTTTAACATGTGAATTTGTTGCTTATTCCAAATTTTTATGAATATTTCAGGGGCTCTGGCTCGGAATTATCTGTGGCCTTTCTGTACAAACAGTTTTACTATTTCTAGTAACTTTATGTACAGACTAGGAACAACAAGTAAGTAGCTCCAATTATTGGCTTATATGAGAAAAGAAGAAATGAATTGTATCCATCTTTTTTCAAAGCAATGCGGGTGTGTACGATTGAGATGGCACAGAAGAATGAATATCAATGGCACATAGCAATCTGTAATGAATCTTATTTATATCAGACTAATCTCAAATTTCATTTAAGGTTGAAGTTTATCTACATGATTTAACCATTTTGATCTGATGCACATTATGTACATTAATGGAATGTTTATGTCCACATGCACATAGCATCTAGACAACAGATTAGTTTTCTCTCAGATACTAAATCTACTATCTTTCTCTTTACAGTGTATTGATTTGGCCATGAACAATGAATGCTTGGTTTGAATATTATCCTTGGATGTAGTAATATACCTACTATATTCTATACTCACATGAATACTGGTTGTCTTATGGTTAGGCAAGAAATGCAAGAGACAGAGTATATGCATCATCATTACCCATAGTTACTGATAAAGGTATGTGCTTTTTATTCTGCTTTTAAGAGAACGCTGGTTTTTGGGAAATTCCTATTAAATCAAGAATGAAAATTCTGTCAGATAATAGACATGGAAAAAAGTATCTAAAGCAAAATGTTTTGATGTTTCAAAGCTGATAAATTACAAGGAAAATCAATTGCTGTACTGTTGTAGATTACCCTTAACTTATTGTCATGAATGTTTGTCATCAAACAGGATGATAAGAATTATCGACCTTGATGCTGATAAGTTTGATAATCAATTTTCAAACTCTTGAACACACAGTTGATTTTTTGGCTGCCTTCAGCTCTAAAATGGATCGAGGTACTCCAGCTGTAATGGCATTGCCATTATTAAATGAGATATTTTCCTTAATTTATTTACTATAGGCTTGATAGAGCTGGAAAATGCAGCATCATCTTTGGAGTGGTCACTTGCATCTTGCAAGTAAATAGCAAGTACTAATGTTGGCTGATAAGAAAAACTATTCAGTTTTCTTTTCAAATTCTGATCAAATTCAAATCAATGTTCACGAAGACCTGCTTCTCCAATGTGCTGTTATTCATCATCACTTTCTTAAGAAACTTTGAGCATTGACAATAATCTTGTTATATATTTGTATCATAAATCAATACCTTTGGAAACATGCAGATTGCTTTAGATTTCTTCAATCAGTAGAAATGTTCACATAAAAGATGTCACACTCAAGTAACTAGCATGATTTGATTTCCCATTACTCAGATGTTCTTTTAATAAGTAAAACCATACATTATAGATCTCTCTAATTACAAATATAAATCTGAATGTTGCAATACATTAAATGACTATTGCACTATGTATGCATTCAAGATGAGTCTGTTCAAAGTAAAATTGAGTGCAATGTAGTGGCAAGTTGTTGTTTGGGAACCTCAGGTGCTATGTTCAAATCCCTCTAGAGATGGTGCAAAAGTCCCCTAGGTTTGGCTTCCTCAGGTTTGATCAATACAAAAACAATATTGACATAACACATTAACAAAGCTTGGAGTGACAGATATAGACTAAGATGCAAATGGAGGGAGGACCAGTCCCCATATCTTTAGATTTCCATTGTCAAATGAACTTTTTTTAGTGAAGGAAGTATAGTGTTCATAGACAAGATAAAGAAACACAAACAATGGAGAACAAAATAAAATTTGACTAGAAAAATCCAAATAAAGAAGAAATCTTACAGCAAAACATTTTGCCTCAATGGTTATTATTTACGTGAACAAAATACCCAAACATCCATACAAGCTTTACAACTTTCAAACAGCACTTATTCAGACTCCAACTTTCTAAGACACTCAAGGCTGTAGCAATCCAAACCTTACTAAGCACATTCAATCCAAAATATTTTAATACTAGTATATTACCTATCTTAATGAACCAAGTGAACAAAATGCATTTTGCACTCTGTCATCCCAAGTAAAAGACTTACCATTTGTTATAGAATTTCTAGGCATTTATATTATATGATATGGTAAGGAAAAATTTTGTGAAGTTTTTACAATACTAAATTACCCCTAGAAAGTTGCTTGTTCCCTTTACAGTGGAAGGCATGTATCATTGCAAAATGACTTCCATTTTAGACAATGGATTGTATGAGTTATATGGGTTATTATTGCCTAATCAAATGTTATTAAGATATGCTGATATTATGATTGTTATAGGAAAAGTTATAAGGGAAGGTGAAAATAGGTATAGTTCATAAAGAGTATAAACATCTAAATCTAGGTTGTAAAGCAATAATTTAGTTTAATAATTAGAATAAATATTAAGAAGGTTTTTTTATTTTATTTATTTGATATAAATTAATTTTTAATTAATATTAAATTATTTATTTCTAATAAATTAAAATAATCAAAGTATAATTGAATTTATTAAAAATTTGTAGTTCAATTGGTTGAACACAATTGTTGAGGGTGATAGCATGTTTCTTGACTATGTCATTTATCCAAGTTGAAATCCTTTAAGGTGCAATAAATTAGGGATGAGGCTAGGATCATGTTTCAAACAAATTTGGTGGATTGGATACCCCTAAGTCCTTGGCTTTAAGCCAAAAGAAACTGATTATTATACAATTGAAATTCATGTTCCCAATATGAACAAGTTGCAAAAATGAATTGAGATTGTTATAAAACTCCTCATACATATACACATACATACATACATATATGACTTGAATTTTAATATTCTTAGACAATTAAATAAAGTTGTTATTATCTTTAATTAGGCTTTCGTAGTAAAGAAGAAAATGCATGAATTTTTAGAAAGGAAATTTTATAAAACCTAGGAAACCATAGAACACATTACACTTTTATACACAAAATATTTTGGTGATTTGAGCTTGGAGAAGAATAAAAAAGGATTGTTCTAAGATTTGAAGAGCTTTTGAAATAGATCAATGATTTTAGCATCAATTCAACATAGATTCTATTTTTGCATCAAAAGGTTTGATCTTGTGTATAAAATCCTCTTACATTTTAGTTTTATGTTCAAGTTTCATTGTTGAAACTAGGAATTTATTGAATTAGAAACTAGAAAAATCTAGAGAATTCAATTTAGAGAATCTGTCTAGTGCAAAGTAGAACTAAACATAGTGCATGTAGGAATATTTGATATTGTTTGAATTTGGAAATATGAACTGTGTTCAAACCTTTGATATGGAATTATGTAGGAAACAAAAAAGTGAAAAAACTATATTTTGATTTGAAACAATAATAAATGGAAATCAAATGAGGTTAATGGTGTGACCTATGGCTTCTTTTGTGCAGGAAAAGGGATTAGGCAAGCTAACCTCCTATCCCATATCTCTTCATTATGGTGGTAGATAGCTTAAGAAGGAATATTTTTAAACTTATCTAGGAAGGTGCTATCAAGGGAATCAAGTCTTCTACCTCTTTAAACCCCTTAGCTATCCACCAATTTGTAGATGATAGTATTCTCTTTTGAAGAGCCTCGGATGTTGAAGACAGGAAATGGAAGATATGACTCAATTACTATGCCTCCATTTCTAGACAATGCATAAAATTCACAAAAAGTATGATTTACTTCTTTACCACCACTCGAATTTTGCAAAATAAGGTGACTATTATTCTTGGTTGTGAAAGTGCCCCTATCTCGGCTATCTATCTAGGTCTTCCTCTAACAGTCAAAGAAGTCACCCCCAATTTCTAGAATTTGGTGTTGGAAAGGTTCCAAAAAAAACTTGTTGGTTGGAAAGGTTCTATCTTGAGTCATGCGAGAAAATTACAACTCCTTGATGTTGCTCTCCAAGGGATTTTTGTTTATTTCCTCTCCTTATTCAACTTGTTACACCCCATCTTGTTGTTACTGATTTACTTTTACCTTCACGGGTAAATAGGTTAGTAAATGCAATCATGAGTTTGATATGCTTGTTAAAAGAATGGAATAATAGAATAAGTATTATGTGAAAGTATTGATAAATGCTTAATATAGCTTTGAAGAGTAAATATGCTTACATTTATTGCTTTATGAATATGCTTAAGTTATGATGCATATGGATTTATTGTGAATGTCTAACTACCATTGCAAGTGTGCTAAGTTGGTTGTAGGGACAGGTTCAATCCTCCAGGCGAAGGGAAGTATCAATCAAGAGAAGATCTTAGTTGGGTAACCAGTAATGTAACCTATCTAAGCTTACACACACTCACAATAGAATGATTGAGCCAATTCAATATGTTGGGAATAGGTTTAAGTCACCCTTAGTTTGATGTGTCTGCATTAGTAAAGGTCTTGTTTACTATTGAGTGCATTATTGTGTGATGTTTATCTATTTAAGCTTGTGAGTTCTTCCTTATGTTACTATGCTTGACTGTTTGGTTGAATGAGTGTTTGGGATATATGCCTATATGCATATATATGCACATGTCAATATATTCATACGTTGGATATAATGGGATGTCCGTATGAGTATGAAAACATATGTATAGATATGCATATGTGTATATATGATGCTATTGTGTGTATAATCACGTGTTCATAATCATTCGATATCGAATGGATTACTTGACTATCATATTGCTATATAATGTATATGCTTGTATATATATATACAAATACACTCGTAAGAATTAATGCTTATTAAATAAGTGTACATATATTTAAGTATGTGTATGAATATACACACACATTATTATTTATGGAATATGATAATAAAAGTTATACATCTGAATATAGAATGGGAATATATTATGAGGATAAGAATATATATAGCTAATAGGGTTATTATGTGAATGTTAACTTATTTGTATTCATTTGTATATCAAGTGTATATATATACTTCATTGGCATATGGTATATATGAATATATATTAAGCACACACACACACACACACATATATCTGTGTGTATATGTAAATATAATTGTATGCTTTGAAGTCAATAAACATTAGCAAGCTTTGAGGCCAATTTATTAGCTAATCAAAGGCCACGTATATTATACTTGTGACTATACTATTAAAGGTTGAATATTACTCTTGCTGCCCACACATTTAGAATGAGTATTCTGCAAAACAATTCATAGTCATGAAGTCGATATATTGAGACTTAGTCAATGCCTTATGTGGACACATCTTGGACTTAATAAACTCTTAAATGCCATTTAATTGAGTTAAATATCAACAACAAATAGAAGCATGCAATATTATGTATAGTAGGTCAATGAATTGGTCAAACTGATAAATGAGATGAATTGACTCGTGCAAAGACCAAGTCGACATTCAAGCTATATGTTATATATTTGTTATTGATTGATTCAACAAGTGAAAAACCATTCCAACTCTATAGGGGGTTTGCACTTTATTTGGTGCCACCTTATGAATCCTACTTGTTGTAGATGTTCATTGTGAAGGAAATTTGAATTACACCTTTTTCATCATGTGCTGACTTGAAATGGTCTTATACTGTTGTCATTAAAAGAAGTCGACTTGTAGCATTGTTTTGCTAATTATGTTCTTCTTTGTGCGCCACCTTTTAGCTAAGTTGAGTGAGTGGCTATGCATGGTGATTGTTGTCAACACTCATTCCTATTCTGTAGGATGATAAGCATCTTTGCTACTGTATAAATAGTAGAGAAAAATCACTCATTTTGGATGCATTTTATATGCATTATGCTCAACATTTTATACATTTTGCTCTGCAATTCTTCTTTGCAATATTCTACTTTAAATTTGAGAGAGAGAGTGCTTTGAGTATTGGTGAGAGTATTTTATTATAGTGAGAGAAGTATATTATCAACTTGTGAGATAAAGGTTATTGTGGCATCACTTGAGAGGTCAAAAGCTAGTGTTCTTTTGGAAAGTTGAGTTACAGCCAGTCGATTGAATAAGCGAATATAGGCATGGGAATAGTCTTCCCTTATTTGTCTTAGCTTTTGAAAGATTATTTCATGATTACTTTAAATTGTCTATTGTGAATACTTGCATTTAGGGAAAAATAGTTTTGCTTTGAAAATGAATTAGAAGCTATTATATTGTTTTGTGATGTGCTTGTAGTTACTCTATGATAGGTGGATTTGTTTGTCATAAGCATTATTATTATACTAGATATGATTATACAAGGGTAGCTTAAGAGTTACTTATAGCTAGGTTATTTGAATATACTATATGGCTAGTGGAATACTCTGGGGATAAGTACTTGAATACTCGTTGATACCTATAGGTTGGGAATAACATACTAGTTTGGGTTGTACGCTCGATCTTGATTGGAATATATGAGGTTAGAGTAACTTATATAATCAGGTCAGTCATTGGTTGATGACTTTATCCTAAGTTTAGGATCATGTAACAAGGTTAAAACCCACCTAGGTGATTAAGCCTAACCACTTGAGTTTATGGAAATCTATATGTTTAGAAACATAGGTTGAGTTAAATTAGTTACTTGGTTAATTTCTTTACACTCTTAAAATGAAGTCGCATTGCTGACAAGACTCTACTTTTAATAACTCTTTTATTAAGGGATTACACTCTCAAAGAGAAGAACCTATTTCTATGATTATTCTTTGATTGAGGTCAATCATTGATGCGGCTATTCTCTTTATGAGAACCACTTGCAAGTATGATATAATACTGATTGGAGTCGGTCATTTATGAATAATTAATCTATGAATAGAAGAATCTTATATAGATACACTCTAGATTATAAAGTTATACTTGGAACTAGATTTTCTTTTGTAGTGAATGGCTTGTCTATGTAAAGTTAACTCATGGACTAGGAAAGCTCTTATATTATATACCAAGGATGGGAATATCCATAAGATACCATAGAGTTTTTGGAAAGGGAAATAGGTTATTTATGAGGTTAGGGATTACCTAGGGTTCAAGAAATTACCTTAGTATATGAACAGTCAAGATCCAAACCAAGCTTTAGAAGTGTACATGTGAATAGAATGACCTTCATTTTAAGTACTGAGTGATATATTCACTTTGGCCAAAGTAGTGTAAGTAGCCACCATTTTCATTTTCAGTTCACTGTGATCCATTTGTATGCATGCTAGTCCTAGATTGTGGGTTTACAAGTTCTAGTCATGTAGGACACAACACTTAGCTCAGATAGGCTATTGATACGAGGTTTACCAACCAATCTCTTCATTGAAGGGTAGGGCCATCTATCAAATGATAGATGTGCGGGGGACTACATATAAGTTTGTGGTTGGCGTAAAAGTGCTTGAGTGATGCTTCTCCTCATTAGTTGGTGACTGAGGTTTGTGGATGTTTGTGCCAATATTAGGGACAATTGGAGTATTTGCACAACGAGTAAGGACTTTCAAAATATATGCACCGATGCGGCAACATCAGGACTAGTTTGTATAGCTATTTCCAGAAAAATCTCATAGGAGTTATGTATATATCATGTACCCATTTATATGGAAGAATGTAATCACAAATGATATACTTGAGTTCAATCAATATGACATCTATGTTATGGGAAGATTTGTGAAATTACAATGGAATGCAATGGAAGTTTGGAAATAGTGTTGTTTCAATTATGCATGAAATTTACATTATGGAAAGAAATTTTTTTATTGCTATGTTATGACTTCATGGTTTTTTCACTTGAGGTTAAAACATTGGAGATTTTACTGAGTAGAATATCAAGGTTGCTACACAACTAGATACATAGCTGAAAATCTTGAAAGAATCCAAAGAAACTTCCTCTGGTCTGGTACAAAGTGTTGGAAACTTGCAGCCACTTAAAGACAATTTCCAGATAACCCAAAAGAGAAATCTATGCAACTAAGTATTTAGAATCCACATGGAAGAGAATAGAAAACATACCCATGAAAATATGACACAAGATATACCTTGAGAAAACCCTCAAGAGGGAAAAACAAAGCCTCTAAAAGCATCCATCTCTCATGTATTATTCAGCAATAAAGATTTCAATACATCTTTAGATTCTCCATGAACACCATCAAAGCAACAAGCCCTCTCCAAGCAATCCATGTGAACAAGCATGCAACCACACATCCCATGCCATGCTTCAAACCCTCACAAATGCTAACCAGAGCTTAACATGCAAACTTACCTACCTAAACAACTACCCTTGTGGTTGCTTTTATAGAAGCAAGCTCCCACAAAACCACCAAATGGTATTACATAAAACCATGTGACTAAAACCATGAGATTACAAAACCATGTCCCTATATTTAATATTGGGTACTTTATTTATTTATTTTCTCCAATATTAAATAATTACATTTTAGCAACTTAACTTATGTCCCAATGTTACATGCAACATAAAGTGGCCCCAAGAATAATTACATTAAATACAATATGCAAGGTGTAAAACACACATTTTTCTAACATTCTCCCACTTTTTGTACATACATTGCATTAGGGGAACAAGTAACCTCTAAACATGAATCAAACGAACAATCCATATAGCCACATATACCATCATGGAATCAAAGTGCTCCATGTGCTCCATCAAGATACCTGCAACAAGAATCAAAGTGACCACCATCCCAAGCATGAATTCTCTCATCCTCCATCATGCCAATGCATAAAGATAAGAAGCCATCCAATAGAGAAGCCACACAATCTATCACAATGAAGCATAAGTCC
The DNA here is from genome assembly GCA_007258455.2 of Sequoia sempervirens. Classification (NCBI taxonomy): domain Eukaryota; kingdom Viridiplantae; phylum Streptophyta; class Pinopsida; order Cupressales; family Cupressaceae; genus Sequoia; species Sequoia sempervirens. The sequence goes on along the minus strand of VDFB02256405.1, from coordinate 131,708 downwards.
TGCTCAACCGATATGATCCCAAACACATACACTCAATCCAAAGGTAACAATATGCACCAGTAGTCGTCAAGATACACAAAACCATAGCTGAAATAACACCCAAAACAAGTGTCAATACATCCAACTATCCATACCTCCAAGGTATACAAAACATAGTAAACTCATTCCATAAACATATACACCCATAAACTACAATCATAAACTCATTGTGCAAAACCTGTCAAAGAATGGCATACACATCCAAGAGCTCCCACTGCATGGGTAATGAAAATATAAAAAAGATCAAGGCATACCAATTCTACCAATATCATCATATAGAAAGTGTAAACAACATCATGTAAAACCAAGGAATCATCCACAATGATATGCAAATGGCCTGTAAATCAATAACCTGTAAGAATAACTCTCACCACAAGTCTCCATAGCTCTCCCAAGTTCTCCACACCCAACAAAGGAAAAAGATAAAGGAATCTCCATGTAATCACCCAAGAACATAAGTGAAAATACATGACCACAAGCTAGTGATCACAATAGCTCCAGCTAAACCTCAAACCAATGTAATGTGAAACCAAACATCTAGGAAGATAACCAAGACCAAAGAGAGAATACTTTGCACATCATATAGCTATAGAAAAATCTCCTACATACACCTCTAAATGCCAACTATGTCAAAAATGATATCCTCCACAACACCCCAAAAGAAAATTGATAACAACAACCAACTGTTCAATCACCAAGATCAAACATAACATATGTATCATGTAATCAACATGGATGTAAGCCTCTCATAACCAAAGAATCTAATCAAACTAAATCCATTCCCAATGAAGGAAATAAGCCCAATACATCCCCTAAACTCATCATCAATGAAAGTAATCACAATTCATAAGGAGATAAACATTCCAACACTCCTCAAATGAACCCTCCAAAACCATATATCCATAGCTCAAGATCCAAATGCATGAGAATATAAAGCATAAAACATAAAGCACCTAAAAGTAACACTGAGCAATACCTCTCAAGTGAAACTACCGAGAAGACCAAGAGTGGGGAATGGGAATTCTCCTCCAAGATATCCAAGTCTTCATGACTCATCCAAGAACACTCTCCTCATAGGCCCATGTTGAACTCACATCCAACCAAGGTGTAGGCTCCTTGGACTTCTTGCTGAAATATCATCAAGAGTAACCATCTTAGCACATGTCTCTAACCATAAGAGAACTCAAGCCTCACCTATGTCTCCAAGTATCCATGAGTACCTGTAACCAACCAATCCATGCCAAACTCCAAATGCAACATAGCACCATCATGAAATAATCAAGAAAATGATAAATGTGCCCAATAACAAGAGAACCACACAAGATCAATGCCAAAGCTCTAATCATGAATCAGTAACATAAACATGACAACATGATCTAACACCTCCTCATAGGAGATAACATACAACAATGCATACATCCTGGTCTCAAGAGAATGAGTACCATGCCAAAACTCTAACACGTGATAAATAATAAACCATGATATAATACCATAACGCCCCAAACCAAGAATCAACATATGTAATCAATATGAATCAAACCATCCCTTGTAAATGAAACCAAAGATGCCAATGAACCATTACTGCATAAAAGTAGAATCCAAGAGTCCATCCATGACACCAACAATCACTGCAAAAGACCATCCACCATCAAATGGTGAATCCACATCACTGCCAACAACTCCCACTGAACTATGATACCGAGTCACACATGGCATCGTGACTACCATCCTCTCCATGAAGATCATCTAGGTCTACACACACAACGGAAATGTCAGTAACATAACAAGTAGAACCAAAATATCCAAGCCAAGAAGATACCTACAACCGCCAAACCATCACTATCAAAAGCTCCCACTAGAAATTGTAATCAAGCTATCCATGACATCATGATAACAATCTCCTCATGAAAATCAACCAAAGGACCTCACATTTTTCAAAGAACTCAAATATAACAAAAGCTCCCAAAAGGAAAAGTAAAACCATGATCCTCATACCACAAAGATACACCGCCACAACCATAATCAGGAACCAATCCAACACCACCAACAATGCACCTACATAAACCATCATGACATGCCAAAGTATCTAAAGCACAATTAACATCCATGACACCATGATCACCACCAAATGTACCAACAACTCAACCCAACCATGTCCCACATATATCTACATAACATAGTCAACTACATAGGTCTCACATCATGACTATACCTGGTAATTCCATCTCACCTCCTCAACATGACAACAAAACCAACAAACCAAGTGACTAGATCAAGCCACCAAAACTGAACATGCATCAACACTGAAATATCAATGGGCAAAGACAACCCATGTCCAAGTCATAAATGCAACATGTAAGTATAGACCACCTACAACATTGTACAACTTGTAGATACAACAATGAAACATACAAATCCAACCATATACTGATAACCATGTCAAATGAGAGAATAATATGAGATGTACAACTAAGCATACAATGAATCCAACATCAAATCTCTTAGATTCGACAATCCATAAGCTCATAGTATCACTATAGTCAACAAAACCCATAAACAGCTCAGGATAGAATATCAAAAAATAAATCATGTCAAAAGAACTCCAAACCTTATCCACTATGTAGTTCTCTGAAAAATCTTTCCGTTGATTATTTGAAGTCCAAAATTTGACTCTGTACGCACCTGATATGCCCTCTCAAAGCTCAAAACAAACACTTGACTTCCAACATGCAAAACACTATCAAAAATGTAAAATATTAGAAAATCACTAGCACCACAGTGTAGAGCATCCAATCAGCTTTCCAACAAGTCTAAGAAGAGAAAAAAGGGACAATCTAGGCGAAAGTTATGCCCCTCTAAAGTAAAACATCAGTTTGCATGTGAGGCAAAATTCTTTTTAGGTGGCTGGGCGGCGACCCCACCTGGGTAGCGCCACCCACCTGGTGGCAGACTCGAAAAAATTTTAGATTTCAATTAAATTCTATTTGCAAATTAAAATGGGGTCAACATTTTAAAATACTTGTGGCATTTTAATTTCCATCGGTAGATTTTACAAATGTTTTTTTTTTTTTTAAAGTATTTTTTTTAAGTTTTGAAACCCCCGGAGGGGTGAGGCGGGGCCCGCCCAGCAGGACGTCGGTGGTACCCTACTAGATAGGGACCTACTGGTGGCTAAGCTTCTAGCCGGTACCTACTGACAGGGGACAGTCAGCCCCTACAATGGGTACGACAGTTGTGGGTGGGGGCCAACCCCTCCAATATTTATTTTTAAAATTTTCAAACAATATTTTTCAATCCCCCCTTTTATTGTTTTAATTTTTTTTGTTTTTTATTTTTGCAGGTAAATATTTCGGATCGATGGGATTTTAAATTTTTTCCAGATTATTAATTATTTTTGAAGATCTATACGGCCTACAAATAGGGTCTTTTACAAAAAAAAAGTGTTTTTTTTTCCAGTAACAGAAATAGGTCAAATTATATATCAATCTTCATCTCTCGACCAACCCAGATCCAACTATGAGGTCCATTTTTTCTAGGAGATATTCTATAAATTGCCCCCAACCCCCCCCCCCTCCCCACAAAACCCTCATTTGAATACATAGCCAAAAAACACTTTTGACCCAAAATTTCTCACACCCCAAATCTGCAGACAACCCATCAAAACAACAAACCCAAAACCCTCAAATCTAAAATGAACAACCTACAAAATCCTCACATATTTCCATTCCTTTCATTCTCTTTTGTAATGCATAGATTCAAACTCAAACATGATTTTTTCTCAACCAAGGGTTATACAACCACAACCATGGCTCTGATACCACTTGTTGGAAACTTGCAGCCATTTAAAGACAATTTCCACATAACCCAATAGAGAAATCTATGTAACTAAGTATTCATAATCCACATGCAAGAGAATAGACAACATACCCATGAAAATATGACACAAGATATACCCTGGGAAAACCCTCAAGAGGGAAAAACCTAGCCTCCAAAATCATCCATTTCTCATGTATTATTCAACAATAAAGATTACAATACATCTTCAGAGTCTCCATGAACACCATTGAAGCAACAAGCCCTCTCCAAGCAATCCATGTGAATGTAAGCATGCAACCACACATCCCATGCCATGCTTCAAACCATTGCAAATGCTAACCAGAGCTTAACATGCAAACTTACCTACCTAAAAACTACCCTTGTGGTTGTTTTTATAGAAGCAAGCTCCCAAAAAACCACCAAATGGTATTACATAAAACCATGTGACTAAAACCATGAGATTACAAAACCATGTCCCATATTTAATATTGGGTACTTTATTTATTTATTTTCCCCAATATTAAATAATTACATTTTAGCAACTTAACTTATGTGCCAATGTTACATGCAACATAAAGTGGCCCCAAGAATAATTACATTAAATACATTGTGCAAGGTGTACAACACACCTTTTTCTAACACAAAGGAGAAGAAAAAGTTGGCTTCGCTAAGTTGGGATACCGTTTGCCTTCCTAAAACTAGTGGTGGGCTTGGAATAAGAAAATATCAAACTACCAATAAAGATCTTCTAGCTAAGATGGATTGGGATCTTTTGAGGAACAAAAAGGATTGGTGTACTATTCTAAAAGTCAAATACCTAAATAATATCCCCTTCATCAAGAGCCTTTACACCACTAAATAGCCCTGTGGATCTTTAATCTAGAACAATATCCTCAAATCAAAATAGTTACTTCAAGGTCCAGTCTAAGATGGAAAATGGGGTGTTAGTGTGAATATTTAATCTATTCACTATACTTAAGTTTACTTAGGTTGAGGTTAGACAAATTCTTGTCCAACCAAATGTGCAACCTTTAAACCTCTAGAGGTTACCAAGTTATTTGGTTAACCTCATACCTTTTTGAGGTTGGAAGCATTTGCATCTCACCTCAAAAGTCACTCAACACTTGGCACACAAGGTTGATGACTTGGTTGTAAAATTGAGCCTTTTTTTTTCCTTAGTTCAAAATTTGCAAAAGAGGAGTATTTTTTTCTTTTTCAATGAATTTGGCAAAGAGATAGTGTATGGGGGAAGTGCAACTTTTTTCCTTAGTTAAAAATATGTAATAGAGGAATACCAATTTTCTTTTTTATAATGAATTTGGAAAAAGGGGGGTCATAAGGGGTGTTAATTTTTAGTCTTTTATCATTTATTGAGTTTTGCAAGACATAAAATAATCTATGTCTGCCTCATGAAAATAAACTTTGAAGAACTTGTAACAATAATAAGGTTGTAAATGCACTCAAATAAAGTGATACAATACTAAATGTGTGAAGGGAATTTGGGAAATTATTGTACATACACTGAATTATAAAGTGTAATGGGGGGTTATACTATCATAACATGGATTCTTGTGATTCTCACCTCATGTGAGTGTGTCTTGGAGCATACCTTGTACATCTTTACATTCTTTACACACTCTCAATCTCAGTTGTTCTACTTATATTCTCTTAGCATTAAGGGGGGACTATGATGTATTATGCTAATGCTTCTTTCTATGAAGCAAAATCTTCTTTTCGGAAGGCCTCATGAGCCTTCTATCTTGATCTCTCGTATGGGAGATTATTTCAGTGGATCACAATTTGAGATTATAGTACTCCTTATCATAATACTATCTATATTATCTACTTCATAGAGTTTGATAAACTTTGTGTACATTGGTTGAGTAGTGTTCATATGTTTACTCATGTGCACTGTTTCATATCTCACATATTGACATACATTTCTTGGAGATTTGTTGATTCTAGCAAACACCAATCCATCATCGGTAGAGTTTATAGCTTCTACATGCTTCAGGATTTATTCATCATCATGTTCCCATCATCAAGGGACATATTTCCAAAAGGTCTTAAATCCTTCTTATTCTCTTTTTTGGAGAGGAGTTTTGTTCCCACTAGGTTTTCTCCTATACTCCATTTTATGAGAATGCATTGTACATGGGTACCTAACATGGCCTCTAGCCAAGACCCATTTCTATTTATTTTCACTTTTGTGATCTCCCCAAGCATCACTTAAGGGGGGGTGTTAGTGTGAATAATTAATCTATTCACTACACTTAAGTATACTTAGGTTGATTTGGTTTGACAACTTCTTGTCTAACCGAATGTGCAACCTTTAAACCTCTAGAGGTTATCAACTTATTTGATTAACCTCATGCACATACCTTTTTGATTTTGGAATAATTTCCATCTCACCTCAAAATTCACTCAACACTTGGTGCACAAGATTGATGACTTGGCCATAGAGGTTGTTGGTTTGTACACTCCAAGTGTTCCTAAGGTTGACACCTATAGGACACGTGTCTACTCTTTTCTGCCACTCCAAGGGGAAATTTGTTAATCCACTTATGAGGTGGACTTCCTCATCCTTTCCTATATAAGAAAGGATTTCTATTCATTATCATTGGGTTGACTAAATATATAATATTGCAAATTGTTCATGTTCTTATCTCTTATCTCCTAGATCTTTCTAATTCTAATATGGGGAATGGTTCCAAAATTATTTTTTGGTATGTTCCTAGATTTTGGGATAACCTCTCAACCAAATAGAGTTTAAGGATCTTCAAGGTCCTACCTCAAACTACTTTGGCAGGTATGTTGCTAATTAAGTTTAATTGGACAACCAGGTTCCTAAAAATGGAAAATGTTGGAGAGGTGTTGCCACAACACTCAAGGGTTAAGGAAAAAAGTTTGGTCACTCTAGAAAACCCTTTCCTCCAGTTGAATTCATGTGTTTTAGAAGGAAGATAGCTTCTTCTGGGCTAAGGAGAGAAAAGGCAACCCAACTGCCAAATCAACTTACAATCTGTTGTATGAGCATGGTCCTTGTGATAGATTTTGGAATCAAATCTGGAATCGACACCTTATACCCAAGATTAACTTCTTTTGGTGGAAAACTTCCCACAAAAGAATCCTCACCTAGGACAACCTAAGGAGGAAAGGATTTCAAATCCCTAATAGATGCACTTTATTCAAAATAAATGAGGAATTTTTGTCTCATCTGTTATTACACTTCCCATTTTCTGTTAAGGTTTGGGCCTATGCTTTGCAAAATCTAGGTGTTTTCTAGTCAATGAATGATAGTGTCAAAAGTCTTGTGGAAAATTAGATTTGTCCTTTTACTCACTCCCTAACTAGGGAGATTTGGTGGAAAGACCCCCCCCATTCATTTTCTAGTCCATCTGGAAGGAAAAGAATAATGGGATCTTCCGCAATGAGGAAAAGAGTTCCAAGGTGGTCTTTAGTTCTTGCTCCAAGATTATAATTGAGAATGTTTCTTTGTGTTGTTGGAAATGCTTGAGCAGCCCCCCTAATGAAATGGATATCAATGTAGCCCATAAATGAAGTTTATATCTAGACTTGAACTCCTTTGATAACTCTAAACTAGTGACAAAACAAAATACCAAAGGGAGGCCTCCACAGTGGGTTGGTTTGAAAAACTCAACTTTTATGGGGTTGTGAAAGGAAACTCGGGTCTTGCCAGTATGGGAGGCATAATAAAATATTTTTAGGGTAAGTTTATTGTTGGATATACAGGGGATATTGGAGAAAAATCTTCTATGACAACTAAAGCTATGGCTATGTTTAGTGGTATGAAGATTGCATTATCTTTAGGGATCAAAAGACTACACTTGTGGAAGGTGACTCTAAAGTATAATTGATGTTGTCAAAGGAAAAAGGTTATATTGGTTGGTCTTGTGATGATATTATCTTGCATATCTAGAATATCCTTTTGAATTTGGAAAGAAAAAATATTTTTCATATTTATAGAGAAGGTAATAAGGTCATGGATGTCATGACTGACTTAGGCATATATTTGGATTCAACTAGATGTTGGAGAGATTACTCCACACTACCAACAAAATTCAAAGGCCTAATCCTAGAAGAACAAAAAAATAGTATCCAAAATGGGAAGAGCTAAATCTGATTTTTTAAGTATTATTAATCTAATGCTTATTATTGTGATAGCCCTCTTGATGGGTAAGTTGATGTGGGATTAGATTTTAAATGAGGGTTTATACATGTGTGGAACTTCAGAACCACTACTAATTTTTTGTGCAAGTTGATGTGGAATGATATTTTATATATGGGAACAAAAACATGCATTTTGAGAGACACTGTTCTTGGCCTGCATGAGGCTCCCCTTACTAATCTTAATGAGATCATCATTAGATTTGGTTGGAAATGGAAAAAATAAACCCATATCTTGAGACCTATAATGACTATTTACAACTCAAATCTTGTATGTTGGGTCATTATTGTCAGCCCCCCTCTCATGATGTCCTTGGATCATTTTAAAAACTGCTTCTACTATGATGAGTATATGGAAAAGACTGCTACCACATGGGGAATTCTTACCACATTTATTCAAGACAATAGATATCTCACATCATCTTGCAGGATGTCTCAGGAAGGCTCATGGTACTTGATTTAACCTACCAGAGTATTTTTTTCTCTCCTTGAATATTTCAAATTCTTCATGCACATTGATCACTTATGTGACCAACCTTTGCCAAGTAAGCCAACTCAACTTGATTTTGAGAATGGGTGGTGATCGAGTTTGAATGAAGCCTAGCTTCTATCAATAATTTCACAAAGATGCCCTGATTTGGCACATTTGCATAGAGGGAGGCCTGACACCCTTGATGGAGAGCCATGGCCATGACGAGAACCTTTCCATTCAATTTGCTAATAGCTAGAGTAATAGATAAACTTGGTGGTATTTATTTTGAGGTTAGTGAAGAGACTATAACTAAAGCTATCAAACTTTCTTACAATGGTCAAAAACTCAAGAAACACATCAAAGTGCAAGATGTCAACAACATGGATAAGTTTTTCAAGGTAATGAGCACCCCACCAAATTGCATGTAGGGGCATGATCGCAAGAAGCTACCAATGTTGTGGGACTAGGTTTGATTGGTGATTATGAAATATTTAATCCTTGAGAGTGGGTTTAAATTCCTTTACTATTACCATTTGTTGTTTCTCAACCATTTTAGACATTGTCTACTCATCAACCTCCCCTTTTTTCTTCTTTCTTCCCTCAAGCTATCTTTGAAAGATGTTGTGGAGCTTGCCACTAAGAACCTTGAGAAAGCCCATTGCCCTACTCCTCAGGGGCTTATCCTATGATTATACCATTTTCATCTAGAACTTTCCCCCATAAACCAATTTTTTCTAGCCTTGTGGAAGAAGAACCTGATGCCAACCCCCCAAAGAAACCCCAGAACCCTTGGAAAGCAGTTGCTACCAAAAGTGCTAAGCAAAAGAAGAATCCTCCTACCAACTAGTCCACTCTTAGAACTAACCTTGAACCCATAGATAAATGGTCTAAAAAGAAGAGGAAAACTATCCAAACTCAGATCCAGAAGATGACATTGGTGAGGCTTTGTTAACTTAAAAAATCTCCTGTTAAAAATTTAGGCAAGCATGTTATGAAGAAAACCCAAAACAATAAGAAGAAGAGATCCATCACCTTCTTTGTTGAAGAAGAAAACTCAAAGAACACATGAGGATGATGTTAATAATAATAATACTTGTGATGAGGAGAAATGACTATCACTAATCCCAATGTTGGTTTGAGGCTGCTAGTGTGAGAAGATCCCACACTAGTAAGTAGATGCTCAAGGTCACTATCAATGAAATTTCAAGTGACTCTAAATAGGACAACAAATATGATAACAAAAATGCTGATATGGAGGAGGATGTTGAGGATTTCACCAATGGACTGAGCCATTTTCTTGAGCTTAATAAAATGATCATGGAGGAATCCACCTCAGACTCCACCCACCTCATGAGCACAAAGGGGAAATAAGCCATAACTATGAGAAAACAGTCCAAGATTGTAATGCTTTGGTGGCTCATGTGAATACTCTTGAAAGGAAGCTTAATCACCTTACTTGCTTCACTCTTAAAGTGATCCATCACTCTGATGTCACTCGAGCTTCATTGCTCCAAAAGGAGATAAAAAAACATGACACTTCTACTAACCCCAATTCTAGCTAGAAGAAGATGAATGTCTTCAAATTCCTCATAGCTGAATGGGAGAACATTTTCAATTAGGAGGCGTGTTGGTTGTTTTTTTAGTCATTTACTCTATTGGTGTTTGTTTTTATTATGTTTCTTAGCTGTCTTTGGTTTGTTTTATCTATGTTGTTGAACTTGCTACTATGAACTATTGCCCTTGTGGATTTTTGTGTTAAGGGTACAAAACCTTGTAAATGTTGTTTATCTAATAAAAA